>CM067319.1:10914390-11514390 GCA_034231615.1 Meghimatium bilineatum | reverse complement strand
TACCTGCTGGTTATGGGTTTAATGACCGTTGGGGCGTGACCCTTCAACAGTATTTCTATTGCAGACTGTCACTGCTGGGGACACCACCTGGGAATGTCATGCTGTGTTATCTTTGATGTATTGTTCCCAGCTATTCATTCATTTATTCAGTGAATGTAAGTGGGGAAAATGAAAGAAATAAAGTCTGTGTTAACCTTTAGCAAGCCCGACTAAAACAAATAAATTCTTCAAATAAAAAAACAAGAATACAGCGGATAGAAAACATCAAGACAACCTTGAACAAACATTCTGCCGAAGACGGATGTGTCAGCCATTGGCGCAACTAAAACAGCAACACAGCGCATTTCCATTCTATGTACTACATCCTGCTGGAAATCTAATAGGACCATGGTCCTGCTACAAAAGAAATTCGTCTGGAGTTTGAGAATGAACGCTGAAGAAAAAGAAGAACAAACATGGACTTAATGCAGCCAATACGGCTCATCTGGCCTTGGAACAACAGCTGAAGCTTCTAACTCTACGCTTAATGGTAAGTATACGATCAACCATCGTTCACCTGGGGACAGACTATAGACTTAATAAATCAGTTGCAAAGAGAATTTTATCTTCAAAATGAGATATTAAAATGATAATATCATTATTAAAGGAAATAAAAATCAAGCAAATAAAATATTTTAACATACTAAAAGACATGACATCTTGTTGAAGATCTTACTTGAAAGTAGAGCTCAGGGGAGTCGAGCAAGAGGTAGACAAATACCAGTGGGAAGAAAACATCATATGGACAGGATATAGTCTAGCAGAGTGTACCACAAAGGTAAGATACGGAAGATGTTGGAGGTCCGTTGCAGCTAGCCTGTGTTATGGAGATGGATATTAATGATGACAGGGCATGGAATATTTACAAAAATGCTTCTCTCTCTTGGTCAAAACTCACCAACAGTTGAAAACCTGATCGCCAGGGGTGTTTTCTTGCCCACATGCTCAAAAATCTTTGCTTTGGTATATTTTGTGATATCATGGGTCACCTCAAAGTATCCAAATGCTCCTGAAATTACAAAAACATACAAGTTAGAATTCTATTAGGCTTATATAAGAAACTTCACTATGAGTTATGACTGTAGGTTATCATAAGTGCACATCGGATAAGTCCATAGGTGCTACGATCCTCGACTAAATAAATCCATCAGAGTGTAGCAGCTGACAGTTCCAGTTCGATGCTGATTTATCAGTCTCTTCATATATCTTTTTACTGCCATTTGGTGAATTCTGTATTCAAAATGACATAAGTAGCATGACATCTTTCTTCTTCTTCACTACCGGTAATTTCTTTTTGATACTGTATCTGCTTTTTTTTGTATGGAGGGGGATCGGGCACAACAATTTTGAATTAATTAAGCCTGAATTCTTGACAGTTGTTGATAAGAGGGATGCATAAAAATGGCATCAATGGTAAAAACAAGAAAACCAAAAAGGTGCACAGACTTCCGAGCATATCCTGCAGAACTGTCCCCAGTATGAACAATTTAGAAAGACATACTGGCCGAACATCTCAACCTAGCAACCCAAGAACTTCGGACAATGGTCGAGTTCAGCCAGAAGACTTGTCCAATGGTGTAGGCATCTAACAGCAAACAAAGGAAAGTAACTCTCCCTTCTCTATAAAATGTGGAAATCTCTCTGTTATAGTGGTTAAGACATTTGCTTTGTGCACAGGAGGTTGCAGGTTCAAATTCTGCTTATGACAGCTTGTTTATAAAGTGAAATTTATCAGAGATCCCTTCGGATTATTGCTTGAAGCTATGAAGTTACATGTTATGAGTGGTGCTCTCAGAGGCTGCATGTCACTTTGTTGAGAGGGACTTTACACCACTTCTGAGAGAGAAAGACGGGGTACATATGGGATACCCCAGTAAAATTAAGTCAATTTACTATGCCAACAAAAATGTATCATAAATATTGTTCCTGTCCTTTGTGTTTCCTGTTTTCAAATCACATTTTTAATTCTCCCTGTATGAGCCTCAAATATTTTATCTAATAAGGGAGAAGGTCACAATATACCAGTACTTCTGATAACAGCTGACTTGTTTATCTTGATCTGTAGCCTACATTATAAATGTTACTGTCTGGACCATCCAAGGCTATCTTAACTGTCTATTACTTACTTAATGTAATAACATGTTACATTTCAAGAATAATTATTACGCACAATTTAATTTAGTTTAGTTTCTCCTTGTGTACTGGATTTTTGGTCTTGTTAGATGATCTCCTGGTCAGATTTGTTGCCTTGAATTTTTGTGCTTCAGCTCAGTCAAGTGTGACTGTCCTACTTTGCAGTTCACTGAAATCAGGACAATCATGAAGTACCGGGTATATATTCAGGAGTTTGTATTCCTCTTCCACATGACACTCATTTGTGTGGGCCACATTGATTCAATGTAGGTGGCACTTGCAGTCTGCAGTGGCCAGCTCTAAGTCAAAGATGATGGTCTTTTGTTGCCTATAAAGTTGGTATATTGTTTCTGACCAATATCTGTATCTTTCATCCACCGTGATGTATGAAGGTTGCATATTAGACTTTTATCTCATTGTATGGCGAGTATAGCAGAATTGTTCCATTTTTCCTCCCACATTTCTAGGGCATCAGTTCTCTCATTTCCTATGTTCCAACAGTGGACAAATAGTCAATGCAGAATGATGTTTGTGATGTATTTGATGTTTTAGTTCTAGAATTAATTTTCATCCATGTAAATTGAGTTACAAGTGAAGCCATTTCTAATAATTAAAAGGAAAACACCAATTAATCAATATCCAAACCATGTGTTACTAGAGCTAGAAAGGGAAGCAATGAATAACAACACTCTGATCTGTCATGAATGTCAAACATTACAAATGTCACTGATCTGTCATGTATGTCAAACATTACAAATGTCACTCTGATCTGCCATACATATTAAACATTACAAATGTCACTGATCTGCCATGTATGTCTAGCATTACAAATGTCACTGATCTGTCATGTATGTCAAACATTACAAATGTCACTGATCTGTCATGTATGTCAAACATTACAAATGTCACTCTGATCTGCCATACATATTAAACATTACAAATGTCACTGATCTGCCATGTATGTCTAGCATTACAAATGAACTATGAAAAGTTAACATAACAGAACTTAAAATAATGAGATGGCCCGAGTATGATAAATAGAATGAATGAATAGAGAATAAGATAAGAATATGTTTGGTGCAAAAGGGACTTGATATTCACACAAAAATATCCAGACAGAGACAATGTAAATTATTTGAATATGTTGATCATTTGTTTATTTTTGACTGATCAAGAAGAAAAGAATATATGGCAACTTCCTGACGTGGTGATTACGTTTGCTTTGCGCTCAGCTTTGCTTATAAAATGATTTTTTTCCTGAGATCCTTGGAGATTATCACTTAAAGTTACAACATTATGTGCTTTGAGTGGTACTTTTGCAGGCAGTATACCGCTCCGGTAAAAGGGGTTGAGTACATATGGGGTAACAAGAGTGCAATGAAGTTAATCCTCTACACCATTTTAGTTCCTGTTTAGATAAATAAGTATATGATGTCCACAGTAGGATTATAACTATTTGCTTAGTATTTCCATCAAATTATAAGAACATCGTGGTCATTATGATGAAAGAATCCCCGAGGGATTAAGTCTGTCACTTTTGTTCCAGGAGATAGAATTTTACTTTCAGCTCTAGGTTTGTGTTTCTTTTTTTAAATAAGAGATTTTCCATAAATTTTTCCACATTGTAGACTGTTTTACTCAATATGGCAATAGTGTGAGCTATAAGTTTGACAGTCTTCTACTCAGGTATGGACTTTGTAGCACCTTTTTTGAAATCTCAAGGCATGTGGTAGATACAAGGATTGTTTCTCTCCCAGCAGTCTAAGCATAGATCATAACAGCAGAGATCATAGGATGAGGATAGTCAACCCCAAACCAAATCCAATAGTCTCATTTTATGATATACACAGAAGGTGACAGGCAGTTTTGTGAGTAAAATATGTGAAGATAAGAAAACAGAACTTGAATTTTTTTTTTTAAAATAAATGTGAAGAATTGAAAAGGTGGTTTTTGCCAAAGACGAATGTGTCGGGCCACTGGCGCAAATAAAACGGCGACACAACGCATTTCCATTCTCTAGACTACATCCTGCTGGAAATCTAGTAGGACCATGGTCCTGCTGTAAGGGAGATTCAGCGGGAGTTTGAGAATGAACGAAGAAGAAGAAGAAAAGGTGGTTATTCTGTTCTCCAAACTACATCCTGCTAATCTTTATGAGTTAGAGAATGAATGAAAAAGATGTAGAAAAGTTGGAAGGTAGTAAACAAGATTGGTAGTAAACAGGATTGGTAGTAAACAGGATTGGCAGTAAACAGGATTGGTAGTAAACAGAATTGGAGCCAGCTTCTCTGGCGGAGATGCTAAGCAAGACAGTTTAATAGTACCGACTAGAGCAAACTTGGTCGTGATTTGAGAAAGGAGAAAGTTGAGCCATTTCACATAATCCTGGCAATGTTACTGAAAAGTAGTAATCATCATGATGAACAAACCCATAACCACTCAAAGTTGTAGGGGTGCTGCTTTAGAAAAATCACAAAATTCCTGCCATGCCTCTATTCTGAGTGCCCTTTTTGTTCTTCTTCTTCTTCAGTGTTCATTCTCAAACTCCTGCTGGATATCTCTTGTACAAGGACAATGGTCCTACTAGATTTCGTGCAGGATATAGTCCAGAGAATGGAAATATGGTGTGTCATCCATCTTCGGCGTGAGAGTGCCCTTTTGAGTATGTAGAAACTTAATCCTATTTAGTCTGTGATATTATAAATGCATACTTACCTTTGCTCTCCTCTTCTTCCAACCTCAACTGTTCCTGCAGGGCAGTCTTGGAAAGGGAATCATACCTCATCACATACCCAAGCCACGCAAGTTTGCAACATGTAGGTAACCTACAAATAGTGCTACCTATAACCGTTGAAAAGCAATATCCTATTCATGATATGGTTCAATTATTGTTATTGTTGTTGCTTCAATCCCCAAGAATTACAAGCGACTAGATTTTTATTTCCTGTGAGCAATGAGATGATTTCTCATTTTATTTCACATCCAGAAGACTTCAACTCTCAGTGCTGTGCAATGATTTGAGAAGTCTCCAACTCAAAGGTAAAAAAACATTATTCATTCGTCCTCAAACTACCACCGAATTTCTGTTGTAGCAGGGCAATGGTCCTACTAGATTTTCGGCAGGATGTAGAACAGAAAAAAGGTGGTGGCAATTAATATGACCAGTGTTTTACCACTTCCACTGGACGATGGATGTCTGTAGTCATATTGCTAGTTCAACTGTATGAGTGAACTGGTTACCATACTACAAGGTGGTCACTAACCTCAAAACTAACCGTACGAGCGAACTGTTTACCATACTACAAGCTAGTCACTAACCTCAAAATTAACCACGATCAAACTTTCTTGGCCTTTTTGTCACTGTGTGTGTCACTATCAACAGTCGCCAACTCCCACAAATTATTATTACAAACAAAAATTTCCCGACACAATCATACTGACCCATAGAAACAACACTAGAGTCAAAGCTCTATGGACTTCTGTGTGAGCCATACAAAACAATGAAGTTTACTGAGGAGACAAAATTACAGATATTTACCAATTTTAAGTGAACAAAAGAAGAAACAGAAAATAAAAAGGACGGAATCAGATCAATGAAGACGGCAGGAATAGCTTGCTTTAAAAATTTAGAATATCAGTAAGCAACAATGAGATAACAATAACTCACAAATTATACATACAAATATTAATTACCTGCTCCTTTGGCATGTACAACTCTCTCTGGAATGCGCTCTCTGTTAAAGTGGGCTAACTCATCCAGAAACACATGATCTTGCAACAAAAGGGGACCTTGTGGGCCTACTGTTAGAATAGCATTTTTGTTTCCCACAGGTGCACCGGTAGAATTGGTAAGTGGTTCTGATTTCTACAGAAGAAAGTAAGATTTTAAAAGTCAGGGTACTGCTGAAGCTAAATATGTCAGGCCACAGGCGTAAAATAAAATGGCAACACAACACACATCATTTTCTTGACTACATTCTGCTGGTATCGAGTAAGACCAAAGTCATAGATGGCACATAAGGCAATAATAACTTCTTTGCATCTTAAGCTTCTTGATGTATGATGCTATAGTTCTTGTGTATTGTTTATGCCCAGTATTGAGCTTTCTCTGTTCTGCTAGAGTTTCTTTTGCACTTCACTTTCTATGTGAAGATTGTTTAGAAAGTATGTACTGAGTGTTATCTAAGTATAGGTAAAGGTAGGTCCCATGGCAGCAACTTGCTATAGGGGATAAAGATAACTCAATTTCTATTGTGGGGTCTTGGTTATCTCAGCTGGGTTGTCGATTTCTTGGGTTCTGTATTTTGTTTGTGTTGTGGTGTGTTATTTTGTTCTTTTATTTTAGCATTTCTGTATGTTAGTGCTGATGTTGGGGTAGTCTGTGTCATCAGGTTGCTCTGGAGAGAGTACTGTGACTGCCATTGGACTTGTCAGGTCAGAAGAGTGCAGTCGTCTTTTTCTCTTGACTTGTACTGTGACTCCAGTGTAGCTTCAGTGTACTGTGATTTTGACAATGGTGGTGTTATTTTCTGTTGGGTCCGGTGCTTGCTGGCTGGACATTTATTCATCTAGTGTTCCTGGCTTTCTCAGTGGGGGCATCCTGTGCATCTACCTGGCACATTAATCATCACTCTCACTGGGATGTCTTCGCTCCTCTTGATGTGCAGTTCAGCATAGTGCGGCAGGTGATTTTTTTACATGTAGACCATGACCTAATTGTCTGGAGTTGTCTCTATTTGCGTAAAAGTTGCTTGTGGATTTCCAGATAACTGTGCCACTATTTTGTGATCTGCCTCTGTTTTTAAAGTGAGTGGCATCTAGTGTATAGTGACCCTTGTTTGGCATTGTGTCTGTAAATGGATTTTATCCAATTTCTTGTTATTTCTTAAGTCCAGAGAGAATGCTGGTGATAGTTGAAGAGGATGTTCAGACAATTTCAGGTGGTTTCCCTTTTTTCTTGCTGTAGTGTATTTATCTTCCCTAACGCATGCGTCAAGTATCCATTTACAGTTAGATCGA
Source organism: Meghimatium bilineatum (assembly GCA_034231615.1). NCBI lineage: Eukaryota > Metazoa > Mollusca > Gastropoda > Stylommatophora > Philomycidae > Meghimatium > Meghimatium bilineatum. Next base: position 11,507,199 of record CM067319.1, on the reverse strand, counting down.
CTGGTGGGGAAGCAATAGTGTCAGGCGAGAAATCATGACCCTGATTTTTTTCTGTCCAGACGTGATTTCGAACGTGGCATGCTGTGACACTGTGATATTAGGCAAGCTTATCATTATGCTGGCAATTTGTTAGTACTATAGTTGAAATTAGTATAAAGTGTAAGAAAAACAATCGGACACTAAACAAAGATTACAATCTGCGTAATCTGGTTAACATGAAGTGTAGCGATGGCCAACAATAACATCAATACAGTTGAGTTAGATTAATCTATTGAAAATAGAGAGAAACGAAAATACTAATTGATGTATGAACTTTTATTTTTCTGGTTGCAACATACATCTGTGAAACATGGACCCTAAGTAATACAGCAGGGTAAAGCGGCAAAGAAGATCAACGCCTTTGAGATGAAATGCTACAGAAAGATACTTGGAATTTCATGGATGGAAAAAAGAGAAACTCAGATATTATAAACTATAAACACATTAATTTGAAGATTCCAGAATGTTGGTTACTAAACACAATCAATAGGCTAATAATAAACTAATGATAGCAAAAAGAATACACCTGTTTCAAGTTTGGTAATATAAAGAAACACAACTCTTTAGAAAGACAAATCATGGGGGGCAGAGTACCTGGGCGGATAAGAAAGGGCGGACCAAGAAGGCGATGGATTTACAACATTAAAGATAACACAAATAATCGTTGGAAAATGCAAGTCGCATCACCCAATACAGAGAAGGGTCCAATGAGTTCATTGAGAGGACAACATTCTGGAGAGAATACGTCACAACTCACAGTTGAGTTGTTAATTTCTGCATTCGTCTCATTCTATATAATATTGTTTAAAAAAATCTTACCAACTGTGCGTTCTTGTATTCGCTCAACTGATTTAATGCCTTGTCCTTGTGTGCCATGTTGATGCTTTACTTTACTTTAAACAAGTCGCTGCAGACGGACAGATTTAACAAAACTGAAATGCATATATAAGCCGGGATCAAATTCCAGTTCAAGATAAAGACTTTGTGAGTTATTGGCCTTCATAACGTGACCTGATTATCAGCGGATTTTATTTTTAGGAGGCCCTGAATGGGATATATTCGTGTCAAATTATCATGGTTATTAATTAGTTACTAAGATAATGAAGAGAGTGCAGTTAATTTCTTATTATCTGTAAAGCTATAACTGAATTTAACACTCTATGAGATAAAATACAAAAACAGCATTCTGCTTCGGGAAATCGTCAAAATGGGCCTTTATTATTAACGTTACTTCTGCTTTGAAGTCACGTTACTGAGGACAAGCTTAGAACGTAGGTCTATATAGCTGCATGTGGGTCGAATCAGTGTTGATCAGTTCCAGTTCGTCCGTGTGGCAACCGGGACCTGAACTTCAAGTGAAGGGTGCAAAGAAAATGGCTACTGTCTTCTTGATTAGGAACAAGCGTCACAGCACTGGAGGCATTCCCATATAGGCATATGCTCTGCTTGCCGTTCCGTCAGCCATCTAAAAGTTTATAAGCTCAAAGGAGCCGCGTTAGCGCAGTGGCTAGCGCACTGGCTTCGCATATGAGTGGTCCTGTGTTCATTCCACAGCCAACACCCAGCTGAGGCGGAAATGTTTTCAGATCGCAACGGCTCCCAGGTCGACCCAGCCTTAAATGGGTACCGGATTAATCAAAGACTGCGAGGGAGAGGAGTCCTCATTTGCAGAGCCTGTGAAATGTGAGATCGCTAACATCTCACACCTACACGCTAACATCTACGGCATTAATAAATGCTATGGGTTACTTTACTTAGCTCAGTTTCCCAGTCAAATTACGCGTTCTTCTGATCTTTCCGGAGACGGAGCACTTTCTCCCATAGCCTCTAGTCACTCCCATTTCTTCCATTCTCTGAATATGTACATCTCGTTCGACTTCCTCTTCGTCTTCTTGTATGGTATCCATGACTGCTCTAATCAATTCAATCTTGTCCCTTCTGATCTCGGTGCCTTTCACAAAGGCTTTATCAGCCAACACATCAGCTCTTTCGTTTCCCCTTACCCCAGCATGACCTGGACAGTGGATCCATGTAATGCTTTGCGCGGTTGTTGAGGAGAGTGACCCATTCAGTTCTGATCCTTTTCTATCTTGCGCAGCATACTTTGAGATTCCGATAGAATCATTGAGTCTGTATGTGGTTGCGTCGCCAGAGAGCTGCTGTCACCACTTCTATTTCCATTCTCATACGCGATGTTATAGTCTGATACTGTCTTCTTTTCGAAACTGAATACCTAAACGACTACTTAAATAGACTTCTTCTTTCGTTCACTTGAAAGATGTCTATATCTGTAATTCTGTCTCCTTAATAAAACTCACTGTCTTTTGTAGTTCATACGGTGTCCCATAGAGCTTTGATTCCAGTGTTGTTTCCTCTGGCCAATATGTCTTCCTCAGCGTTTCATGCTCAGAACACTCTTGAAGTATATGTTTGGCACTCTGTGCTGCCTGTCCTCATGTACACATGGCCGCTTAAATAGACTAAGACTAAATCCATCACCTCTGTGTCCATATGGGCAGGCGGTACATATTGCGGAACATATCTGAGAACTTCTACATTAGTTTTCTTGGCTGTCCTTTGAATTTTCATTATTCTTCTTAAAAATCACATCTCAATTGCTTCCAGCTAATCTTGGGCACTTTTGTTTACTGTCTTGAAACATGATACTCTTGGGATGTCACAGCGGTGGTTTCCCACTTTCCTTCCACCAGAAACGTGATACTGGACTTTTATCTTACCCTTTGTCCTAAAAAATGAAAAACAATTTGAGGATTGGGGGGGGGGGGGTAATGTTTTGGTACTATACAAGTGGACGCCACCACATATACGAGCTATTTTCCTTGTCTGTGTTTGTAATTTACATGTTCATCATTTAATAATTTAAATATTACTTTATTTTAGGTTTGGGTTAGAATAATTTTTATTTACATAACTAATCCCAACCTCAACCCTAAATAAATAAATAAAGGAAATAATTAAACTTGTGGTGGCGTCTACATTCACTGTGCCATTTTGTTTTCATATAATTAAGCAGGGATTAGGGGGAGGGGTGGTATCTGAATTCTTGACAGGGGAGTGAGGGGGTAAAAATTGGTTTAAAAAAAATGACTGACGTAATTTATAGGCAGACCCTTAGCCAAAAGACAACAGCGTCAAGTAAACTCATAGGTCAAGAGTAGACAATGACAGGTGAGGTACACGAACAAATTTGATGAAACAACCCAGATGGTGTATGAGTTTGTCACTCACATTCCCTATGCCAGCCATGACTGTATCAGATAGAAGACATGTTTGCAGAACATGTAACCAAGACATCAAAGGCTGATTGTGATTATTTCAGTGAATGTCGTTAGTCGGCCTTAGATATTTTTGGCATGCGACTCCAACTATATAAATAGTAGCACATACAAATAACGACAATAATCAAAAACGTCAACAGTAAAGTCCTAAATAATTCTGGACAGAGGTCTTATAGTACTATCGAAGGACACGGTCAGGCACTGAAATTTTACTTTTAGATCATAATATGGTCCACCCTAGTGTTGTTGGGGGCCTGTCACGGGACAAAAACTAGTGACACTGTTATATATGATGCACGTTGTAATAGGCGACTAAGGAGGTTTGGAGGGTAGAGTTGACTGTCAAATTCACTAGAGGTCATGTGACCCAAAAGCCCTGCTGAGGTCGGATGTATCAGGCGAAAATATCGCAGCCAAATTGTAAACCATGACACAACGTATTCTATTCTGTGGGTAACATCCTGCTAATCTGCAAAGTGAGTACATTAGGCGGTTAAAAGCAAAGTATCTCGGCATATGAGGTACAATTATCTCTCTCTCTCTCTCTCTCTCTCTCTCTCTCTCTTCTCTGGCTGGATCCACGGGTTCTAAGATCCACCAATTATCCACACCAAAGTCTGGCTGGATCCACGGGTTCTAAGATCCACCAATTATCCACACCAAAGTTGACTAGTTGACGTACGTTAATAATATGAAAAAAAATAAATTCTGCTAGAATGAATCATAGTAAACTTGATACTTGAGCATTGTTCCAGGCTTGTTTGTTTGAGAACCCCAGAAATTGCGAGCGATTAGCTCTTACTTCCTATGGGGTTTTTTTCTATGTGCAGTGAGCTTTCTTTCATACCCATGAGACTTCAGCTTTCTGCTTAGTGCAATGCCTATTAAAGGAGCCTTCTACTCAGAGGGGGTTGATAATTGTATAGACGACATGCAAAGCTTTCACCTTAAGAGAGTCTCAATATAACGTCAAGACACCTACTTAAGTTTTCTGTTGCATGGGTGTCTAGTGGGCCATTGGTGAGACCCACAAACGCAGTCATAAGAGTATTGTCCCAAGTAGAAAGAACTTAATACAGCCTTTTGTTCGTTGAATGATCCCACTATTATTCTAGCTTGCACGTTCCTGTTTATCTTGTCAAACACGAAAGTGATCTTGATAACAAATATACTCGTAACAAAAGTCGTTAAGTTCAGTAAAATCTAGTAGATAATCGTCAAGTTCGGTACAATCTAGTAGATAATCGTCAAGTTCAGTAAAATCTAGTAGATAATTGTCAAGTTCTGTACAATCTAGTAGATAATCGTCAAGTTCAGTAAAATCTAGTAGATAATTGTCAAGTTCGGTACAATCTAGTAGATAATCGTCAAGTTCAGTAAAATCTAGTAGATAATCGTCAAGTTCGGAAAATTGAGTAGATAAGCGTCAAGTTCGGTACAAATCTAGTAGATAATTGTCAAGTTCGGTAAAATATAGTAGAAAAAGGCGGAGAGGGAGTATTTGAGGATATCAACCCCCCCCCCCCCCCCATTTTTTCTATAGTAAATTAGAACATAACATTTATAAACTCTGTTCACGTTAAGAATGAAGTGGGTCAAAACACACCCCACATTACTCCACGACAACAGATGATTTTAAAATAGCTGTTGACATGTAAAAACAATATTATTTAAAACATTTAAAAACAATTAACCACAATATTTAAACAACATTTAAAAAACATTTAAAAAGCAAAATTTAAGAACAATAATGGGCACTTAATCGATTAATGCGTTCGCGTCCAACAACCAATCAGAAGCGCTGACCCATTGTATTCTTAGAGTGAACAGCGTATAGTTATAGGAAACAATAGAAAAGGGGTAAAATTCATAATTCAACAGACCTACCACCCCCATCATTAAAACATGCCACAAAAATGATGGGGCGGTTAGCTTTTTTTAAATGGTAGTTCTCCCAACCTTACCGAAAAAGTATCTACAGACCCGTGTGGATAGTTTCTAATACAGACGTATCACGTGGTACTCATCATCATCACTAAGTGCCGTCTCCGCAACGAAGGTTGGCTGCAACAGTCCTGCAACATTCTCTGTCTCTTGTCTTGGTGGTGCACTTTGCTAGACTGTTAACCTGACCATCGTGTGAAGTTACTATCACTTGTATCTCTGCCTACCTCTAGTTCGCATCCTCTCGACTTTACTCTCAAGTAAGGTCTTCTATATGGTGTCATGTCTTTTAATTTGTCCAAGATATTTTATTTGCTTGATCTTTATTTCCTTTAATAATTATTTCTTCATATAAAGTGTTGTTATATCACGTGGTACTATTTGTCTTAATTTTGTGAATAAAATCTGCATAAGTTTAAACCGTGATCACATTCACAGATTTGACCTGCTGGCTTATTGGGAATCATCCATCTAGAGTTACGCATTTGCATTTTCCAGTGATTTTCATTGGCTGTCTGCACAAGGCATACACAATGTCTATTATCTATTGGCTGTCCCCAAGTGAATGATGGTTCAATGTATTCACACTTGCCGTTAAGCGTAGTGGTGGGAGCTTAAGTTGTCGTTCCAAAGCCAGATGTGTCGCATGGTTACATTAAGTCCATGTTTGTTCAAGGCTATTTTGTTACTTTCTACCCATCGTTTTCTTGGTCTACCGTTGGCCTTATGCCCGGATATTCTTTTGTTATATGCTCTTATTGGTATGTGGTTTGAGTTAATTTTCATAAGGTGACCGACAGTTTTACTTGCTGTCTTTCAATATATTTAATACATGATATTATACCAACTCTCTTCCTAATTTCTTCATTTCTTATTTTAGCAATTTTAGTAATCATTGCAGCTTTTCTCGGACACTTCATTTCACATGTAACGATATTCCTCTGTTGCGAGGCTGCTAGAAACCATAGATACATAAAGTTACGAATGAAAATAACATGACAAGTCAAATGCGTCGCATTCCCAATGATCTAGCAGGTCTTATAAATTCGATGGTCATGGCTAAATTTAAAATTCAAGATATCTCAACGTTCATGCTGAAATCAGATGTGCTGGACAGGAAGGCGCAAATAACGCTGATCTGATGTAAAACTAGCAGAACAACACATTTGACGATTCTCTGAGGAAACCGCACTGTTTGTGAAAGCAAACCGCTAGTTTTCAGAAAGCAAACACAGAAGAAGAAGAAGAAGAAGAAGAAGAAGAAGAAGAAGATGTCTCGACAAAATAAGTCTTAACTTGGGACTACCAGTGGTTTTGTATCATTTATCGCCCGTTGTCAAGCTTCGAGTCAAATTTATTTCCATGGTCCCTAAGGACATAACATAACTTCTAACCGTGAACGATGAGTTTTATCCTTTATCTTGTTAAATGTTATGTAATTTAAGATAATTGCCTGTGTTTGATACCCTCAGACCGTGGCAATTGACATGCTACAGGTCTTCTAACTGAATTAATTTGGACCCCATTAGTTACTTTAAAAAAATTATTGTTGGGTTTTTGGATAGGTCGCTATTTACATACTTGGAGTCGCATGCTAAAAATAGCCACGACCAACCAATAGATTTCACGCCAATCAAAATAAGTTCATGTTTACGTTTCAGTAGACATGTCTCCTATACTTGCTCGGTCACGCTTTATACTGCGGTTCTATACTGCACATCGAAAGAAGTTAATGTTTACATTTTAGTAGACAGGTCTCCTATAACGTACTCGGTTACGCTCTATACTGAGGTTCTGTCACCCTCAGGCGAGCCAGTCTTTTCCAATTTTCTATTTACTCTCTATTGCCTCTAGCCACTATCTCAACATTCATAAGAATTTACTTGGAATTAAGAATATTAATTACGTTAAAATTAGATTATCGAAATTCTTTACTCATAAAATCAATGAATGTTATAGTAGTTTAGACACCACAATTACCTGCTATATATATTTTAACATACAATTAAATAATGCACAAGTTACTAAGGGACACTAGATACACTACACACGCCCTCCTACTTCTCTCACCATAACTGTGACAGCCTAAAACACTCTCTGGCATTACCAAAATACACAGTTGCCAAATGCACGAGGAAAATATAATACATGACTTCATGGATAAATAGCCAATTTAAGTAATGCTGTTTCTGCAATCTATACTAACTAGATATAGGTCCGGGGGCTGTGGCGGGATAGTACAGGACACGTCTGTGACGGCCAAGGTACCGAGTTCGAACCCCGCCACAGGCAACTGTGCAACCGGACTGTTCAGAAAGCACTGGCAAACTACTGAAAGTTCTTATATTGTCTAGAAAATCACTACAGCCAAAAAATGTTGGGTTGCTAGACACGTCTGGAGTAGAATATGCTACCAATTTTGTAATACCAACTATGAAAAATAAATGTGAAAAATAAATAATAATAAACACAATAACAAGGACTTTTTCCACGTTGCAGTCCAAAGCCCCTGACCTTTTTCAAGAAATGAATACAAACAAGAAACAACACAAACTTGTTAAATTATTTTTAAGTATATGAAGTGTGATATAATACTATATATATATATATATATATATATATATATATATATATAGACACACACACTAAGTGAATAACAGGTAGACAACGAAAACTATGTAATTTAGCGACGAGAAGACAAGTATGAATACCAGTAACAAAAATGTCAGAAGTTGTCCGACAAAGTCCAAAAGGCTTGTCTAAATTCTGTTGGCAGATATTCTATTGACGAAAGTCATTATATACGTTATCTTTGTCTAGGAGATGCATCTATTTTTTAGGAGTTTAATTTAGGTTTAACCAGATTTCTTTAAATACGCACAAATGTCCGGGTTTTCACAATGCCGTCTAATATATATGTGATAGTGTCTTTATGTAATTTTTTTTTTTTTTACAGTTTTTAATGCTTGTTCACTGCATGTCTTGTAATTTCTTGAAAAATATTTTAAGATTGACTTTTAACAATGCCGCCTAATGCATTTGTGATAATGGGTTTATTTTGACTGTTTTGACTTTTTGTTCACTGTTTATCTTGTATTTTCTTGAAAACAACTTTAAGCTTGAAACGTTGGAACAGTCTTGAGTACTGCTATTTGCATGTTTTTTCATACCCATACCCAAAAGTTTGTGTGTTTGTGTGTTCCATGTAAAGCTGGTCGACCTTGTGTATTACGTAAGCACTATTGCTATACAGATTTACAACATATTCACTTATTATCGATTGTTGTTATCGGCAAGCATAAATAACACAACTATCCGTCTGCATCTACATGGCGCAACTTAAAACCATAACACAACCTATTAGCTCTCTTATTCAAATTACACCCAACAAAAACATCCTGGCTAATTGAAAGTTAATGGAAACAAAAACAACAAAACAGCTTGATTATGACATACCGAAACAATATATGACTACATAATTCTTTTTCTAAATTCTTCATCGGTAAAGAAAAACACAATTTATAAATTCAATTTTATTTGCTTGATCATTATTTCCTTTAATGTTTCTTTCTTCATACGAAATGTTGTTATAACGTCTTTATTTTCTTATGTTATTATGGAATACATGCTCATTGCAGAAAAAAACAACAACAACTACATATTGAACCAATGGTAATATATGTATGAACAGGAATACTGACACGCAACTCAGTCCTGAAAACTAATTTCCGATCAAATAGTGTTAACTCCTAATCATAGTCGCCGATAAAACGGCGAATTAAGCAGACACCTTCTGTCGGTAAGCCTAAAAAACCTCAACTGTTATAGTTACTTCTAAATGCATTATGATAGGACAGGAAAATCCTTAAGAGAGAAACAGTTAAAAGACAGAGTATTAAGGAGCATTGACGTTTTGTATTCGGTTTATCTATTTGTACATCGTACCTGTAAGCAGCGCAGCAAACAGGCTGACGAGATTATCGCCAAGATCAGGTAACTTCGTACTCCGAAAAATGCACTTAGAAACAAGATGTTGAGGTCGATTTCAAACTGTAGATTTCGTAAATTTTTTTTTTTTAATTGGTAGGCTATTCTTTTCTGGATGTAATCGGCAACCAAGCATTTACGAAAGTAGTGATATTTTAGACATTATAAATATGTTTATTAGTGTGTCATTGCTTTCTTAACGGTCCGGATGCATTATTTCCTGTTGCGGAATTCGAACCGGCACCTTGGCCGTCATATTACCCCCCCCCCCACGTTTGCAAAACGGAACATGTCTTTTACTACCAGGAACTTGGCAAAAAGGCGAGTAAAAACCATACCCCCCTCCCCCAGCAATGTTCACAAAAAGGTCATCAAATGTTTAATAAAAAAGAAGATATGACGTCACGAAAACAAATCAATGACTTTTTTTGCAACTCCCCCCCCTTTCGTGAGGAGATAATATCTACGGCCCTGTGTATGAAATATGACTTCAGGTTTATCATCATTTCACACCGGACAAGTGTATGGGTAATTCACTCCCCGACTTAATAAAATTATGAGAGTGTAGCGACTCCCAGTTACAGTCCGGTAGTGATTTTTCAGACTCTTCATATATCCAGTATGTTTGGATTTACCAGCCGTTCCGAAATAAAGACTAGTCTCCTGCAATCATGAGAACGACCATAATTCACATTTTGAAGATCTTCTGAGCGCATTGATTGCCCGATCGAGCCATTGATGTTCATTTTGACACTGTGACAATGCTCGCCAGTGTATCGGCTCGCTCATTGTCACCGATTCGTACATATTCGGGAACTAGACATCATCAGGTGCCATGTCAGCTGCGTAGGCCATCATTGTCATCCACTATATCTATATCTCTAGCATTATATATCAAGATTGTTGTTGTTTCCCTGCCGTGCCAGGTTGTCAAACTGTTTAATATTTTCTCACGTTGTCACCCTCTGTCGCTGTTGCCTTCAATCTTGCATGTTGTGACTATTTTCTCAAAACTTCCCTGTCTCATGAAGTTGCCCAAAAAAATGAAGATTCTCTTTTTCTTATATTATTGATTAAGGTCCGTTTCGCATTTGATTCTTTGAACACTTCTACATTAGTTTTAATGGCACGAGTAGAAAGGTAATATTTCTGGTCAGATATTGCGTTAGCAATTCTCTCCCCCCCCCCGCTCCCCATTGAGAGAGGATGACTCCAGCTCCAATTTAGCAGAACGTGTTCATTGAGTAATTTAATATGCACCGCTCCCCCTTAGGAAAGGAAAACACGACTTTTAGTACTATTAACTTAAGATAAGCCGGGCAAACGTCCCCGCCCATTTTCTTAACGATATTCTACACAAAGGTAATCTAAAATCTAATGAGAAAGAAGAAATTGCAAAGCAAATGTACAAATTGCCTTATTTATTCTTCTTTTTATTTAAGGTAGGCCTAAACCCAACTTAATGCAGACTTATCTAAGTATCTGTCTCCGCTGCAAATTTTTTTCTCTATCTATATAAGACTTTTCGTCTTATATTGTATAAACAATGCACTGATGATGTCAAATTAATTTGATTATTATGATTCTTCCCCTTCCCCCTCCCCCTCGTCTCTTAATTTGTTGACGTAATTGATGAACAGCCCCCACAGAGAACAACATATAGTAAAAAAGTCGATCTTGCGATTTCTGTCAACGATGTCTATATACCAAGTACGTTTACATCGAATCTAGTACAAATCCCTGGATCATTTCCGTTTTATTGATTTGTTTTATCTAGGTCTTAGTTTTTATTCTTCTTTTAATGATTGTTATTTTGACATCTAGAGCTTTAGTGCAATGCTTAGTTGACATTTTCTGACTCCAGCGACGTACAGATTTTATAATTCGCATAGAGATGAAGCGTGACCAATCGTCTTTATAAGACCGGTTGGTTAATTAAAAAAACAACCATTCTTCTAAAGTGACTCATTTCACATTTCCCGTGATTATCATAGGTTATAGGAAAGTAGGCTTTCCTACAGCCTATGAAAATCACGGGAAAACTCAAATGTGTCACTTTAGAATGCTGTTATCTAATTAGTTAGCGGGTGTTATGTTGTTGATTGGTCACGACCGAAACTACATACACTGTTAGACGAAGTGCATCATCAATACATTCATGCGGATTCAACAGTAATCGTTCTTCTAAAGTGTTGCTATTAAACTTCTCCCTATATTTTCATTGGCTATAGACACAGTATATGGGTAGCTAATGAGTTTGCCTCTCTTTTGGAGAGGCGTGCCCCTTTCAACCAGCGGACAGAGTCCAATTAGGTTATATCAGGGCACACTACCATAAAATATTAGATGTAACAAAGACCCCGTGTATCTATTAGTATAGATTTATATTTTGTTTGTTGAGTGCTGGATATTTATATATTTATATATATTTATATTTATATTTTTGTTTGTTTGTTTGTTGAGTGCTGGATTCGACTAGGCCATCTCGGGATGCCTAGTCACGTCACTTTCAACCTAGTCCTAAGAAGGACTTTTTGGTTATATCGCGACGCTGGGTGCGGACAGGGAACTGACGAAAAGTTCTTGAGCCTAGGCGAAAATGACGAAAAGGCTGTCGAAAGTTTGCTGAAGCTTGCTTTTTATCCCGGGACGTACTGCGAATAAGAAGAGTCGTTTTTCTATTGGAAGTTTCCAAGTCCACAGCAGGTTCCCACCTCAGCTGGAGATCATTCGATCCTTGATAACTTAGCCAGATTGCTCTGTTGCCTGGGGTACTCTACGAGGAGTATCAAGGTCTGAACCAGTATGAGTCCTGGTCCTGGCGAGCGAAGCGAGCAGCTTCTCGCTTTAACGTCTCTGCAATATATACTGCATAGGGCCTATATATACGTACAAAGTGCCAATGAAAATAGAGGGAAACATGAAATTGATCACTTTAGAAGGATGTACCGAGGACTATAATGAACGAGAGGCTCGGTTATGGATACCTTGCTAAAAAATGGAATTTTTTTTTTGAGAAACCGATGTATCATATATTAGTTTTTGTAGGATAAACTTTTGTTGTTGTTGTTCTTCTTCAGCGTTCATTCTCAAACTGCTGCTGGATTTCTCTTGTAACAGTACAATGGTCATACAAGATTTCCAGTTGAATGTAGTCCAGAGAATGGAAATGCGTTGTGTTATCGTGTTCTTTGCGCCAATGGCCCAACACATCCGCCAAGGGCGGAAACTTTTGTTTAGGATAATAGTAAAACCTTACACGGAGACCAAAGTAAACTAAATATGAATGAGATAATAAAAGATGGTGATAGAAATGTAAGGAAAGTGTGAATTTGTTACTCTTGACTATCTCAGACAGTGGAATTGTACTTGCCCTATCATTGGACGCAGGATATTTCCCTGCCATTCTTTTTAATGGAAAAGATGCCGAGCAACCAATTCAGCTGTGTAGGTAGCTAGCTCTACACGGTACAAAGTCTTTCTGATAAAATCACGGATCATCCTCAGTTGAGTCACCGAATGCGACATGACACAGTGGCAGACGTTTCGACTAAGAAGCCTTCATCCGGACAAGCAAAATACCGCGGACTCGAAATTTTACGCAGAAGTACACATATGGTAGAGATAAGAAGATACGCAGGAGGTAAGCAAGGAGAATACGGAAAAGGACAACATTATAAGGGAAAGGTGTGGAAGGGAGACAAGAGGTGGTAAAATAACAAATAGAAAAAGTAAGAGGAAAAAAAAGTAAAAGAACGGATATAGTGAAAATGATAAGACACCAGTGTACAGTGCGAGCAATACCCACCAACGGTGTGCGACGTACGACTGGTTACATCATCATCCAGTTATATCATCATTCAGTTACATCATCATCCAGTTACATCATGATCCAATTACATTATCATCCAGTTACATAATCATCCAGCTACATTATCATCCAGTTACATCATCATCGGTTTTTGCGACCGGTCACATTTCCCAGCACAGGACCTAATCAGGTAACTTGTGCTGCGGTTGTCCCCTTAGTCCATCTTCCTTCATGCCTCATTGGGATTTATGCTACCCCGATCACGACATGAAGGTCTCTTGATATTGACTAGTTTCCTACGACGGTCCGACACTAACCCCTGCGCCATACAAAACACCTCACATGCTTGGTTGCAGCTTCTAGTTTGCCCCCCCCCACCCCATGTCCCATGATTATGCTCCCGACTATCTTTCCACTACTGGTGCCCATTTCTTCGATACTGTCTTCCCTCGCTCTTTCGACCATTAATTCTTTATTTTTCTTTATAAGCCGTCTATACAGTGATACCTCCCCACTTCATTCATATCTGCGACAATCCCCAGAGGCCTTTAGAGTTTTTTCTCGGGCCCCCACCTCCGCATGCCCACTTTCTGTGGCATATCTCTGTTCTTTTTTTACGTGGGCATTCTCCGGTTGGCTATCATGGATTCTGACTATCTCTCCCAATACTTATTTCACTCCACTTTCTTTATGATACACTGCTTTATCTCTTGATATACTCTTTTCTCGTCCGTCTTCCTTTCTGTTATTCTTCATGACGGCATGTTTGATTTGTTATCGCCATTTTTGCTCTCTCCGGCTCCATCCAATCACAATACCCTCCCCCTTTTCATACTTTCAATTGTTAGCTTTATCGTCTTATTTTGGTAATACGTATTTCTGTTCATTTTGATATTCGTAGGTAAAAGCAAGTTAATCCATAGCATTTATTAACGATGTTACGATTTCCATGTTTTGTTCGTTCATTTGCACCCACCCTCTCCATATCAAATCGTAATTGTTAAGTACCTCCTTTATGTTGTTTTCTTTTCCCCTACCTCTTTTCCACTACCTAAACCTGGGAAGGACCACACCAGGATACAAGGCTTCAGAACAATAACAATGAAGAATACGATAGGCAAGCTTTTAGAAAAAATTGTGACCTGGAAGGTATCGTGTTATCTTGAAAGAAATAAGTGTTTACCAGCATTGTTAGAAGGGTATCGTCCAGGATATGGCAGAATGCAACCATATTAGCGCAGGATGTTTTTGAGGGGTTCGATTCGCGCATGGAGACATGTGCGGGGTTTGAGAGTAATAATATCACTTAGCAGGAATGCAGAGAATGGAGTCTCACAGCTGTGGAGAAAGAAGTGCAGGCTTTGGTCAGTGAGAATACCAAAGAGGGGGATGCGATTATAAACACTGATGGATCTGTGATTAGGCATGTTCGCAGTGCTTGGGCCTTTACAGCTCAGTGCGCAGGTAAAACGATCAATGAGGAGAGTGGTGCCCTTGCGGTCACTACGAGTAGTATGACCATGGAGACTATGGCGGTGGCCAGGGCATTTGAGTGACTACGCACACAGAAGGTAACGCAGGTCTGCATCTTGAGTGACTCTATGAGTATGATTAAGAAGGTACAAGTGGGTCTCGTTCGCGAACAGTGGATTGATGCCTTGAGAAAGGCGAGCTTGAAAGTGGTTACATTTATTTTTGTGCCAAGACATGTGGGCGTTCGAGGCAATGAAAGAGCGGATCAACTGGCATCGTGCGCGATTGTGGCACAGGGCGATGGGGCAATGGATCGCGCTGATGTTTTGAATTCCTTAGAGATATAACACGCGAGAGTGAGACTAATGTGGATGATGATTCCTTTTCAATGGCGCGGATTAAAGATCAGGGAAAATGCGGTGTTGCTAGAGGTGAACATTTTGGAGGGCGCAGAAGAATGATGGTCAACCAGCATAGGACCGGTACTGTCAGCAGAAGTGTAATGGCGGATACACTCAAGGAGAGATCGGAGCAACTATGGATGTGTCCGGTTTGCAGTGATGATGATCCGACGACTAACTAACTAACTAACAAATTACCAAACAACAACAAACTCATGATAAAAAATGTCGGGGTACGGCGAACACCCACGCAGCCCTCCTCCCCCACTCTGTCGCGGAATGATACAGGGCCCGTCTGTGGTGTCCAAGGTATCGAGTTCGATCCCAGCCACAGGCAATTATGCATCCGGACCGTTCAGAAAGCACTGGCAAACTACTGAACGTATTTATATTGCCTAGAAAATCACTACAGCAAAACATTCTGGGTTGATAGCCACGTACTGAATTGGATATGCTACCAATAATATATATAATACTATTTCTTCTTCTTAAGCGTTCGTTCTCAAACTCCTTCAGATTAGCAGGATGTAGTCCGGAGAACGGAATGAATTGTGTCATGGTTTACAGCATTGCTGCGATATCTGCGCCTTTCGGACTGACACATCCGACTTTAACGTGGCTTTGGGTCACTGACCCAATTTGGGATGGGACAGCCAACTCCATCCCATAACCTCCTTAGTCGCCTTTTACGACATGCGTGGAAGGTAAACAGTGTTGCTATTCTTTGCTCCCCTTTCGGGCCCCGGCAACACACGGGCATATATATATAATACAACATATAAGATTTTAATAAATATTTTTTTTTCTGACATTTCCGCAACAGAAACTCTAGAATATGAATCACATTAAACACATGATGGTCGTTCGGTACTTCGTATACTTTTAGGATTATTACCAGCGCTGCCAAATGGAAAAATAAATTAGAATTTTCAATACTAGCAAAATTTAATTAATGGAATGCTAACATGTTTGCAGATTAAAAAAATAATAATAGTTTTGTTTTGTCTGGGGAAACTTCATTTATTTTTTTTAAACAAATCAATAATGTTTGTATAATTTTGTAATACTAAAAAACATTGAAATGTTGATTCTTCCTGTTCTTCTTCTGCGCTCACTCTCACACTTCTACTGAATAGCGGAAAATAGTATAAAGAACGTAATGCGTTGTGTTTTACAACTCGCCTGCGGTATCTGCGCATTTTCTGTCTGAAGTACCGTATTTGATCGTTACTCTTGGAATACTTTGTATGAGATTAGTGAAATATTCCATTTTCAAGTCTACTTAGTCACCTCTTACTACATTCGTGTCAAGTCAGTGTTGTTATTCATTGCTCCAATGAAGTTAACGTCTGTGCATATAATCAGGGCCGTACATGTGATTACCATAAGTAGGAGATTCACCTAAATCGAAACACCAGATAATTCGCTCGTTTTAGTGTGTACATTTCACTATTTAACAGGAATTTTGAAGACATTTTCGTGAAAAATCGCTAAGAGAGGAGTTTTACTAACCTTTTGACTAAGTTCCTGGTACTAAGAGCCATGTTCAGATTTTCTAAAGGGGGTAGGGTTTTAACACCTCAACCCCCACCTTATATACGGGCCTGTATATAGTGTAGTAGCATGTCTAGAGGGGCGCTGCGGAGGATGCGTCGATACATAGAATTCTTCGTGTTCCTGTCGACTGCAGTACGGACTATAACATACAATTCAACTCCTGTCGCAGTAAACAAATCTTACATAGAGACACATATGGTTGTAATAGGAAAGAAAAGGGAAGGACAATAGCGAATGGATGACGGAGGAAGCAAAGATAGGGCAGCATGACAGGGGAGATGAAGGTGTGCGGGGAAGATAGTGATAAGTAAGGAGGGGAAAGTGCACAAAAGAAGTGAAAAGAGATAAGATTAAGTGCAAGTAAAATATTTAAAAAATAATTAAATCTAAATTTGAAATACTTATCTAGAAAATAGTCGGCTTGGCCAAGCCATGCTGCCCTATCTTTGCTTCCTCCGTCGTCCATTCGCTATTGTCCTTCTCCCCTATTCTTTCCTTCCTATCACAACCATGTGTGTCTCTATGTAAGATTTGTTTACTGTGGTCTTTGTCATGATGAAGGTTTTTTTGTCCAAACGTCGCCTGCCACTGTGTCTCGTTGTTAGGTTGTTTTATGACTTATTCTAGTAACAATTATACCTATTTTTGTTCAACTTCTGTCAATTTCGTGAATCCATAATTTGCTCCGTCCCTTTTTTTGTATACTAATGGTTTTGCCTCATATGATCGAGGCCCGCCCTTTCAACCTAGGACTGGTGTCAATGTCGGTTATATCAGGGCGATTGTTCAGTCCCCCAACCACATTAATTCTTTACTCTGTGTATATACATAAGAACTACATGGGTGGATACAATCAAAGAAACCTTAAAGAGACAAGGGCTAATCATTGCCACTGCAACCCAAATTGTTAAAGGTAGACAACTCCAACTTTTCCCTACGACACTTCACAAGTGAAAAAGACAATAGATAGAGATATACAAAAACATGTACCACGTTTCCTTGGCGACCAAACAGGGCGAAACAAACAGTTTAAAGAGTATCAAAATCAATCAATAAACCCATAACCCTTCAGGGTCGTAGGGGTACCACATTGGAAGCTTCAGCACACAAAGTCATCCAACGAATTCTATCCTCAGCGATGCGGATGAGTGTGGAAATATCTTGCCCTGTCCATTCCTTGATGTTGTCTGTCCATGTCTTTATTTGTCCTCCTCTGCTTCTTCCACCCTCGACAGTTCCCTGCAGTATTGTTTTTGACAAGGAATCGTGCCTGCATACATGTCCGAACCATGCTAGTTTTCGTCGTTTCACTATTGAAAGCAACGGCTCCTGAACACCTGCACACATCTCTACTTTATTTCTTACGTGCACATTGGTCTTATGTTCCCTATAGGAAATTCGTAGAATTCTTCTGTAGCATTTGTACTCGAAAGCATGCAATCTTCTCTCCATGTCCGCAGTGAGTGTCCAACTCTCACAACCATACGGCACAACAGAAAGTACCAGCGACTTATACAGTTTGATTTTCACTCCAACACTGATGTTGCTTTTCCAAATCAAAGTTAGCCTTGACAAGGACGCTAAAGCCATCTCCAGCCTTATTTTTAGTTCTGCTTTGCATTTACCATCGCTGCATATACTGGATCCAAGGTATTTGAAGGTATTCACCTCCTCAAGCTTATGTCCATTCATCATGATATTAGTCTGGTTTTCTGTGTCTCTTGTTTACCAAGATTTTGCTCTTATCTGTATTTATTTCCATTCCGTACTTGCTGGTAATTTTTTCCAACTTTGATGTTAATTCTTGCAATGATTGTTCTGACCCAGCTATACGATCAATATCATCAGCGAAACGCAAGTTGCAAATAGGGCGACCTCCGATCGATATAGACGTGTTGTAGTCATGTGATGTCTCTTGTATGATGTGCTCTAAGTATATGTTTAAAAAGTACTGGGGACATTATACATCCCTGTCGAACTCCCACATTTGTTTTGAAGAACTCTCCAATTGTATTGTTTGACAAGAAAGCACTATTTGCATTTTTGTACAGAGCTTCAATAATGTATATAATTGTGGTGTCAACATTAAATTTCCTCAGTATGTGCCACAGACCATCATGCCAAACACGGCCAAAGGCCGTTGTAAAGTGTAAAGATTAAAGAGTATGCTTTCTGCCGGATCTGGCAAGGGATATAAACAACAGTAACATTGTGATATATTACACAATGATTGTTTCAAGAGGTGTTCAAGATGAGAAGGACGATAGTTAGCTGAACCAGTGGTTCTAAACACAGGCTATGTATGTTAGTGCCTAGATGACTGAAGGGGTGAGGCGAAGAGAGGCCTGCCAGCAAATAAACAAAATGACATTAAAGACAGACACGTATGTGTGAGTGTTCATAAATTACAGACAGACACGTATGTGTGAGTGTTCATAAATTAAAGACAGACTTGTATATGGGACTGTTCATAATTAAAGACAGACACGTATATGTGACTGTTCATAAATTAAAGACAGACTCGTATATGTGACTGTTCATAAATTAAAGACAGACTCGTATATGTGACTGTTCATAAATTAAAGACAGACTCGTATATGTGACTGTTCATAAATTAAAGACAGACTCGTATATGTGACTGTTCATAAATTGCGTCAAGTTTTGTGCATTCTTTACACTTCCCCCCCCCTCCCCAACAACTTAGCTGTGTAATGTGAAGTCAATAGTGACGTTCTTGCTCGTCGTACTTTGTTCCGTGTATGTAGTCTTGTTATAGGCAATTTGCTCACTTCGTGCGTGTTATTATGTGTGCTTCCAGTAATTATCAAAACTTAATTACTCTGTTCCAAGCTTTGTCTGTTATCAACAGCTGTCAACAATTCCTAGATCTACCATGTTTACCTATGCCAAATATTTTAAATCCACACCAAAAACATTTTGCAGAAAAAATTACATTAAAAACTGCATAATTATTTTCCTTCAGAGTTTAAGAAAACATTTTCAAATTCAAGCAATTTAATTTGTGTATAAAAATAAAGAATTGTTGACGTCAACATTTGTCAAACCTCCCTCTTTCCCCTGATGTCAACAGCTGTCAAACTTTTCATATCTCCACACCTAATTGTGGACGTAATGTATCGACAACAGATATCCCCCTCCCCAAGAATGATGGCTATTCTAAATAATGTTTAGTTTGGTATGTAACAATTAAGATAGCAGTAAGACATATTTTTATTGGGTTCTAAGGTGGTGGGCACGAAAGAGAAATTGTCTCAAAAGGCAGCCATGCACACAAGAAAGTTGAGAACCACTGCATTGGAGTAAGAAAATTGGTGTTCACTTCCGCCCGTGTGTTGCATGGACAAAAAAGGTATTTTAATTAAAGCGAAGGTCCTGGCAGAAAAATGCTGTCCAAATGTCACTGAGCAATTTACTGTCAGAAATAAACATTTCAATGTTCAATCCTTTATTTGTAACTAGTTATACAGGATTATGTACTGCACAATCCCAATAGTATTTGTTATATGATAATTAAAAAGTCAATAATCATTTTTTTCATCACTCAAAAGTAATGTATTTACTTGAATTACGATTAATGGCGACTAGCAATTATTCTAATTATATGTTCAACAGAAACTCATGTATGATAGACCATATAACAAGATATTGTTTCACGTTAGGGTTTCTCATTTTAGGCAATATTGCACCCAAAAGGGGTTAGATGATATATCAGGCGGGTGCTAAGAGTTCCAAGGGGGTTAGGAAACGTTTCATCCAACTATCCATAAATCAACAATTTGTCAAGGACGTAGGAGTTGACAAGAGTTCATCCACGATTTCTGTCTTCAGCGATGTCAATGACTTTGGAAAAATCTTGACTTGCTCAGCCTTTTTCTATTGCCTGCCCATGATCATCTTTTGTCCGAAAGCCCGCAGATAAGCGGCGGGAGATGTTAAAACTCCTTCCTTCTCAGGAAATCTGAACATTACTTTTCGTACTCAGAAATTAGCCAAAAGGTGGGTCAAAACTTCCAGTTCCTTAACATCACAAATAAGGTCATCAAATTTTGAAATTTCATATGAAAAAGAGTGAGTCACAAAAATACGCGAGCGACCTTTATTTTATTGAAACACCTCTCCCCCTTTTTTTTTTACTGAAAACGTATCCACGACGTTGTTTGTCCACTTTTTTTTCCACATGCAATCGTACTCTACAAGATCTTTTTGACCATGATGTCATCTTTTCTTCTTCGTTTTCATCGGCATATTCCTATATGTTCATACGATGTAAGTTTTCGTCATTTTACTATGAAAATAGTAACTCTTGTGTACCTGCCAGATTCTCTACTTTGTTTCTTACATAAACATTTATCGTATACTCTCTTATAGGAAACGCGCAAAATTTGTCTAATAACATTTGTATACGAAGATGTCTATGTCTCTCCGTGTCTCTATGACTCTCCCTGTCTGCAGTTGAGTGTCCAACTCTCACAACCATACAACATAATAGATAGCACTAGTGAGTTATAAATATTGATCTTCAATATAACTCTTATGTTTCTTTTCAATATTAAATTTAGTATTGACATAGCAGCTAAAGCCTTCTCCAGCCTTATCTTTAATTATTTTTTGAAATTTTCATTGCTGGGCAGGCTCCTATGAAGGATCCCAGGTATGTGAAAATATTTACTTATTTAAATTAATACAGGTTCATCATCAATCGGGATTGTACCGGTTTTAAAATGTATCGACGTCTCGGTTGGTTTTGATGCTATCCCGGTTTCTATCTATCTATTGTCTTTTCTCTGCTTATTCTGTGAGGCGTCGCAGGATTGAATGACGACCGGTTTTCAGGATATTGGTCACTTGATATGCTGTAATACTGTGCCGTGTCAGAATGTTGGTAATCCCTTCAATTCACCTTCTTTTTGGTCTACCTCTGTACCTTGCTATTTCCATTTTCATATTGTATGCTCTTGCCGATGGCCAATAAAGGTTCATTCTCATTAGGTGGCCGAATTATTTCTGTCTATATTTTTCAATATATTTGACCACATACATTATTTAAACAGTTCGTGTAATCTCCTCATTTCTCTCACATAATCTCTTCTTGTTCTGTTTGCTGCTTTTCTTAGACATCTCATTTCACACATAGTAAGTTTTCCCTCTTGCTCTTTACGTAGAGTACATGTTTGACATTGAAAACATAATGTTGGGATAAATATTGAATTTAAGATTTGTCTTTTGGTTTCCATCAGGATAGATGTGTGTTTCAAAAATAGTTTAATAAAAATCATTTCTCGATTACATACATGCTTGAATTGAGATACAAAATTATGCATAAAAGCAAGGAAAGTTACCTAGCATTTATTAATGCCGTATGAGTTTGAGATGTTAACAATCTCACATTTCAGTGGCTCTGCTATATGAGGGCGGTAACCATCATAGTCTCCCTTGCAGTTTGTACTTCCCGCATTAATCCGGTACAAATTTAAGGCTGGTTCGACCCGGGAGCCGTTGTGATCTGAAAAACATTTCGCCTCAACTGGGAAATGAACCAGTAATTAATATGCGAAGCCAGTACGCTAACCACTGCACTACGCGGCTCCCTTGATGCATGCATGCTGGCATGCATGAATAAGGGGAGCGGGGACGTTATTCTGTGTATCTATAGGTCAGTGATCACATCACATTTTCTGTGTATTTGTTATTTCACTATAGTACATGTTTGTCTAAGTACCTCTCCAAGATAGTCGTCCATATTTTTCTCAGATTAGCTCAGGTTTGTGACGTATTATACTTTTTCGTTATCTTTCATTGGCTGTCGACATAATATATGCGCAAAGTGACCAATGAACAACAAGGGGATAGTCACATTAGTCATTAAAGAATACTTATTGTACCATTAGCCAATATATATTGTATAATTAATGGTCACGTGGCTTGATCGTGGCCGTGGCTCTCATCATCTTCTTTTTCTTCATCTTCTTTATATTTCCCCTTCTTATTCTTCTTCTGCAACCGCGTTCATTCTCAAACTCTTCCTGGATCTCTCTTTCAGCAGGACAATAGCCCTGCTAGATTTCCAGCAGAATGTAGTCCAGAGAATGAAAATATGTTCTGTCTCCGTTTTATTTAGGCCAATTGACCAACACATCCGTCTTCGGCGAAATATCTTTTCAAAACTGTAAAATTGTTGTCCACTCAAAGTAGGCCCAGGCATATACATAAATCAAAGAAGTAAATACGTTTTCAGTAAGAGGGCGAGGAGTTAAAAGAAAAAAGACATTTGAATATATTCGTGTGATATCCCTTCATTTTCATAAAAAATTGTATGATCTTTTTGGCAACAATCGTTTAACAGGGCGGTGGTAGTTATCCACTTTTTGGCAAAATTCTTAGTATTAAAAGTCATGTTCTGATTTTCTAACGGGTGAGGGGTTTTAAACACCTTCTCTTATCTACGATTTCACCTAAAGCGACCAATGTTAATCAAGGGTACAGGCAAATTGGACTACTTTGGTACAATGATTATCCAGTGCCATGGCATGTTCTTTCTCCTATCGATCATATTTCTACGATAACTGTTTCTTATTTTCTTATATTAAATTTTTCCTCCGTGTAGGCTTACACATGATGTTGACCTCTTTTAGAAATGTCAATGCGATGTTTTTAACTTCACGTTTCTACAAGAACCAACAATATAACCGATGTCGCAAAATGTCCATTTACAACAAAGTGTTGCCATTAAATATGTTTTGGGAACCATTGTGTTTACGTCAGCGTATATTGAAATGTTGTCGTTGAGTATTTGTATTTCGCCATCTTTTCTAATTATCAAGCAGGGTGTAGTATCAAACTTAGACAACACAAAGCAAGCTAATACAACATGGAATAACACGCGCTTATTGGTAGAGATGGAGTGAAAGAAGTAGGGAAATATGAAAGCAGAGCTGTTTATATTGAGCGAAATCGACATTTCGTTCATCTTAATGCCAGCGACACTTAAATCTCGCAAGACTGATCGATATCCCTGCAGAGATAACAAATGTAATAGTAGCAAGAAATAAGCTTGTTGGCCACCATTACGCATATTATGTGAACCATTTTATGCGTGTCTACAATAGTTTTCTATAACTGTCCACTTTGCCTGTAGAAGATGCCTCGCTGCTCTTTCGGCATATTCGTACAGTAAATGGTTGTGATTTATTTCATTCTTGACTTTCATCTTACCAATTTTCCAGTTATAGGATCGAAAGAGCCATCATTTTTGAGAGTTCATGACAGTAAAAACTTATTAAAAAATAACATCACAAAAATAAAATAACAAAAATGGATAAACATTATTTACAAATGTTTACATCGTGTTATTGCTAAATTTTTATATGTTTTATTGCAAAATTCGCAACACTTTTAGTTAGTTTAACATTATCCAATAGCCTACAGCTATTTACCTTCTACTAGCTTTCAGATGACCCAAGTCGATAGTAGCGTCGACAATCTCTAGCATTTTGTAAAATTACAGACATTATAGAAACACTTCTGCTTAGTTCTTGCGTTCCTGGAACATGATATAATTTGTCTGTTACTACAGATTCGTGTAATAGCTCAGTATTGTAGAATACGTGCACATGCTCGTATAGAATGTCGACGTCAGTATAGTAAAATTCTACAGGAGCATTTCGTCTCCTTTCCTCATTCTCGTGTCGAAGTCATATGGTGTTGTGGATTTCTTCAATGAACTGCACTTCGGTGACTAGACAAAAGGCAGGGTTGTAGAGCTTATCTGTTATAGCTGTTTCAGATGGCAACAGTTTTCTGCTTGTGATGTGGTACAGCGAGAAGTTCGGTATAAGTGTAAAACGTGTGATTTATTGTAAGATGTGTACATGTGATTTTAAACTAGTGATTTTGGTATTTTAAGATTTTTCCGAGGGCCAAATAATACTTGGGATTTTGCTATTGCAAAATTTGTACATGTGCGTATAAAACTTGTGATTTTGGTATTAAAAGATATTAACAGGTATGTATAAACTAGTGATTGTGTGTATGTGTCTGTGTAAAACCATGTGAAGTTTTTGTTGTAAGATATGGACAAATGCGCGGAAAACTTGTGACTTTAGCATTGTCTGATACGGACATGAGAACAGGTTCGGGTAAAACTTGTGATTTCGATACTGTCTGATATGGACCAATGTGTATAACACTTGTTAATTTGTTATTAAGGTACTGTATAATGTAGATCAATGATGATCAAACTTGTGATTTCCCTACTGTCGGATACGGACATGCGAGTAAAACGTGTGATTTAAGCGTTGTCGGACATGAACTGGTGTATGTAAAACTTGTGATTTCAGTACAACGTGATATGGATATGTGAGCATAAAACTTGTGATTTCACTACTGCTTGACATAGGCTTGTGAGTATTCAATTTGTGATTTCAGTACTATCGGATACGAACAGGTGGTTGTAAAACTTGTGGTTATAGTACAGTCTGATACGGATAGGTGTATGCAGAACGTGTGATTTCAGTACAGCTTGACATGGACCGGTGCGTGCAACATTTGTAATATTAGTACGTCTACTACGGACAGATGTGTGTAAAACGTGTGATTTTAGTACTACCTGATATGGATATGTGAGTGTAAAACGTGTGATTTTAGTACAGCATGATATGGATATGTGAGTGTAAAAAGTGTGATTTTAGTACAGCATGATATGGACTTGCGAGTGTACTACTTGTTATTGTAATACTGCCTGATATGGGCAGCTGGTGTAAAACATGTGATTTCAGTAATGCTTGGAATAGACCGGTGCGTTCAAAAATTGTTTTAGTAGTACTGTTTAATACGGACAGGTACGTGTAAAACATTTGTGATTCAAGTTCAGCCTGATATGGGCATATTAGCGTAAAACTTGTGAATCCAGTACAATCTGATATAAAAGTTAGTATAAACCCTGCGATTTCAGTAAACTTACATCTTGATATGGGCGCAACAATTTTTATTTTAATGTAGTTTGATGCTGGCGGGCCTGTGTAATACTAGTAATTTATGTAGGCACTACTGTCTGAAATGAACAGATGTTTGTGATTCGAGTTCCCCGTGATACGAACATGTATTATTAAACCTGGAAATATTTCTGGTGGTGAATTGATAGTAAATTTTTAAATATTTCATTGAACAAACAATAACAATCTTTGATTAGGTGGTGATATGAACTTTTTGGGTTAGGTCGATTGTGAAACTTCAGCATTGCCTTTGTTTTTATTTCTGTAAATGGGGAAAAGTGTTGCTCAATTTTTTTCCAACCCATCCTTTATTTGAAAATTACTTTGTACACATGTGCAGCAATGCCACTGTCATAGGTGTGTGCTTTAAAGGTGCTCCGTGTTTCGTCTGTATTAATCTAATTCGTTGTGTGTTTTACTTTTTCTAATTGCATGTGAACTATTTTTTAAATCTCTCATTATTTTCTAATGTTCGTGTTTGAGAGATATTATTTTATTGAAATTTAGCTTTATTACTAATACCATACTAAAGATTTGTCATTTGAGCAAGTTTTTGCTGTGGAAATTTTTCTCATGATTTCTTGACTATCTCCAGGACTGATTACATTTGTTTCTAAATATTCAAAATTTGTTTGTCTGTTTCTGTTGTCGTGATTCTCTGTTACTATGCACCTAAAATAACGCAGTGGATAGCAATCATGTTTCTAAACTATACTCAACATGTGACATATTCTTTCCAGAATGTGGTCTTCTTTATAGATGCTCTGAATACTCTACGATTCTGGACAAGTTGACCTGCTCCAGTTAGATACACGTTTGAACAATCTTATATATCACTGCGCCGTCGTCGTCTTGGGCGCCCACGTTTAATGTGACCGTTAACTCAGCCTTCATCTATTAATCTTTCCATGTTGTTATGTCTCTTTACTATGTTATGTATTATATTCAGTGAATTAATGTGTAATGGACAATATGTCAATGTGTCGGGATAATATCTTGAAGGTTACTTCGTTAATGGATTAAAAGATAACAACATAGTGAATGTATTATCGAGTTTAGAAGTCTTTATGTGGATGCGTACGAAGTAAGGTTGTGACCTAGTGAAACGGTAGCGATGCGCTCAGCGCGAAGTTCAAACGTGATGTAGTGTCAAAATCAGCAATGGAAATGGAGAGAGAAAACACATCCATGTAACCACATCATAAGGACAGCTGGAGAGAAGATGGACACCACTAGCTAAACCTTTTGCCCACTGAAATACTACAATGGATAATCGGCAAGATATTTCCACACTCATCCGCATCGCTGATAATATAATTCGCTGGAGAACTCTGTGTGCTGAGTCATCCAATGTGGTACCCCTACGACCCTGAAGGGTTACGGGTTTATTGATTGATGTCTCTTTATATGACCAAAAACGAATCTTGTTATAATGTTGTTAAGGAGTCAGCCCTCTTTGACGTTTATTGATCTTAAGACTTTTTGAGTTGTCTTTTTAGCTGTTCATCGTGTACGTAAAATTATTCTCTAGCATCTCATTTCGCAAGCAGCGATTCTCTTTGCTACTGCTTTATTTAATATAAATGCCTCACAACCATATGCTGCCACTGTAAATACGCATGTTGTGATCATACATTATTTGCTATGCTAATGGTATTTTGCCAAAGATTTTTTAATTGGGCATGTTTCGAAGTTGCCATGGCAATTCGTCTCTTGATTTCTATAGCGCAGTCTCCTGAGCTATTTATTTTTGTACCCAAATACTTGAAATCTGTTACGCCCTCTAGTTCATAATTGTAAACGATTATCTTTGGTTGCAATTTCCCTTTATCCGTTATTATAATTCTTCATATTTAAGAGCAGCTTTTGGGCTTCAATGTATTTGTGTTGTTAATAGTAACATTTGCTTTAGACCATCTTCGTGTGCTGTTAAAAGAACTGTACGATATATATATATATATTGTACAGTATATCTGATTACTGCGATCTGCTGACCGCCGATGGTAAAGGTTGGAAGTCAGCATATGCCATGTCGTCTTTTGCATTTCTCATTATCTTTTCATTGTCGATGTTGAAAAGGTACAGTGATAATGTGCATCTTTGTCTAACTCCTTATTTACATTAAACCATTCGGATATTGTTCCGTCCACTTTTACTTCTGCCTCTTGGTCGTGATACATCACTTCGATTAAATGTGTGAGAT
This sequence comes from Meghimatium bilineatum, assembly GCA_034231615.1. NCBI lineage: Eukaryota > Metazoa > Mollusca > Gastropoda > Stylommatophora > Philomycidae > Meghimatium > Meghimatium bilineatum. Next base: position 11,479,474 of record CM067319.1, on the reverse strand, counting down.
GTTGTAGAATTCCCATGTCGTCTTTAATTATCCACAATTGGTGATATCGTGTACAATCGAACACCTTGGTGTAGTCGATGAAACATTCATGTAGGTCTATGTTGAATTCCCTGCATTTTTAAATAATGTTTCTCATGTTGAAGATAAGATGCATCTGCCGGATCTAGAGTGCGCATGTGCCTCATGAACTTATGTTTCTATCATCTTATTTTACATTATCTTCACTATGATGTGCAGTAGTATTTTTGCTAGCTTGAGTTATCAAAGCGATAGTCCTGTAGTTAGTGCTTACTTGTAGGTTGCCATTTTTTTTACAAAGGGATATAAACTGATCTTTTCCAATACAGATATACTGCTGTTTAATTCTATGAGACTGATTTTACCATATCTTTGATCGCAATAATTACATTTAGTCTATGAAGGGACAACGTAGTACTTTTAATATAATAATAATAGTAATAGCCGCCAATCGCAGATGATGAGAACGGCTTCAGACTTGTGCTGTTGCATCTCTAATTTTGAAAGAATTGCCGATCACATTTGGAAGACGTATCTTGGACATTTGCGTGTTTATTGTTCTGTTCTTTCTGGCTGCGATTTTTGTTTCCTCTAAAATTTGGTGCTTCATAGGGATGAGCGCACTTGCGTAGGCCCTATACTTTGGTTAAGTAAAATTTAATTATTATGGCGAGGCACGTCCATTTCAACCGCGGACTTCAGTCTAATTTGGTTATATCAGATTTAACGACACTAAAATATCATGGAGGACATAGTTCAGGCAATCATGTCGCCACAACCTCCGAGCGTAGAATTAAGAAATTTAAAACAAAACTTTGTGTTTACAGAAATCTCTTGCGATCTTCTATAGCGTGCAGAGAGCTACGTTTGTGCAACTAATTGATAAAAGCAAAAACATGCATGGCAATTTTTGTGTGACTACAACTATACTTTTAAAAAGCCAGACTTGAAGAATTTAGCTTAAATATGGCAACCCTGGCCTTCTCATGCAGCTCGCTCGCAATTAGTATTATTAAGTGAACGACTTTTTGTCAGTGATGCCGCAGTAGGGAGTTTTTCGACTATTTCTGGGGTTTTTGACTGTTTTTTGGGGTTTTGGGACTTGATCTGGGTATTTTAAACATTGACAATTACAACAAATGTATACTGTCTGTGCAAAATAACAATTAAATATACAGTTTCGTAAGCTTCATGTTTTATTCTGTCTCGTCCATGTGCTCCCGGCGTCCGAACGGGAAACAAAGAATAGTAACATTGTTTATCTTCCATGCATGTTGTAAGAGGCAACAAGGAGTTTATGAGGTGGAGTTTTCTGTCCCATCCCATGTAGATCAACGTGACCAGATTCATTGCTGAAGTTGGATGTGTCAGGTCGAAATAAATAGATATCGTTACAAATATGTAAACCATTACACAACGCATAAATTCACCAGATTAAATTCTAATCTGCAGGAGTTTGAGAATGAATGCAGAAGGAAAAAAAAGAAGATTCTGTTGAAATTTAAATCTTGTTTTACAATACATTAATAACGCTCTTGTGGTTCCTTTACATCAACTATTTTCTGCATTTGTGTAGCACTATATTACAATCTATGAAAGTCGGTCACATTCAGTCTTTTCTTGAACCGTATTTTAGGGAAAATAATAACAACCTGAGATATGCAGATAACACTGTTCTTTTAGAAGAAAGTGAACATGAACTACAAAGACTAATAGATCAAGTCAATAAATCAAGTAATGAATAAGGACTGGATATAAATATCCAAAGAACAAAAACCTTGATAATCAGCAAGGAAACAGAAGAACAAGAGCTAGACATAAACATACCTGGATAGAAACTACAACAAATAAAACATTATCAATATCTTGGACACAGTCACAAATGATGGCAGATGTGAAACAGAAGTTAAAAGGAGAATAGGAATGGCTAAAAGTACCTTCAATGACATGAGGAAAATAGTAACATCTAAACAAATTACAAACAAGTTAAAAATGAGAATTATAAAATGCTGTATATATTCGATATTAATGTATGGATCAGAAGCATGGTCACTAAATAAACAATTAGAAGACAGAATTGATGCCTTTGGGATGTGGGTATATAGAAGAATAGGGAGAACATCATGGAAAGAGAAGAAAACAAATAAAGAGGTGCTAAAACACTTAGTATGAAAAAACAAATTACTAAGAGAAATAAAGATCAGGCAAATAAAATATTTTGGACATATTAAAAGACATGACACCTTATTGAAGACCTTACTTGAAAGTAACATCAGAAGATAGACAGGTTACAATCTAGCAGAGTGCACCACCAAAACAAGAGGCAGGGGATGTTGGAAATCTGTTGCAGCCAACCTTCGTTGCGTATACGGCACTTGATGATGATGATTTTAAACGATTCGTTGTAAATTCTAAAACTTAATTGTACAAATAAACAACATAATTTTTGACTGTTTTATACACATAATTTAAGAATGTATAATGTAAGAATTTATAATAAGAATGTCCTTTATTTAAATACCTTTTATAAATTCGGATTTGTTCCGAATCGATCTACACACAAATATAACTAGAACACGTTATCACACACGTAAAGTGGCGTCATATTCACATTTCTTTCAACAGAAGCAATATTATAATGTTGCACTCATCATCATCAAGTGCCGTCCTCGCAACTAAGGTTGGCTGCAACATACCTCCAACATTCCCTGTCTCTTGTTTTGGTAGTGCACTCTGCTAGACTGTAACCTGTCAACCTTGTGATGTTACTCTCTCACTTGTATCTCTGACTTCCTCTTGCTCTCTTCCCCTCGACTTTACCTCAAATAAGGCCTGCAACAAGGTGTCATGTCTTTTAATATGTTCAAAATATTTTATTTGCTTGCTATTTATTTCCTTTACTAATTCTTTCTTCATACTAAGTGTTGTTAGAACCTCATTGTTTGTTTCCTTCTCTTTCCATGATGTTCTCCTTACTCCTCTATATGTCCACGCCTTAATGGCATCAATTCTGTCTTCTAATTCAACGAAATATTACTATACTTTTAATCTTTTAAAATTATGTTTCAAAATGTGAGCGACTTACGCTCTCTGCAGATATATGCATAGATTTTAGAACTCCACAGTCACGATTTTACTTTGTCAATTCATACATACAATCTTCAAGTACGATCTTCAACAGAGCTACAATTTTAAGAAAATTTAATGTAGCGGATATTTGTTAATGATAATCCCATATCATTTTGAAGAATTGGCTAATACTGTTAGGTTGACACTAAAGTCATTTGATACAGTTATGACTTTTTGATAATATAACTAAATAATAATTATTAAACAAGCATAACTTAACAGCACTAAATTTGATTGCTCTAAAGTTGTTATATATATATATATCATATTCTTTCCTGAACGTTGACTTCATTGTGGATACTCTCCCGAGCAAGCAGGCTTGCATTGGCCAAAGACATGTGCATACATTCTTCGATATCGCTAGTCCATCGTCTTCTTGGTCTTCCTCTTCTTCTCTTGTTTGGTATTCAGCATCCAGAATCAGCTTTTCGATACCATCATGCCGCTTTAAGTGTCTAAAATACTGTAGCTTCCTTCTTATGGTGATATTTAGAGGCCACCCTTCATTTAGTTTGTGTAATTTCAAAATTTCAATGTTCTTCGTTTTCTCTGTTTAGGATATTCGTAGGATCTTTCTGTATACTTCATTTCAAATGAATTTATTCTTTTGGATATTGTCTTGTTTAAAGTCCAAGTCTCGCATTCACATGTTGTCACTGGGAAAACACATGACCATAAAAGATAAAACCAGGAATATGGTGATGAATTTTTGTTAATAACCAAAGGCACACATAATAACACACAAATTGACGTTTCGACCAAAAGGCTTTATCCTGATCTTAAAATGGTTCTGTATTGTTGTTATTACTACTTTGCCGCAGCTTTCTCATTTGTGTTAATTTGAGTGCTGAAATTGCGAGTCTTCTTCTAATCTCGACTGAACAAAGTTGTATTAAAAATTGTATATAAGCAGTGGTTATTCCACGTCTTTTAGCCACAAAAATAAGCTGTTGGTTTCTGGGTTTTTCTGAAGATAACCTGGGGTTATTTCCAAATGGTTAGTGATAACCGTGGCAGTCTCACAGATCACTCAAAATTAATATTGTTTTTAAGGAGCGACTTTTGTAATCTCCTGTTTAGAAGAGCCAAGAGAATCTGATTAGCAGCAGACTATTACGATTCTGAACTTGTAAATGTTGTGTTAGCTTCAAACGGTCAAATAGAAATGTATGCTCTGTATATTAATAGTAAATTATACTATATGTCGATTATTTTTCTTATAGAGTTGAAAAATAGGAATATGGCAAGCAACGCTTCAACAAAGCAAATTAAAAAAGGAACATTCCGTGTTCATCTTTGACTAATTTTAAAATAATGTGTGTGTTCATTCAGCCGTGTAGACACAACAAAACAACGTTAGTTGGTGTTTCTGACAATGGTGTATAGTAGCAACAGTGGCCGAACAAAGAAATGGGCATATTTCAGATTGGTAGAATTATTGTTTCGTTTGTTTATATATTTTAACTTCAAACTCGACCTTCAATGGAAATCCTGAGAATTGCCCTGATCACACTGAAGTCTCACAGTCCAGTATAGAAATTATTTTGTGTTTGTCAAGTTTGTGTACAATTTCAACATTGCAAGAGGACAATGAATGTAACCTGTAAAAAGACTTAATCATTCTAACAGTGTCCAAATTTTCTGGTGTGTAAGGAGTGCTGACATCACAAATATATGAGTCAAATTGAAATGATTTTGTTTATATTCGTATTTCATTGAGAAGAACCTTAAATAAGGCCTTTAGCTTGATAATAAATCATGGATTATAATCGTGAACCTAGCTACAATGGTCGCTCCAGACATCAATCTAGGGATGAAAGAGAAGGCATGATCGAAATGACAAAATTGGTGACAAATTCAGATCGAAGGGAGAATATGACCAGGTCAGGAAGGAAGACCGGCGCTGATCCACACCGCCTTTCTCTTCATCAGGTACAATGTTTCCTTTTTTTTATCCCCAGAAATTAGAAATGATGATTTTTCTTTATACAATGGGAATGTAAAGCTAAGGGGGTGGGTGGGTTTCTAAAGATATTTTTATCATACCCATGAGACTAACTCTGAGCAGTGCGCAATGCTCTGAGGAGAAGCCTGATACTCAGAGAGGGTCTGTGTGTATATATGGAAGTATGTTGCCCCATTTTGTATGTTGAACTCCAATATATGAAAATCTGCAACCATCATGCTGTGTCAATGTTTGTCATTTTTGACCAAACAGTCTGCATGATTGTGTGGCTTGAATATAGCAAATGTACTCTGATATTTTATATAGTCCTGGTCTGCTGACTGTGTCAAATGCTTTGCAAGAGCAATGAGGATTGATGTTCTGTGATCTCTGAATTTTTCTTGGAATCGCTGGTAGTGAAAATCTTTTCAGTTGTTGAATATTCAGTTGTTGAATATTTAGTTGTGAATGGGTAGGCATATTATGGGTCTGTAAGAAAATGTTCATCAAGTGCCATCTTCGCAACGTAGGTTGGCTGCAATGTACCTCCAACAACCTTTATCTCCTGCCTTGGTGGTGTACTCAACTAGACTATCCTGTTCATCCCATGATGTTTCCCACTTGTATTTCTTCTTACCTCTTGCTTGTCTTCCCTCAACTCTACCTTAAAGTAAAGTATTTCAGCAAGGTTTATCACAACATTAAAAATTTTTGTGATTTTTATTTTAATAGTTGTCTTTTAGGTGCAACTACGATTTAAGTCTTCACTGTGACCTTGTTCTAGTTTCGAGGTATTACCTAACCTTTGGGTGTACTAAGGTTAGTATAACTACAAATAGTATTTACAATTAAGAAAATGTTTATCTTAGCTGGTCATTTGCGGGTCCCCTTTCAGTGTGTAGCTGGCAGAAATAATGAGTGTGCAGTACAAGTCATTGGAAAAGAAAAAAAATTGGAAAATCTCGTTTCTGATGAATGTGTCTTGTGTTGTCTAAGTAGCTGACGACATGTGTAACTGTTATTGCGCATAAATTTTACGGAAATCCGTGACGTCGGCTAGTTAAAAAGTGTAAACAGTGTCTTATTATAGCACAGTGAAGACTTAAACCGTAGTTTTCCATTGTTTATTATACACTTGTTATGACTCATTGTTTTTCTTAGCTTTCTATGAAGTTCTCCATATTATTCAATATATCCACATTGTCCATGTTTCTGAGCCATACATTAATGTAGAATAGATGTAGCAATTATAATTCTCATTTTCATCTGTTTATGATTTGTTTAGATGTTAATATTTTTCTCATGTCATTGAAGGTACATTTAGCCATTCCTGTTCTCCTTTTAACTTCTGTTTCACAACCATCATTTGTGGTTTGTGACCAAGGTATTAGGTATGATCTACTTGTTGTTATACCTCTTCATGTATGTTTATGTTTAGCGTCTATTCCTCATCAATTTTGATGATTATCATGGTTTTTTGGATATTCATATAATAGTCCATATTCGCTAATTGATTTATTGATTTTACCTATTAGTCCATAGAATAAACATAGAATATGGACTAGATATGGACGTTAAAATATTATTTTTAAGGTGACATTTACAAACGTTAGCTGAAATATTCAGGAAGGAGATACCTTTATCTTAGAGGAAGTCAATAAGTCAGTCACAAAATAATGTGGAAAAGAATAATAAACATAATAGAAAAATAAATGCAATAGGTGATTTTTAAAGGCTGGCTAGTGCGGTGACAACACCCAGTTATCCAGTATGGTAGACAATAATTGCACTGATAGCTGTTGTAAATGCATGAACATTATATGAGAAGTGATGACCTCCTGCAAGAGCATTTAAAGAAAGAACAGCATGTAGCTGTGCAGTTTTTTTCTGGGTAAAAGGACTGTTTGTCACTACCAATTTTAAGGAGGTGTTTCCTGTTTATGCTGAGTACTGTTTATCATGCCATCGGTGCATAACTGGGTGAATTAATTTTTACAAGGAACACATCACTTGCTGATGAATCGTGATCTGATCATCCTGTAGACAATTCAATATTCAATGGCACAGCGAGTGGAGGAAATGATTCAAGTTGACAGGTAAATAATGGTAGACAAAACTGCAGTAGGGGTTTATATGGTTCAGCCTATAACATAATGTTTGACCAATTGACATTTCCAGAATGTATTCTTAAGTTGGGTATCTAGAGAACTGATTAATGAAAACAAAATGACCAGAATGGAAGTGTCTTTGCATCATTTCTGTTTTTATGCCATTGAAAAAGAATACATGCTAGAGTGTATTGTAACTGGGGAGGAATCATGGGTGCAGCACTATCAACCAAAATGAAATCATATTTCAATGATGTGAAGCATTATTCTTCACCTTCTGCCAAGAAATGTAAAGTTATGGCATCAGCAGTTTCAACCAACTTAAAGTTGTGCCATCAGCAGTTTCAACTAATTTAAAATTTTGCCATCAGCAGTTTCAACCAACTTAATGTTGTGCCATCAGCAAGTTCAACCAATTTAAAGTTGTGCCATCAGAAGTTGTAACCAATTTAAAGTTATGCTATCAGCAGTTTCAACAAATTTTGAACCTGAAACCTTAAGAATACAAAGCAACTGGCTTGATAACGATTGCAGGAGGAGCTCCTGCTTTTATTTATAAAAGTGTACCAAGAACCTGTTTTTTATGATTGAGGTGAATGAAGGATATAATGTTGGGTCCATATTTTTCTGTGATGAACAGTGTGCTAGACGGGTGGTGTTTTCAGAGGGCCAATGCATTAACTTGTTATTAATTGATTAATGATACTTTAAGAACAATGGAACAAATACTAATTTGCCTCCTTTTGTAATTTTAGTGTGCCAGAAATGGGGATGAGTATAAAATGAAAAATCTCCTGAGATCCTTCGGCCCTCATTTATGGAAGAAAATTAATGAATCAGATAAAGATCATTTGACTCCACTTCATTATGCAGCTCGCTACAACCGCTTGAACATTGTCAAACTTCTGATAGAGGCGGGAGCAGGTAAACGAAAAAAAATTGTTATTTCATTTGATATATTTAAAAAAAAATGAAATTGTCTGTATGTAAAACATTACGAGCATGACCACCATCTGCCCTGGCAAACTAAGTCAAATTGATAGAGGTCTCAGGTTATACCAGTTGTGACAGGAGACTGTGAGACAAGGTGACATTGCATTGAGTCAGAGAGATGACATTTCTCACCAAAGCACTTTTTTCAAAAGTGTGAGGGGGGGGGGGGGGGGGTAATGGTTTAATGGCTGAAATGTGGAATCTTGCAAAAACATTTTCACATATTGTGACACGGCCATTGAGAATGTAGCACAGTATGAGAATCTATGCATCATTCTGATATGAGAGTTGATGTATCCTAGGTATGAATGAAAGTTCTGGAGAAACCACCCCCCCCCCCCATTGCAGATAGGAAGTAAGAGCAAGTTGCTCGTAATTTCTGGAGATAGTGACATAACAAAACAAACACAAACTGGCATAAGCTGTCGAAGATTAATAACTTGCAGCTATGGATGGAAAAAGATTTTAAACATGGAAACAAAATACACAAAGATCTCTTTTTTTATGAGGAAAAATCTGACAGATGCTTAGTCTCTCTAAATTCAAGATGAGCTTTTGAGGACCATCAAAGAAAATGTCATACAATTCCTTCAGCTTTGTCCTTGTCTTTCTTTTCATTTGATACCCCTTTATGCCTTGCAGCGTCAGGAGCAGAAGAGTTCTCTGGATATAGCTTTTTTGTGTGCTTCATATATGTTTTGTTTACATTGACTCTTTTATTTCTGTAATCCATCGTTTGCATGGTCTGCCCCTGGCTTTGTATCCATTGTGTCTGTATAGTAATGCCTTTTGAGGAACACTGTCTGATTGTAGTATGGAAGAATGTGAAAACCACTTAATCTGTTGTCTCTGATGTAATCCATGATTGGCATTGTGTTTGTTAGTCTTGTGATGTTTTCATTTTCATTTCTGATTCTATCTCTTATTGTAACTCTAAGAATTCTACATAGACAAATCATTTCTATTATGACAAGTTTTCTTTTGACTTTTGTTGTTAATGTCCATTTTTGACATTGGTAGCATTAGTTAATTAGTTTGTTGCTTTTGTGCCGCAGAAAGTACATAGGGCAGAGGTTTTAATTCTCCATGTGTTGCGGCCCGCTGCCTGTAGTTTTGGTTCTTGTATGGTCTTGCAGCCTATTATTTCCCCTTCTTTAAGTATGGTGACTTTTAAGGTCGCTTTAGGCCTAGTGCATAGTGACTGTTTTATATAGTGAGATTTTGGTGTTAATGTTTATGTTTGTTTTTGAGAATCTGGGACATCTACCCTAATATCTGGTATGCTATGTTGTATCTGTGTTGGATGTCTTTGGTGTTTTTCTCATTTGATGATATGTTTCTTCCTAGATAAGTGAATTATTTCATCTGTTTAAGTTGTTTGTCATTGATTAAAAGAGTGATGGTTCTTTCTATTTTTGCGATTTACATTATTTCAATTTATTTCTGTGTTTATCTTCATATTAAAGTCTGTACATGTTTTTTGCAGTCTATTTATATGTTGTTGTAGTTCTTCTGATATTGATATTATTGCTTGATCGTCTGCAAAAAGAAGTTCACTCAGTAAATTGTTTACGTACAGTAGGTTTTTTCTTGTGAACTGCTTAAAATCTATTCCATGGTTCTTCTTAATCTGTAAAACATTGATGTTGAGGAATTTAGAGATTACACGAATTGTTGGAACCATGTCTTTGTTTACATATATTGAAAAACATCGACTTAAATGGTTTGGCCACTTAATTAGGATGAATCCATATTGATCAGCAGCTGGATCTTACAACATGATAATGAAAGCATGTAGAGGTAGAAAAAGACTAAGGAGAAGATGGACTGAAGGAGTTACCAATGTCAAAATAATACTGCATGTCAATAGCAACAAAAAATTTATCATTGTCACAATCATTATTATTCTTTTATGTGGCTTCTTCTTCTTTCGTTCGCTAATAATGTCTATATCTGCAGTGTTGTTTCTTGTATAAATTGGACAGTGTTTTCCATTTCTTGTTTTGTACCATAAAGTTTAACATTCATTGGTGTATCAGAAGGCCAGTATGTGCATCTTAATGTGTCATAGTTTGCACATTCTTGAAGGATATGTTCTGAAGTCTCGTTGACTTGTCCACAATTACACTTTGCTGTTGTGCCAATTTTAAATTTTGTATACATATGGCTGTTTAGTCTATTGTGTCCAGTTCTCAGTCGAAATATGATGACCTGTTCTTGTCTGTTAAGTAGGTGGTAGTCGTCCTGTGGAGGTAAGTTAGGTTTTCGTTGTGCCTTTATCATGGATTTCTTTTGGTGATAGCTGATTGGTACATCCGGTTGCTGCATGTTAGCACCTTCCTTGGCGAGTTGATCAGCTCTCTCATTTCCTGCTATTCCACAGTGTGATGGAATCCATTGCAGTATAACTCTACACCTATTTTGTACTATGGACAATACCTCTTTTAACTCTGGAAGTTTATTGGATTGTAATGCCTCTAGTACTGATCTTGCATCTGTAAGTATTACAATAAGGTGTGAGGTCCTGTCCAATGTTAATAGTTTCTCTGCAGCTGTATACATAGCTTTGACTTCAGAGTCATAGTTGTTGCAGTAATTCCCTGTTGGTATACAAGTGGTATCAGTGGTGCCATCTGGGTATTCTACATATACACCACTTCCTCCATTTTTTACTGCATTCTGTGCTGATCCATCTGTATATACTCTTGTCCATATATCACTTGGGTAAACATCATCGAGGAAGCTGAGAGCTGCTAACCTTTTCTGCAGATTATTCTGATGTTCATCCCCATGCACACATGTTATTGTTGTTTGGATGGTCTCTGGTAGGCATGTCTGTTTTTCCCATGGGGTGGGTTCTGGTTGAGATGTCAGTGGTATTGTTACCTCTGGCAGATCCGATACCTGTCTACGTAGACGCTTGGCCTGGTGTATGAAGCTGCTTCTTTTAAGCCATCCTTGTGACAGATTCTGGAATCTTTCCTTCATTGGGTGACTATGGTGGGAAAGAAACTTTTCTCCATGAATTATAATTTTAGTATCTCTACGCTCTTTCAATGACTGCATCCCTTCGATATTCTGCATTTCTATGATTGGTGTGGATCTCATTGCGCCTGTAATGATTCTAAGTGCTTGGTTCTGTACTCTATCTAGGTTTTGTAGTGTAGTGTTTGATGATGAACTCCATGCTGTAGAACCATATTCCAAGTGTGGTCGAATGGCTTATACATTTTTTAGAATTCTTTCATTAGCTCCCCAGGTTGTCCCACTCAGCTTTCTTAATATAGCTATCTTCCTTCTAGCCTTTGTTTCTGCTTTGCTGATATGATGTTTCCATGACATTTTGGCATCAAATGTTACACTAAGATATGTGGGTTGGTCATCTACCTTTAAGACAGTTTTATTTACATAGATGTTTTCTGCTCTTTGTTTTGGTGAAAGTGTAAAAAGGGTTGTTGCTGACTTCTCTATATTGATACTTACACACCATTTGTTAGCCCAATTAGTCAAAATGTCCATGGCTCTCTGAAGCATTTTTGTGGTAACCATGGAACCAAGTCATCTGCATATAGTGCTGCTTTAGTTCCACAGGGTATTTCTTCAATTAGATCATTGATAAATATGAGAAAAAGAGTGGGTGATAGAACTCCTCCCTGAGGCACTCCATGGCGTAGTAATACTTTCCTACTTTTTTTGCCATTTACTTGTACTCTGGCTCTTCTATTGTGAAGAAAGACTTTTGTCCATCTATACATATTTCCACATATCTTATAGTTTCTCATTTTTTTAAGCAATCCTTCTTTCCATACTTTATCAAAAGCCTTCTGTAAATCAATCCATGCCACTAAAACTGATTTTTTGTCTTGGAAAACATCCTCAATTTCCTGTGAAAGGTATGTGGTTTGATCCTCTGTGGAGTAGCATTGCCTGAAACCTGCCTGCTGTGGGGCAAGGAATTTTCTACTTTCCAGGTGAAATTTTAGTCTTAGGTTTATGATGCGCTCCATTGTTTTGCACAGGCAACTTGTAAGACTAATTGGTCTGTAGCTAGTTGGTGTTGTTCCATCTTTTCCAGGTTTAAGCAACTGGACCATAATTGATTCTCTCCAGATTTGTGGTATTTTCCCAGTAGTCCAGCTAATATTTAGGATGTCCAATAGTTTCCTTCTGGCTGTTGTTCCTAGATTCTTTATCATTTCATTTGATATTTCATCAATACCTGGGGACTTATTTAGCTTTAGTTTAGAGACCGCTAATTCCAATTCACTATATGTGAACAATGTATCCATAATTTAATCTGCGCTGTTTTCATCACTGATTCTAGTCTGAGCATGTTCCAATTTACTTTTTTGGTCGCTCCGCACTGTATGCTGTTTCTCTGGACTAATTTCAATATTGCAGTCTTGAGCAAATATCCTAACGAAATTATCTACTGCTTGCTTTCCTGTAATCATTTTGCCATTCTGTACGAGTGTTATGTTTGTGCTTCTTCCTGTTCCCTCATCATTTAATTGTTTGACCAGTTTCCACAGTTTTCTTCCATCCTTTTCAAAATTTAAGGATTCTGTTTTCTCTTTCCAGCTCTTTCTTCTAGCTTCTAGTTTGGCTCTTTGGAATTTAGCTTTTGCGTGTTGATGTTTGTTGTGATGTTCCTGGATGGGTTATTTTCCACTTCCGTCCGTGCTTTTTCTAATTCCTCTTGCAGCAGTTCTAGTTGTTCACTCCAGTATGGCTTGTATTGTGTGCGTGCTCCTCTTGGTATTGCTTCCTTGGCAGCTTGATGAATACATTTATTGAACTCTTTGACTATGGCATTTATGTCTTTTCCTTCCATATCTATTTGTCCAGCTAAAACACTACTGCGGTGTTTAAATAGTCCCCAATTTGCTTTTTTATAATTCCATCTTGGAAGGCTACATGCATTTCCTGTGAGTTCATTTTTAATACTAAGGAGGACTGGTCGATCGTCGCTACCTCCAAGTTGCTTCCCCACTGTTCTATTGATTTCCCAGTTTAGGTCTGCTGAGTACAATGCCAAGTCTGGCGTGGAAGTGGTTTGCCATGTTCTTGAGTAGTATGTTGGAGGATCTTTTGGCTTATTAAGCAATAGAAGACATTTATCGTCTTGCCAGCTTTCAAGTTCTTCTCCTCTTTTATCCATGTGGTCATAACCCCAGCTTCGAGAGTGACTATTAAAATCTCCACATACTATCAGTCTTCCTCTGTACGGTATTGTGTCCAGGGAAAGGGACTGGTCATTTGGACAATAATAATTTAGTAGGTTGAAGTCTGTGTTCTTGGTCTTTAGTTGAAGGACCTGATATTCTGCTCCTTCCATGTATAGCTCAGTTTGATGTGCGCTGATATTATTTTTGACTAGAGTTAGTATACCTCCTTTTCTTCTGTTTATTCGATCAGCTCTAAAGCACTGATAACCTGCAATTTTAAAGGCTACATCTTTGCTGAGGTGTGTCTCTTGTATGCAACAAATGCTGACCTGTTCCTTAAGAAGGGTATTTTCTAATTCTAATTTCTTGCTAAAGCCATCTTTTTTGCTATTTACACCCTCATCATTCCAGTGCATTATTGTAAGTGGTGTCTCATTGGTTGGTAATATTTGTTGGTCAGTGATATTACTCTTGTGCCTCCTGGCTCCACAAGGCAATCGAAGAGGACCTCCAGTCGTATGGGGTGGGCCCATTCGAGGTATAGGGCCGGTGCTACTCCTGCCTGGTGAGTCGTCACAGGGTTAGCACCATAACGGGGTAATGCAGATATAGACATTCATGTGCGATAATGCATGACATTCTGATTGTTGCAGTGCGCCTTCTGGCCAAATGTAGCTGACTTCAGCACCTTTACTTGCTAGGCAAGACTGTGGTCCTGCCCGAATGTGGGAGGGCCCGGCCAGTCTTTGTTTCCAGCCTCTGCTGGCTGGACTAAGCCCCATCTCCATGCCAAGGAGCTGGCCTCGATGGGGCGTTATGTGGCTCAAAGGGTTTGTTTTCAAAAGTCATATAGGATAGTCTTCATTGTACTTGTATTCCACACATGTAACTTCACATAATAATTCCAAGGAACCTTAAAATAAGTCACCATGGCATGGTAAATGGAACCTGTAACTCTGTGAATACAAGGCAAATGGTTTGACCGTTTGCTATAGAGTTCCCCCAAAGAATTTAAGTCATTAATTATGCTGCTATAGTGTGAGTAGGTATCATAGCCTATTCAGGATGTAGGAATCAACCCAGAACATTTTTGCGGCAGTGATTTTCTGGATAATATAAATACGTTCAGTAGGTTACCATTGCTTTCTGAATGATTATATGTGGTTGGGATTTAATCTGGTACTTTGGCTGTCCAAGATGTGCTTTATACCTCTCACACACAGAATCAGACATAATTTATATTGCATAATTTATGTAGCATAATTTATGTATTATAATTTATGTATTATAATTAGTAGTAAGAGAAAGATCCATATTTTATCTTAGAGTTACCTTTCAATGGGGAGATGGTACTTAGTCTTATCTCAACCTAAAAGGATACCCTCAGAGGACTGTATCTTAGTTACATATGTTCTGCTTTAGAATATAACAGTGCACTCCTCACAACATGTTCCAAGACAAATGTAGAAACCATAGAGTGCAGAACAATATCCTACACCTTATTAGTAGAACAATGAGATAGGCCTATGCACCAAGAGATGCATGTGAAATACATAAAAATGTAGAACTCCTTGAGATACAAAGAGATATGGATGCAATGGAGGCTTATGAAAGAAGCAAAAGAATGAACAAAGACCACCCAAATAAACAACTTGTAGAAAACTGGCAACTAAACCACAAAAGAAAACAAAAGTCAGTCCTAAGCCATGTCAATGAAATAAAAGACAGCTATCACCTCCTAGAAAAGAGACAAGAACTACAGAGAGAAGAAAAATGTTTACCACACATGTTTTAAATTGCCAGAAATCAAGACACAATTAAGAGATAATGCAACAAAAAGTTCTGACCCAGTAAGTCTTATGAAAGTAACACAGAAAACAATAGACACTTACCTAGAACAATGGATTCATGTCTATACTGATGGATGTGCTTTCAAAGCCATCGTCAAAGCAGGTTATGATGTCTATATAGAACATCTAGACAAAACATCTGATGAGTTGTTCGATGCCTGTGGGGAGATATGTTCTAACTATGAAGTTGAAATAACAGCACTAGGCGTTCCCTTGTACCACCTGAAGACCATATTTTATGCCTTTCCATCAAAAGTCAGAAACATTGTGATTTTTACAGACTCTATATCCACTCTTCAAGCACTAGAATGTGATGAACATTGTAAGCCTGAGCTAGTTGAAATATATCACCATGTCAACAAGCTGCTTACATCTTATAAAGCATTGGGAGAGAAATTTATAAATATATGACCAGTCCAAATCCTAAAGACAACATCAACCTCCTGGGAAGGAAAGACCAGAGTATCATCTTCCAACTTCGCACACAACATGTACAGCTTAGCAATCACTTGAACAGAATACCGAACACACTCCAGGGTGGCTGTGCACTCACTCATTCCTAGGAAACTGTTGACCACCACCTTTTTGAATGTCCAGCACTGGATGACATCAGGAAAATGCTTCTCCCTCCTGGGCCAGATAAATGGAATACCTTATATGGAACAAAACAACAGCTCACAAACATGCATATATCACACAATGACATTACGTCAAAGGGCATGAGCCCATGGACAGCTGGATCAGGAACCAACCAACCAACCATCTCAACCTAAATATTTATTATTAAGTAGGGGATCTTTGTGGGGAAGTAATCAAGCCATTTACCTTGTTTTCATGAGGTTGTGGGCTTGAGATTTGATTTTATCACATTTACAAGTGCATTTTTTTTGGTGGTCCAGTGATTGTTGGTTGAACTATTTAGTGTCATGTTCAGCTCTGTGACAGGGAGATACAGTTGGCCAACAAGGTTCAAGATTCAAACCTTGCTGCAGACAACTGTGCATCAGATTTGTTCAGGATGCAGTGGTAATCTAATAAACATTTACATTGCCTAGAAAATCACAAAAGCCAAAAAATGCTTGTTTCTTCTTCTTTTGCTTTCGTTCTCAAACTCTCGTAGATTTCTTTTGTCGTGCAGACATGTCAACTAGTTGGGTTGCATGATACCATGGTTACAGGTACGCCTCTGCCTGGTATCTCTGACTTCAGCACTTGTGCTTGCTTGGGCAGGACTGTGGTGCAACCAATCTTAGTTTCCAGCCTCTATTGGATGGAATAAACTCATCTCCACTTCATGGAGTTGGCCTCGTTGGGAAAACTCCTGTAGATTAGCACATAATGTAATCTGGAGAACGGAATGTGTTGTGTCATGGTTTACAGATGTGCTGTGATATTGTGCCTTTTGACCTGACATATCCAACTTGAGCATGGCGTCTGAGTCTCTTTGACCATATATGGGATGGGACAGCCAACTCCACCCTATAACTACCTTAGTTGCCTCTTACAATATGCTTGGAAGGTAAACAATATTGCTATTATTTGCTCCTCTTTCAAGCCTTGGCAACACACAGTGAAATACTAATTTGAAAGTTAAGTCCTGTATAGTATATTTTACTAGTTTAAAAAAAAATGCAGTTACAGAATGTGAGAGATAATGTCAGCTGAGAGGTATGGAGTACATAACAGAAAATCCAAGTATTATGAATGCAGTCTTATGATCCCATTTTGAGAATGTAACTTTCATTATCATTTCTCAGATGTGCAATCAGTGGATAAAAAAAACATCACACCTTTGCATCTCGCTGCATGTTATCGATATGAAAAAGAAAAGATAAGAGGAATCTCAACAGGTGTTTCGGACGAGGATGTAAGTACTAATTAAATTGAATCTCAAACATTACCTCAAGGTTATGACAGTGTACTACTGGGTTGCATATATTGATGTTGTGATACTGTCCTACTGGATTGCATATCTTCATGTTATGAGAATGTCCTACGTGTTGCATACCTTGATGTTATGAGAATGTCCTACATGTTGCATACCTTGATGTTATGAGAATGTCCTACATGTTGCATACCTTTATGTTATGAGAATGTCCTACATGTTGCATACCTTGATGTTATGAGAATGTCCTACATGTTGCATACCTTGATGTTATGAGAATGTCCTACATGTTGCATACCTTGATGTTATGTGAATGTCCTACTGTGTTGCATACCTTGATGTTATGAGAATGTCCTACATGTTGCATACCTTGATATTATGTGAATGTCCTACTGTGTTGCATACCTTGATGTTATGAGAATGTCCTACATGTTGCATACCTTGATGTTATGAGAATGTCCTACTGTGTTGCATACCTTGATGTTATGTGAATGTCCTACTGTGTTGCATACCTTAATATGAGAATGTCCTACTGTGTTGCATAGCTTGATGTTATGTGAATGTCCTACATGTTGCATACCTAGATGTTATGAGAATGTCCTACTGTGTTGCATAATTTGATGTTATGTGAATGTCCTACTGTGTTGCATAGCTTGATGTTATGTGAATGTCCTACTGTGTTGCATAGCTTGATGTTATGTGAATGTCCTACTGTGTTGCATAGCTTGATGTTATGTGAATGTCCTACTGTGTTGCGTAGCTTGATGTTATGTGAATGTCCTACCGTGTTGCATACCTTGATGTTATGTGAATGTCCTACTGTGTTGCATACCTTGATGTTATGTGAATGTCCTACTGTGTTGCATAGCTTGATGTTATGAGAATGTCCTACTGTGTTGCATACCTTGATGTTATGAGAATGTCCTACTGTGTTGCATACCTTGATGTTATGTGAATGTCCTACTGTGTTGCATAGCTTGATGTTATGTGAATGTCATACTGTGTTGCATACCTTGATGTTATGAGAATGACCTAATATGTTGCATACCTTGATGTTATGTGAATGTCCTACTGTGTTGCATACCTGAATGTTATAAATGTTAATAGCATGCTGCAACTTGCCCAAATATTATGAGAACATTAATAATGTGTAACGTACCTGAATGTTAATAGAATGTTAATAATGTGTAATTTACCTAAATGTTTGGAAAAATGTTAATACTGTGCAATTTACCTGAATGTTATGAGCATGTTAAACTGTGTTGCATACTTGGATACTGTGTGACGTTATTTTGTATACCATGATGTATACAATGGTGTAATATTGTTTTTCATACATACCATTCTGTTATGAGGGTATTGTACAGCATTGTTTACATTAATTTTATGATGATGCTAGTACCTGTGTGTTTCATTATAGCATTAAGGTTCACTATTAATAGCCTCCATAAGAACATTATCGGGAGAGGGGTGGTGTTGGTTGCTCTAGTGATCTTTTCACCAGAAGACTCCATATTTCAATGGTATGCAATGCTCTGAGATAATGAATAAACAACTAGAAGACAGAACTGATGCCACTGAGATGTAGATATATAGAAGAATATGGAGAACGTCATGGAAAGAGAAGAAAACAAACAGAGGTCCTGATAACACTTCGTGTGAAAAAAACGTGAAGGAAATTACAATAAAATAAAATATTTTGGGTATATTGAAAGACATGACACCTTGTTGAGGACCTTACTTGAAGGTAGAGTTGAGGGAAGGTGAGCAAGAGATCCAAGTAGAAGGGTAACATCACAAGATGGATTGGATAGAGACTAGCAGAGCTAGTCAAGGCATGAGACAGGATGTTGAAGGTCAGTTGCAGTTAACTTTGTTGCGTAGGAGGCACTAGATGATGATATGATGATGAATGCTTTGAGAATAAACTTCCTACGTGTGTCCTAATTTTTCTTTTTTTTCTGCGTTCGTTCTCAAACTCCTGCAGATTAACAGGATGTAGTCTAGAGAATGAAATGCATTGTTTCATGGTTTTCAGCTTTGCTGTATATCAGCACTTTTCTGCCTGACATATCCAACTTCAGCATAGCTTTGGGTCACTTTAACCATAAATGGGATAGGATAGTCAAATGGGGTGACTATATAGAGTGGCAGCAACAAATGAGTGAAATGGCTGACCACAGGAGTATTGTGCAAAGAATTTCATTATAGGATGAAATTTTCATTTGGAATTTGCGAGTGTTAACTATTTTCTTAAGAACTATTTTGTTAGATCTGTTCCTAGTGGCGACTTATGACTGCGAAACATGGACAATAAATAAAACTACAGATAAGAGAATAGAGGTTTTCGAGATGAGGTGCTATAGAAGAGTCCTGAGAATATCAAGAACAGCAAGGAAGACCAACCAAGACGTGCGAAGCAAAATCAATGTCCAAGAAGGGTGGCTTTTAAACACCATTTTAAGAATTAAGTTGCATTTTTTTCGGCCATGTGAAGAGACATGATGGCATGTGAAGACTGTTGTTGGAAGGGGTGATAGATGGCAGTAGAGGTAAAGGTTGACCAAGACATCATTGGACAAGAGATATTCAGTAATGCATGCACATTTCGCTAGAAGAGGCAGGACAATTTGCCAGAGACTGCAGGGATTTCAGGAGATTCATAATGAAGACTACGTTGTGAAAAGAATACGTCACATGACACTGCTGTGAAACTGGCAACACAATGTACTTTACGCTCCCCTGCTGAAATCACACACACTTTTGTGTTGCTATCAGAGAGCGAATGAAGATCATAAAAGTCAACTAAGGAGTGTAAGGAATGGCACTCCATCCTGTAGAATATTCATAAATTTGTGTTGAAAACCAGATGTGTTTTGCTGAACAGAACAGTACAGGTATTTCAGTGAAACTGTAGATCATCGCTGAACACATTCTGTTCTCCAGTCTACATTCTGCTAAATGATAGTCAATACAGAAGAAGAAGAAAATTATAACAGTAATAGTCAAGATTCCCTAGTGTTTCTGTGGACAAGTAGTATTGATAGTGATTTGTGTCATTATGAAAATTACAGGTATCACATTCAATCACAATCAGCATACTCATATCCCTTCAGGATCATGTGGGTTGTACTTTGGAAACATCAATACAAAAATCCTGCCATTTCTCTCTTTTCATCATCAGCATCATCAAGTGTTGCCTCTGCATCGAAGGTCGGCTGTAAATGGACCTTCTCTGTCTCTTGCCTTGGTGGTACCTCTGTTCATATTATATTTTCCTTGTAGTCCATGCAGCGTAGCATTGATCATCATGTTTCTCAACATTCTTCAGTTTTGTGTACTGCCAATCATTTATGATTGTAATGTTCTCTCCCCAAATTCTCAATGACAAGTTGTCCAGCATCTTCTATCTTGGTTCCTCACATTTCCCTTATTTTTGCTATTCAATTTGCCCATTGTTGCAATGTGCACCACTCTTCCTTTTCTCATGATGCTTCTAAACAATCTTCTTTTATTCTAATAACTAGTTCTCTTAGTAAGTTAACTGCTGTTAATATATATTGATTAACTTTATTATCTGTCCATGAGCCGCCAAAGTCTGATGTGATAGGACCTTCATACCAAATAAAACAGAAACGCTGTGTTTTTATGTTCTCTGGACTACATCCTAGCAGAAATCTAATGGCATCATCCTGCTGAGAGATCAAGTTATAATGTGAAAACAAATGCAAAATAAAAAATATGTTCATAGTATTCTCATCATTCTTCTATAGAACCACATCTCTGCTGCTTCCAAATAATTTCTTATTATTCTGCTGATTGTCCATGATTCATTTCCATACAGCAAGAATGATATAATATAACTTCATCTGAACTCTCTTTTCTCAATTGACAGAAATATATTACATTATATGTTCTTCATCTTGAGAAATGCTGCCGTGCCTGAGTTTTTATACTGAAGTATTTCAACATGTGTTTTCATTCATATGTTTGGGACCTAAGAAACACATGGCAGAAATCAGCAAAATTGAGCATGCAGGTCCCTTTTTCAGCTCTAAGCAATAATTCTGTTAAAAGACTGTTTCAATGCAGTCTGATTAACCCTTTAGCTGCTTCATTGTTCTCACTAACAGATCTCAAATGTGCTAAATTCTTTTATCTAATGACTTTCTTTCAGAGCTGATTCATTTTCTTCTCCTACAAAAATAAGAAGCTTCCACAGTATTGATATTCTATTGACACTAGGAGATATATACTGCATGGATGAGATATTCGGCACATACTTACACTTGGCAATTTCAAAGTGAGATAGTTTTTAGTAATGAGAGGATTTAAAACAAAGAAGTGAGGTAATTCGTCTTTAGCATTCAGAGGAAGGAATGAGTAAACTTGTTCATAGCAGTTAAAGTGTTAAAAAGGACTTAAAAGGCATAGAGAATTGACTACATTGCCACGCATACTTTTAGACTTGATTGACTTGAGTTTCCCACATATACTTCATCCCTCTCAGCAGATTAAAAGATGCCTGTTGTGAGAGAGAACCATGTAGAGTATGTAACCCTATATCTTTACATAATAATCCACAGGGAATTCTGAAAAGCATGCACTTGTAAATAACATGTTGCAGCAATGTATCAAAATCACAACCTCTTGAACACAAGCTAGATGGCTTAACTATTGCAGTGGAGATCTCCAATGCAGTCTAGTTAATTGAGTAGGAATTGAAATGAAGAGGGAAAGAAAACCTAGTCCCAATACTGTTGTCATTTTTAATTAGCGTTTAAACTCAGACTCCTGTTGGATATGTTCTAGCAGGATGGTTGTCCCACTAGATTTTCAGTAAGATGTACAGAGAATGAAGACGCATTGTGTCGTCATTTTATATGTGCCAACAGCCAGACGCATCCAACTTCTGTGATAATGCTATGATGGAAACTGGTACAGCAGACTGAGAGATACCTATAGCACAACATTCACAGTAATCTGTGATTCAGCCTAAGAAATGCACTTGTCAGCTTGAATGAAGATCTAGAAAAAATGTATGTTTGTTATTCAGTTTTCATGATTTTATATCACATAATAGTTACAGTTTATACTGCTTTGTTCTTACTCTCATGCATGCTTAAAGGTATGTGTCCCTCCTCCCCCTCCACCTGAGCTAGAGCTGTCAGAAGAGGACATTGAAAATGAAAGAATGATTGAAGCATATAGGGCCTGGGAGGATAGATTATCTGCTTCATTAGCTCTTGTTGAAGACAATGAAATTATGAGACAGGTTTATTAATTTTCTCATTTTTGTTGTGACTTGATGTTGAGATGTTCATTCCATTCTCTTGGTGTTATAAACTATTCTGTGTGCTGAATTCTTACAATATTGTGAGCCAAAATAGATAGATTTTCAGTCAGGTTTTTACCATTATTTTATTACCTAGATAAATCTGTCAGCTTCCAGAAGGATCATTCTGTATATGTCCAAAATATCTAATATTTTTTCAGTATTTTTACACAGAACTCTGTCTATAGTCTGTATAGTAAACTAAACTTAACTAATCTATCTATCTATCTATCTTTCTATAGTCTTTTCCACAAGTGCTGTTAGGTGTCATGGGGAAGTTAAAGTTTTCTGTCTTGGGCCAACTTTGTTGCGCTTGTCATGGTTAGGCTGTATTTTTTAACAATCTCTTTGATTGAATCTTCCCATCTTGGTCTTCCTCTTGCTTAGTTACCAGTCTTTCTGCTGTTGTACGCCTGGATGCCTGGTTGTGATGGTTCCATTCGCATAAGGTGGCTGAACCAGTTTATATTGTATTTCTGTATATTGTTTGCATGTTGTATTAACTAAACTAACTTAACTAAGCTAACTTAACTAAGTTAACTTAAGTAAAATAATTTATCTAAACTAAATTTAACCAAACTAACTTAACTAAATCAATTAAACTAAATTAAACTTAACTAAACTAACTTAAATAAACTAACAAAACTAAACTGAACTAAACCAACTAAACTAAATTAACTGAACTAAACCAACTAAATTAAACTTAACTACACTAACTAAACAACTAAATTAACTATACTGAATTAAACTAACACGTCAGAATGAGATGAACTATTGATTGATTTAATTTTTTGTTTAAAAAAATGAAATGTTATAAGCAGCATGAATATAAAAACGTTTCTATCAAATAAAACCAGCAATGGCTAACTCTACTTTTCTGTGTTCATATGTCAGAGAAAGTGAAAGTCAAACAATAATTTTAGTATGGCTAAACATTTGTGCAATGTAATCTTAGCGATCTGGATAGTTACCAATCAATTTGATGGTTAGGGCCGAAAAAGTTAAAAGGACTGTGTAGTAAAATGGTTCTTGTGATTTAAGATTAATTTTTTTTGCAATTAATTCTTGCTACATTTAATTTATCTTTATTACTATCTGTAAGTGTTTATACTTATCAAATACAACCAGCAATGGCGAACTCTACTTTTCTGTGTTCATATGTCAGAGAAAGTGAAAGTCAAACAATAATTTTAGTATGGCTAAACATTTGTGCAATGTTTTCTTAGCGATCTGGATAGTTACCAATCAATTTGATGGTTAGGGCCAAAAAAGTTAAAAGGACTGTGTAGTAAAATGGTTCTTGTGATTTAAGATTAATTTTTTTTGCAATTAATTCTTGCTACATTTAATTTATCTTTATTACTATCTGTAAGTGTTTATACTTATGTTTAATTTTGTTGGTGTTTAGTGTTTGATTTTTGGCTTATAAACAAACTGTCATAGTACATTGCGGTTGATTACTCTACACTACGGGTCAGGAAATGATTTCATCGATTTCCCCTTTATATTTGTTTGCACCAATATTACCCCTTCAAGTTAAAAGGGGAAAAAAAGACATCTACTTTCCCCTCAGACAAGGATATGTTCCCAGAGGACTATATCTTGATTACATATGCTCTGCTTTATAATACAACAATGCATTCCTGACAACATGTTCCAAGACAAATGTAGAATCTAAACAGAGTACAGTGCAGAACAATCTCCTATGCCTTATTAGTGGAACAATGAGATCTGCACCAATGGCTGCATGTGAAATACATACAAATGTAGAACTCCTTGAGATACGTATAGATATGGCTGCAATGGAGACTTATGAAAGAAGCAAAAGAATGAACAAAGACCACCCAAATAATCATCTTATAGAAAACTGGTAATCAAGCCACAGAATAAAACAAATGTCAGTCCTCAGCCATGTCAATGAAATAAAAAGACAGCTATCACCTCCCAGACAAGAGCCGCAAAGTGTAAAAAAATGTTTACCACCACATACAGGTTTTAAATTGCCGGAAATCAGGACACAATTAAGAGATAATGCAATGAAAAGTTATAACCCAGTAATTCTTATGAAAGCAACACAGAAAACAATAGACACCTACCCAGAACAATGGATCCATGTCTATACTGATGGGTCTGCTTTCAAAGCCACCATCAAAGCAGGTTATGGTGCCTATATAGAATATCGAGACAAAACATCTGATGAGTTGTTCGATGCCTGTGGGGAGATATATTCTAATTATGAAGCCGAAATAACAGCACTAAAAGTTGCATTGTACCAAGTGAAGACCATATTTGATGCCTTTTCATCAAAATTCAGAAACATTGTGATTTTTAAAGACTCTTCAAGCACTAGAATGTGATGGACATTGTAAGCCTGAACTAATTGAAATATATCACCATACAAACCAGCTGCTTACATCATATGAAGTCAGCATTCTTATGCAGTGGATTCCTGGCTACCCAAACACACCTGGTAATGACAAGGCAGACAGACTAGCAAAGAAGGGAGAACAATAAGAACAGCCATTTACACAAACAACCATGCAGACAGTTAAAATGATGTTGAAATCTGTGAACAAAGAAAATTGGATGAACAGATGGGCCATGGGAAACACTGGGAGGGAAATCTATAAATATATGACCAGCTCAAATCCTAAAGACAATATCAACTTCCAGGGAAGGAAAGACCAGAGTTCATCTTCTGACTGTGCACACAACATTTATAGCTTAACAATCACTTGGACAAAATACATCCACATCACACTCTAGGTTGCAGGCTATGCACACATCCCCATAAAACTGTTGACCACCACCTTTTTGAATGTCCAGCATAGGATGGCATCAGGAAAATGCTTCTCCCTCCCCCCCAGGGCAAGATAAATGGGACACCTTATATGGAACAAAACATCAGCTCACAAACACACGCATATATCACACAATAGCTCTGGGTCAAAGGGCATGATCCTATGGACCACTGGATCAACAACCAACCATCTTCTTCTTCAGTGTTCAATTTCAAACTCCCATTAGATTTCTCATGTAGCAGGACAATGGTACTCCTAGATTTCCAGCAGGATGTAGTCTAGAGAATGAAAATGTGTTGTGTTGCTGTTTTTTTGTGTGCTAATTTCCCGACACATCGGCAGAACTTGCTGATTAAGTATACTCCTTACTCTGCCCCGTTATATGCCCAGTCTTGTATCATGATTAATACTAATTTACTTCATTGGCAACATAGATTCATTATCAATCGCAGAGAGTTCACATCCATCTGGCAGTTGCTAAGCAACAAATCGATAAAGTGGGAAAATCAGGTCAGTAAATCCTGTCTAACAAAGTAAATGTCATCCTAGTGGCAAATATCATCTTCTCCTCGAATAAAGAAGATACAACAAGTCAAGTCCATTGTCAAGATCATGTTGATTAAGTTCAACAATATTGATGGGCTGGTTCATCATGAATACATCCCCAGAGGACAGAGTGCAGAGTTTTTTAAAATCAGTCCTCAAACGCCTCCACATAGCTGTGTGTATATGTCACCCTGAGAAGTGACACACAGGCAATTTGGTTGTGCATCATGTCAAAACCCCTACTAATAAGTCTAATAGAAATTATTGACTAGATTTTAAAATTAAGAAATTATGACTATGATAATCAACAAAATTAAGGAGAAAAAGCTAAAAATAACAATGCATGCAGAGATACTGAAACAAGTAGATCATTATAATATTCTGGACACATAATCATAAAAGATGGTAGATGTTAAACAGAAGTAAAATGGAGAATAGGAATGACTAAAAGTACATTCAAAGACATGAGGAAAATTCGAACATCCACACAAATCACAAGCATCCTATATATAAGAATGATGAAATGCTACATATGGCTCAGAAACATGGATAGTGAACAAACAGCTAGAAGACAGAATTAATATCTGTGAGATGTGGATATATGGAAGAATAAAGAGGAATTCATGGAAAACAAAGAAAATAAACAAAAAGGTTCTAAGAACACTGTGTATCAATCATGGTATCATGCTACCCAACTATTTGACATGTCTGACAACACTGTGTATCAACGATGGTATCATGCTACCCAACTATTTGACATGTATGACAACACTGTGTATCAACGATGGTATCATGCTACCCAACTATTTGACATGTATGACAACACTGTGTATCAATCATGGTATCATGCTACCCAACTATTTGACATGTCTGACAACACTGTGTATCAACGATGGTATCATGCTACCCAACTATTTGACATGTATGACAACACTGTGTATCAACGATGGTATCATGCTACCCAACTATTTGACATGTATGACAACACTGTGTATCAATCATGGTATCATGCTACCCAACTATTTGACATGTCTGACAACACTGTGTATCAACGATGGTATCATGCTACCCAACTATTTGACATGTATGACAACACTGTGTATCAATTATGGTATCATGCTACCCAACTATTTGACATGTCTGACAACACTGTGTATCAATCATGGTATCATGCTACCCAACTATTTGGCATGTCTGACAACACTGTGTATCAATTATGGTATCATGCTACCCAACTATTTGACATGTCTGACAACACTGTGTATCAATTGTGGTATCATGCTACCCAACTATTTGACATGTCTGACAACACTGTGTATCAATCATGGTATCATGCTACCCAACTATTTGGCATGTCTGACAACACTGTGTATCAATCATGGTATCATGCTACCCAACTATTTGGCATGTCTGACAACACTGTGTATCAATTATGGTATCATGCTACCCAACTATTTGACATGTCTGACAACACTGTGTATCAACCATGGTATCATGCTACCCAACTATTTGACATGTCTGACATCACTGTGTATCAATTATGGTATCATGCTATCCAACTATTTGACATGACTGACATCACTGTGTATCAATTATGGTATGTTACCCAACTATTTGACATGTCTGACAACACTGTGTATCAATCATGGTATCATGCTACCCAACTATTTGACATGTCTGACAACACTGTGTATCAATCATGGTATCATGCTACCCAACTATTTGACATGTCTGACAACACTGTGTATGAAAAAATAACTATTGAAAAAGGAAATAAAAATCAGACATAAAATATTTTGGACATATAAAAAGAAACATGAAGACTTTACTTGAAGAAAGAGTTGAGCAAGAGGTAGGCAGAGATACAAGTGAGAGGGAAATATGATGTGGGCAGAATAGTCTATCATAGTCCACCATGAAGGAAAGATACAGAGAATATTGGAGGAATGTTGCAGCCAACTTTTGATGTGGAAATGGTACTTGATGATGATTTAGTACTAGGAAGCAAGCCCACCTCCTTAGGAAGTCAGAACATGACATTTAATACTGGGTGGCAAGTCACCTCCTTAGGAAGTCAGAACATGACATTTAGTACTGAGAGGCAAGTCACCTCCTTAGGAAGTCAGAACATGATATTTAGTACTGGGAGGCAAGTCACCTCCTTAGGAAGTCAGAACATGACATTTAGTACAAGGAGGCAAGCCCACTTCCTTAGGAAGTCAGAACATGATATTTAGTACTAGGAAGCAATCAAAAATGGACATACACCATCCTTC
Source organism: Meghimatium bilineatum (assembly GCA_034231615.1). Lineage (NCBI taxonomy): Eukaryota > Metazoa > Mollusca > Gastropoda > Stylommatophora > Philomycidae > Meghimatium > Meghimatium bilineatum. The sequence continues at coordinate 11,451,420 of CM067319.1, read as the reverse complement.
CACCCATGGTGTGCTCCTAAAAAGTAACCAAACAATTCCATGGTATCAAAGTACCAAAGCTAATGGCCTTTTTTTCCAAATGTATTTTGGTAAAACCTCACCTTTATTGAAGATGTATTTACTGCTCAGCTTGCGTCACAAATGGAATAATGATGTAAAGATCTGTTGGACTTTGATGCTAATATGGATTTCTTCAGTGAATTGTACTGTGGTCATTAGCTCTGAGACAGGACCATAAATCTTGTCCATCAAAGCACCATAGTCTTGTTTTTGTGGTGTGATGCAGTGGGCAGTTCTGTAGACAGACCTATGTTCTGTGTTGTCCGCAGATTGTCCACAAGGGCACATATTGGTGTTGCCAACTCCAAACCTACCATACATGTGTTATTTGTGTCTATTGTTGCTTTTTCTCAGTCTAAAAATGATTATTTGTTCTTTTCTTTCAAGCTTTTCAATGGCACTGTATTTTTTGGCTTATAGGAGCCTATGTGCTCATTTATTTTGATTTGCATATTTATTCATTGGGAATATTGTCTTTATGATAAAGGCATAGGCAATATGCAGTGTTTTTTTTGCAAAGCATATAAAATAACAGAGACCATCAACTGTGTATGACGAAAAGATAATAGAAATAAAAAAACAAACATGTTAATGCTATTACAGCAGACGGAGATGAGGAAGAAAAATTAACCAAACACTTTAAGAGAAACTTAATAAATTATTAAAGACAGCTGAAAATTTTGAGACAAACTGCCTAAATAATTTTAGGCATCACAATTATTCACTTGTCATTGATGTGCTAGCTGTCAGCTTATGTTATAGCTGTCAATGTATTAGTTGTCAACATGTGTTATAGCAGTCAGTGTATGTGTTAGCTGTCAACATTGCTTAATAACTATAACAATTTATTATGCATCTCTTTCTATTTCAGTATTGTAATTATGTAGTGCTCTTCATGTAAGTTTCTCCTTTTTTTTCCTTTTCTAATGCAATGAGATGGGGTTGTGAGACCATCTCTTTGCATTGACAATTTTGTATGTTTATTTCAGGTTCATTTTTGTTTCTTGATAAAGGTTTCTATTAGACTGTAACATGGAAATGTGGTACCCCTACGACCCTGAAGGGTTATGGGTTTATTGATTGATGGATTGAACATGGAAATAAAAGTCTTTGTTGTTTGTTGTTTCTCATAGTTTTACAATTTATTAGTTGTATTAGTTACCAGTGACAATAATACATGATGATAGTTGTTATTGCTTATTATGTAAGTGTTTCTGTTTATTGTTAGAAAATAATGTTTATTTTTATACATTTTATTATAGTATTATTGTTTAAATGTTTTCATATTGATCTCTAATATAGGCCTGTAGTATGTGAATTATTCTGTGGATTTTAATCATAGTTGCTTATTTTAATTGTTACTGCAGAAGTAGGATGTGTCAAGACATTTGCACAAATAAAACAACGATATGACACAATTACGCTCTCTGGATTACAGCCTGCTGAAAACCTAGTAAAACTATTGTCCTGCTATAAGATAGATCCAGTGGGAGTTTGAGAACAAACAATTTTTTAAAAAAAATGGTTGTACATTGTATTTAAATGATGGTTTTACATAAAGATTGTTGACAGATAGGAAGGTTGTCATACTTGGGAAGCCGATCTGAGTCAAAGGCATACTGAAATCAGATGTGCTGGGCAGAGAGGAACAAAAATTGTGCTTTTCTGTAAACTAGCTTAGCGATGTTAATATGCTCAATGGCTCTAATCACAAATAGAAATCTTAGTTATTCTAAAGTGAATGCAGAAGCATCTCTGTAACTGTTTCAGCTGATACTTAATTTTTGCCTCATGTTACTGCAGCCCTCATTTTACCAACTTATTGGCTTTCTTCTGATACTCTGATGATTTGATCTCTTTAAAGCAGACTAATTCGAATTTATTACAGAACAATGACTCTTCTCTTTATCATATAGAGTGAAGCACTCTTGGTTTCTACCATAGAATTTAGAAGTAAGAAAGAATCACACAATTTATTTACAAGCAGTTTGTTTTGGTTTGATTTTATTCTCATATTTCACCGGATCTCTCTTTAGCATGTAACATGACATTGGTCCTGGTAGAATTTGATAACAGGTCATAACTGCAAGGCTAATCGAACAGGTGAAATTTGGAGCAGAGTAATGAAGTTTTACTAATCACTGGTAACACACATGATAACACACAAAAATTGATGTTTCAACAATAAGACCTTTATCAAGAACATAGCATAGCACAAGTAAGAGTTAGTCATAAAAGCAGACATATATTATAATGAATACTTATTTGAGCTGTATAGGAGCTTTTTTGTATCCAGAGTATATCATAATTAATACTTATTTTTGAGTTGTAGATTTTCATATTCAAAGTATATCATAATTAACAATTATTTGAGATGTAGATTTTCATATCCAAAGTATATCATAATTAACACTTATTTGAGCTGTACACAAGCTTTTCATGACCATATCTGCATCATTGGTTGTCATAGTAAAAAGCACTTCTGCCATTTGGAAACGTATTTAATAAGTAAAGAAAAGTAAATTTTACTATTAATCTAGCAATGTCTACAATACAGCATATTATCATAAGGACTTGCTGACGATTACTTTAAATTTTCCTAATTCAAATGTGGTTCATTATTTTATACATTCATTATTGTCAATAAAATTAATGTTGAATGCTATGAGGTATATGACATTATATTTAAATGGACTTCAAGCTGCTCAAACTGGCTTCCGGTAAGCAATGAGTTAATTTCTAGATATTTTTTAAAAAATTGACTGGGTTGATTGAAGTTTCCTTGTTTTTCAGACAGGACTCATTGGTTTTACAGTACTTGCTAATCATAGTGATCATGACAGAGAGGGTAGTGTGATTGGTTATCTAGTTAGTAAAGGTGCCAACATCAATGCTGTGGATGTTTGTGATCAAACACCCCTACACTTTGCTGCAAGGAGAGGCAATGAAACAGGTTGTAGAGATCTATTGTCCTTCAGGAATCGAATCAAAATTGAGGTAATAATGCAGGAAATATATGTTAAGTTACAATCAGCTTGGGATTGAAAGATGATGTATGAATCTCACAGTTTGTACAGTAAGTGTAGGAAGGACACTAATTGAGGTCTTATTTCATTTCTCATGGCATGGTTATTATAGTGGCAAAATTTGACCATTTTAAAATTTATTCTTTGTCCATTTCTGTATTGTTACCAATTTGAAAATGTTATCAATTTTGATAAGCATTTTCTGATTTAAATTGGTGATAATATAAGGCATACACACCAACAATTAATGCTATTGTTGGTGGAATTGTTTCTTTTTGTAATTGATGTCAAAACACAACCAAAAACTATAGTTCAGCTCATTTTACAGCCTTAACAGTCACTAACTAATTGTATGGTTCACTTCAAGTCAACTTCCGAAGACACTTTTTTAAAATGGCATTGAACTGCCAAGAGTAGAACTTAGTTTGTTCCTTTCGTGCTGCAGGCGGCACATAGGGCAGAGGTTTTGATTCTCCATGTGTTGCGGTCTGCTGCCTAGAGTAGAACTACTCAGCTACAATTGGATAACAGCAACAACATATCATAATTCTTGGCTCAAGTTATTCCTATGTGTAGATATCCTTTTATGGTCTGTTATTTTTATTTTCTCAATATTCTTTTTAATGTCATAAATTTTATGTTTACTTACTTTGTTTCATTCCTATCTTTCTAGTTTTTACAGATACTCTTCCAGACTTCTGGTGTTCATTCCATTTAGCTTTTATGATTTGAACATGGACAGTGTTGTTACTTACTTGTCACGTTATTTTGTTTTCTTTATAAAGGCCTCTGTGTTGAAACATCAGTTTTTGTGTGTTATCTTGTATGTTTCTAATGATTAATAAAATATCATCTCTTTTTACATTTTCATTTATCAAATTACAGTTTTCCTGCAGTTATTACCTATTATCTCTATCTTTTGTCTATTTGTTGCTTTTGCTGTAAAGCATCGCAGGATTGAATGACAATCAGGTTTCGGGCTATGGCATGTGTGGTCGCTTGATATGCAATAATGTTATAACTTCTCAGAATATTGGTAACCGTTTCAATCCACCTTTTCGTGGTTTTCCTCTGCATCTTATTTTTTTCCATTTTCATGTTGTATGCTCTTATCACTGACCAATAAGGGTTCATTAAGGGTTCAAAAGAAACCAATTGTTTCTTTCCAATAAGGGTTTCTCATTAAGTGGCAAAACCATTTCAGTCTCTTTTTTTCCCCAGTATTTCCATAGTGTTACTTTCTCTTCTTATTCATTCATTCTCATAGTTTTGTATATTAAGATGTATTTTGGAGAACAGAATGCGTTTTCACATTTGACATCTTAGCTACAATATCTTTGCCTTTCAACTTGAAACATCCAGTTCTGAGGAACGTTACCATCTATTGAATGGGACAGCTAATTCCATTCCAAAATCTTAGTTTAGTTGCCTCTTATCACATGCATGGTAGATAACACTGTCAATATTCTTAGCTCCCATTTCAGGTCCTGCAATCCTGGGGGGGCTACTGACCCCTACCAGGCGCGTCCACAAGTGACGGATGGTGGCTCCATATATGGACATATATGGAGTGCTTGCTGCAATGATGCAGCCGTAGACCAAACCGGTGTTGCTGCCCACCAGGACGGGGTGGGATATCAGTCGGTGCTGATATCCCCACTGAAATACCCCATGTGTCCAGTGATGGGCAGCTTCAAGCGAGTATGAGCCGCTATAAGCTCAAGCTGCTGGCATGGAGTTATTAACTCCAAGTAAGGAGCGTGCTAGGGAATGGGGGATTTTTTTTTTTTTAAATTGCTGCCTTGCAATCACCATCGGGAGATGGAAATGCTAGGGGAGACAACCCAGACAGAAAAATCACAACCCAGCCTGCCGAAGACGGAGTGTGTTAGCCAGCGATGGCGCAGATACTGGGATAAATTAGGGCACACACGCTTTTACAGAAATGTGGTCATGCGACAATCAACCCTGTCATCATGGCGTCGCTCCTATCAGCGGAAACCGGGGAGGAGCGGAGCCGGGCCCCTTGCCTCGAAAGGGCCCACCCAAGCGACCGGTGCCTCTGCTAACCTGGAGGTCAGGGGAAAGCAGAGTAGTGCTACTGACAAAAACCAAACCAAACCAAATGCCTCGAGAGTTGCTCAGTGGAATGCGGAAAGAGTGCGAAACAAAAACCCTGAGCTACAGGAATTCCTGAGGAAAAACCAGATTGACATAATATGCATTCAAGAGACGCACTTAAAGGACACACAGAGATTCTTTGTTTGAGGTTATGAGTCCTTCCGCCAAGATCAACTCAAAATAGTCAAAGGAGGTATACTGACATTAGTAAAAACATCAATACCAGCAGCAGAAGTTAAAAGATCCGGAGAAGGAGAACTGGAACATATAACAGTAAAATTGTTGCTACCTGGTGGAGAAATATCAATAACAAACTGCTACAGCCCTCCTGCCACCAAAATGGAACTTTGTAAACTAAAGATAGAGGAATCGAGTCACCTAATAGTGGGTGACTTCAATGGCCATTCACCAAGCTGGGGCTACGAGGATATGGATCAAAGGGGTGAAGAGATTGAAGACTGGATGATGGAAAATAAACTAATTCTAATAAACCAGCCAGATGATAGACCAACATTCTACTCCAGAGTCTGGAAAAAAACTAGCTCACCAGACCTTGCCATGGCAACAGATGACATAGATAGACACATTACAAGAACAGTAGAAAGTCAACTGGGAGGAAGTGACCATGTATCAGTCATCCTGCAAATCGCCAAGTCAGGAACTACAGGACATCACAGCATGTTCCCAAGCTGGAACTTCAAAAAAGCAAATTGGACCCTCTTCAGTGAACAAGCAGACCAGCTTTGCCAGAATATCACCCTCACTAACAAAATAAACCACAACATCTCACAAATAAACAAAGTGATACTACAATCCGCACAGAAGGCAATCCCAAGGGGCAGATGAAGAGAATACAAGTCTTATTGGAGTGAGACTCTAGAAAAATTTCATAACGAGCTGAATGATGCAAGACATACAATGGAGCAAAACCCTACAGCAGAAAACACAAAGAAACACAATGAAATCAAACACACGTTCAATGAGCAGAAAAGAACAGAAATACAAAAGAGCTGGCATGAAAAGACCAGCAGTCTAAATATGACAAAAGACACAAGTAAACTATGGAACCTTACAAAAACTCTAAATGAAGAAACAAAGAATTCACACTACAAGACTGTCATCGAAGAAGAGGGAAAATTTCACACAGGGAAAATGGCAGCAAACATTTTAGCTGACTTCTACAAGGAAGAAAGCACAACACTCTCTCATACACATATCAAAGAAGTCAAAAAAGAAATTAAAAGAAAACTGAAGAATCAAAATCCAGAGCCCTGCATGAAGACACCCTTTACCATCGCAGAACTAAATGGTGCCATAGGAAAACTAAAAACCAAAAATGCCCCAGGAAAAGACGGCATAACCAATGATATGATCAGGAACCTAGGGCCAATCAGCAGAAACAAGCTCCTTACCATCTTCAACCAATCATGGAAAACTGGTAAAATTCCAGACTTGTGGCGTGAAGCTGTCATCATCCCAATTGGGAAAAAACAAAAAGGAAAAACAAGCAAGTAAAGCTACCGACCAGTCAGCCTCTTGAGTTGCATAGGGAAAACAATGGAGAGAATGGTCAACTCTAGACTGATAAAATATCTAGAAGAAAACCAAAAGCTCACCAAGACACAGTCGGCCTATAGGAAAAATCGAAGCACTGAAGACCAGCTTACATACCTAGCACAGGAAATCGAAAATGCTTTCCAAAAGAAGGAAAAAGTGCTGGCTACTTTTATGGGCTTAAGTAAGGCCTTCGATAAGGTGTGGAAAGAGGGAGTCCTCTTCAAGCTTCTCCAAAACAAAATTGAAGGCAGAATGTTTAGCTGGATAAAAGATTTCCTCTGCTACCGCACTGCAAGAGTAAAAGTAGATGGTAAACTAAGCAAACGTGTTACTCTGCAACAAGGAGTACCTCAAGGAGGAGTGATCTCTCCTACCCTCTTCCTAGTATTCATCAATGATATGGGAGAGAAACTGTCACATCATATTTCAAAGGCTCTTCATGCAGATGACTTTGCTGCCTGGAGTGCGGCAGGAAACCTATCCACTGCAAAAAACATAATGCAGACAGCACTTGACACCTTAAGTGAATGGACATCTGACTGGGGAGTCCAGATCAACCTCTCCAAAATGGTGACAACCATCTTCTCACTTTCAAACCACCAAGAAAAAGCAAATCTTAAAATAAATGGAAGTGAGCTAGCACATGTGGAGAACCCTACATATCTAGGGTTCACACTAGACAAGCGACTCACCTGGAAACCACATCTAATAACCACAGAGAAAAAAGCAACCAAGAGGCTATCCTTGATGAAGAAACTTGCAGGAACAAGCTGGGGAGCAAATGGAACTATTCTCCTAAAAGTCTACATGGGTACAGTCAGACCTGTAGTAGAATATGGAATGACAGCCTGGGCATCAGCATCAAAAACAAATACTAATCGCCTATCTAAAGTACAAAATGCAGGACTTCGACTTATCTCTGGAGGGATGAAAACCACTCCAATCCATGCAATGGAAAAACATGCAAACATCCGCCCACTGGATCACAGAAGAGAAGAAAGAGTGCTTGTTCAAAGGGAAAAAATTAAGCGCATGCCAAACCATCCGATGTATGCGCAAATTTCTAGATCAACCACAAGCAGGTTGAAGAGAACCAGATTCTGGCACATCTCTAAAGATATCCATGAACAACATAAAGAAATCCTCACAAACCTCCCAAATGAAATTGAAACACTAACGGACTTTGAAGAGCCAGGCAATAGTCTCCAGAATGTCTCCATAATAACACAGGTTGTTGAATAATAATAAGGAATACCAAACTCCACCTCAACTAAAAGCATTGACACTGGAGATGATAGAAATAAAATAAATCCCAAGGATTGGACACATGTCTACACAGATGGATCGGCAGAAGGAGCAGTAAGGAATGGAGGAGGTGGAATTTTTATAAGACTCCAAGATGGGAAGAAAATATCAAAAGCTTTTCCAACCGGGAAATACTCCTCTAATTTTAGAGCAGAAGCAGTTGCACTCCATCAAGCACTGAAAGCCTTCACTGAACCAGGACTGCTAAGACCAAAGAAGATAGCCATATTCATAAATTCACCTACTGGAATCAATCCAGAGCAACAGAAACGAAAGCCTTCTGTACAACATCAGACATGAGCTAAGACAGATCCAAAAATCAACATACATTGCCCTTCAGTGGAGCAACACAGACACCCACTGTCTTACAGAGAAGTAAAAACAATAATCCAAAAAAAAAAAAAAAGAAAGAAACGGAAGGGGAATACGAACATGATGCAATACATCTCCTCCAGAGATATCAACAGACCACAATATTTCGACTTAGAACAGGCAACTGCAGACTGTTGGGTCACCTTTATCGATTAAGGATCTCATACACAGATGAATGTCCATGTGGATCGGGAACCCAGACTCCAGAACACATACTTCAGGACTGCCCAACATACAAAGAGCAGAGACAGCAGACCTGGACAGAGGATACAGACTTGAGGCAAAAGATATGGGGCAGCCACTCTGACCTGGAGAAGACAGTGGACTTCGTCTTGATGACAGGTCTGACGGTATAGCATGACCACATGCTGAACGCAGTAGAAGAAGAAGAAGAAGGTCATGCAATACACAGATGCTAGGGTTTTATTCGTTTTCTTCTTTTGGGCCCTGAGAACACATGGGAAAATGGTTCTACTGACTAGTAGCAATCTAGTTAAAAGAAATAACTACACTGCTATGGATGGTATCATTGGATCATTCTTATGCTTGCATACTAAGTGACTCAATGAACATGCTCTGCACAGTGGAAGTTGGAGTCATCAGCGCCCATGAGTGGAGTTGTTGATACAATCTGTGACGAGAAATATTAGCATCATATTCATGCAGGTGTTGAGGGTAATGAACGAGCTGATTAATTGGCAAGTATGAACATAGTACTGGAATTTTCATTAATGGAATAAATGCATTGAGGAACCTTGCCCATTCAGAAGATTTTAAGAAGTGTGAATCATGGTCACTCTTCTGGTGATTGGTGTAAAGATTATGGAAGATTGGAATACAGATTTGAACTGCCTGGAAAGAGGAAAAGAATAGATATACAAAAGAAGGTAAATCATCAGTGAACTGGAACTGTCAGCCGCTATACTCTGATAGGCTTATTGAAACAGGGATCAGAGTACCTATTTTTCAGTGTATATTAATAATAACCTGCATTCATAACTCATAAACTAAGGGCATGAGCCCATAGACCCCTGGATCAGCAACCAACCAATCAAACAACACATAATTAAATGATAGCAGAGCTTATATAAAAATTCATTTCTCATTTCTAGGCCTGTGATAAACAAGATATCACAGCACTCCACCTTGCAGTCAATCACAACCATTTGGATGTTGTTCGTCTGTTAATTCAAGCTGGTGCCAATGTGATGTGTAAGGATAAAGAAATGTCCACACCTCTTCATCGAGCCTCCATGGAAGGAAACCTAGATATGGTTCATTTATTGCTGGAAGGTGGACTTAAAGCCAGAGATACCTTTCTCATATCAGAGGTGAGTTGTAATTACCAGGTAGAATGGATTCACTTCTCATTATATAGTACAACTATTTGTTCTCAATTGTTGCATTATATAACACCGGAGTGGTGCTTCCATTGCTAAAGATGGCTCCTTAAGGATGGAGTAATAATACAGGCACTTCTATTTTTAAAATTATGATATTGTTTCTTGTTCTCAAATTTCCAGCATATCTCTCTTATAGCAGGACAATGGTCCTACTAGATTTCCAGCAGTATGTAGTCCAGAGATCTCTCTTATAGCAGGACAATGGTCCTACTAGATTTCCAGCAGGATGTAAACAAAAATGCATTGTGTTACAATTTTATTTGTACCAATGGCAAGACACGTCTGACTTCGGCTCATTGTTTTTTCAACTTTTGTTGAACGGTGGATGTTTGTAACCATATCGCCAGTAGTCCAGCCTTATGACAGAACTGTTTCCCTTGCATACACACTGGTCACCAACCTTAAAGTCAAGCATCCTTGATAGTTTTTGTAGATGTCTTGCATCCTATAAACATAGCCACATAACCCACTTAAAATTATTTATTTACCCTTTAGTTTTCTTGATTGTGTTATAAACACCTACAAAACTAGCTAGAATGACCAGCATTTAATTCCAGCACACCATCAAAGACGGATGTGTCGGGTCATTGGCTCAGATAAAATGGAGAAACAATACTTTCAAATTCTCTGGACTACATCCTGCTGGCAATTTAGTAGGGTTATTGTCTTGTTACAAGAGAAATCCAGCAGGAGTTTGAGAATGAACGTTGAAGAAGAGTGAAGATAATTCCAACACAATAATTAATTGTTTGATGTATAGTTATTTACGCATGTGGTTGCATCTGTGGGTCTCACCAATGGCCCACTAGACATACCACCCATGCAACAGAAAACCTTAGTGGATGTCATGCCGTTATATTGAGGTTATCTTCTTAGAGAAGATTCCTGGCACGTCATCTATACAATTATGCTTTTATTTTGTTGTTGAAATGTGTTTCATGTTTACCTGAATATATATGTATGCACCCTCTGTGGTTGGGAGGGAGCCAGAGATGTACTGTGCAGCACTGGGGAGGAGGAAACTGACAGCACTGTTTTTTTCCTATGGCTGAAACCCATCATAGAGGAACAGTGACTCAGGATGTGACAATCCTTTTGACTTGAACATTTGGTTGCATGCCTGGAGCAATAGAGAAGTTCGGTATAACCAGTAGTCAATTGGTGGCGGGAAATGAGCACAGTGAACCCTATCTTGGCTACAGTGGCTAGGAGCAGTGCATAAGTTGAAACCTACCTTCCTGGAGGTGTGATAGTTATTCTCTGGCTCTGTCCCGGGGTGGGCCAAAAATTAACAGACTTCCAAGCAATATAATGCCATTTGATGGCATTAGATCAAAGGGCATGAGTCCAAGGACCGCTGGATCAGCAACCAACCAACCAACCATGTATAGTTGAACATTTCTAAAGATTACGCATTATGAATTTTGTGGTAACAGTGGCATGTCAGGTAACAGTTTCACTATTCCTTGATCCCATTTTGGGCTCCGTCAACACACAGGTGAGGTCTACAGGTATGTCTTGGGCTTTCTTTAAAAAAAATATTAATATAAATTTGTTGGAAAGTATATGTATGTGTATGTATGAAGGAATTTTGAAAAGTCTTGTTTCCAGCACATCTCAATGGCAAAAATGCCCCTACATTTGTAGAATTGATGTGATAATATTTTCTAATTAAGAGACTTTCAGCTCATGCAGTGACATCTGTTATATAACATGTATAAACAAGGAGACAGAAAGTAAAATCGTGACATTCATGGAGACATGGTTGAATCAATATTTAATGAGTTTCTGTTAGGGAAAAGTTGTGCACCGATGGACATTCATTGAAGAATTACTGTGGTCTGTGGTGGTGCTTCCCTGGATGTCAGTGACTAAGCGACTACTCAATCATATTGTCCATGTATAGGGCAATGTTTGGGTATATGGCAGTGTCTAGCTAGTGTATTGAAAGGGAACAAAGAATAAAAAGGGAACAAAGAATAGCAACACTGTTTACCTTCCATGCATGTGAGAGTTGACTAAAGAGGTTTTGGGATGTAGTTAGCTTTTCCAATCCACACAGGAACAAAGTGGACCTAGAAGCCATGCTGAAGTATGACGCGTCAGGTCGAAAGGTGCAGATATTTCAGCTAAGCTTTAAATCATGATGCAACACATTCCATTCTCTGGACCATATCCTGCTAATCTGCAGGAGTTTGAGAATGAACACAGTAGAAGAAGAAGCTTTTAGGTCAACCAGTGCAATGCAGCCTTTTTTTTTACTCATACAGCTCGCTAACCTTTTATGCCACCCATCTAAAAAAAGGGTTCAAAAGATGTAGAGGATTGATTTCACTGTACTTGGTTTCTCATATGTACTCGTTCACTCTCAACAAAACAGCACGCTGCCTACCGATAGTACCACTCATAGCACATAACTCTGTAGCTTCAAGTGATAATCCACAGGGATCTCCGAAAAAATCCACCTGTACACAAGACGACACGAGTCAGATTCAAACCCATGAGCTCTTGAACACAAGGCGAACAGCTTAACCACTACACTAGGGAGATCCCATCTGAATTGTTTAATATAATTATTGAAAAGTACTTTTCCTTTTTGCTGTGTTCGACTTAATCACAGACACCTACTAAAGTAGACTTAACAGCAATGCTTTAACATTTCAGAAAATGTTAATTAGATCTATTACTTAGAGAGCACTTCTTCTGCATTTGTTCTCAAACTCCTACAGATTAGCAGGATGTAGTCTGGAGAACGGAATGCGTTGTGTCATAGTTTACAGAATTGCTGCGATATCTGCGCCTTTCGGCCTGACACATAGCATAAGGTTACTGACCCTATATGGGATGGGAGCCAACTTCACCCCATAACCTCCTTAGTCACCTCTTATGACATGCCTGGAAGGTAATAGTGATGCTATTCTTTGCTCCCCTTTTGGGGCCCAGCAACACACGGGCGAGAGAGCACTTATTTGGAAGAGGCAACAGGGAAATGGTCTGATGAAAATTGGTACAACCTATTACTCATATATTGATATAAGGGGAAATAATGAAAACAAGCATGTAGTATTAACCTTTATACACTCGCAGATGGTCAGAGCAACAGATATTATGTCCAACTCATCCTTGCATATGGCAGTAGAGAATGGTCATTATGAGGTTACCAAGCTTCTGTTAGAAAAACGTAAGTGTTTCATATCTGTACTGGTGTTCTTCCATCACATAAGTGCTTATGCAAAATACAAGGTCATTCAGTTGTACAATGAACACACACTATAATGTTCCGTCACAAAGTCAGTTCATGTTTTGAAATATAGTTTATTTGTTTCTGGGAGTGAAAAAATCTCATTTTGTGAATTTTGAAAGTAAGATTGTAGGATTGATACGGTTTTTTACTCCGGTGTTGTCAGAGTTCCAAAATAAGATCAAATAATGGTGGTACTTTAGCTTGTCAGTAGAGGGAACTATGGAGGTTTTATGAGTGCATTGGCTGCCCCATTCCATGAATGATCAAGGTGACTCAGAAGCTATGCTGAATAGAGATGTGTCCAGCTTGTAGATGCAGTTATCATATAATAATGTTGTTCTCCAAACTACATCTTACTAATTTGAAAGAGTATGAGAACAAACACATAAAAAGATGAAAGCAACATTATTAGTGATTTTATTGGTTGTGAAGGTGGCTTTCAGTGTCAGAGGAGTTAATATCACGATCCCAACTCATGTGAACTAGTTCAAGATTCAATCTACAGATAAGTTTTACCATCAAACTGAAGTGTACGCTATCGATGTAGCTATGACATATAAGTAGTGTCATAAATAAGAAGAAATTAAATTCATTTCAAAATAAATGTCGTAGAAGACTTTTAAATATTGGTTGGGAAGAATTCAAGTCAAGCAAGCAAATAAGAGAATAAACCAAACAACAATATGTTTCTACAACAATAAGAAAATGGTGGACTTACATTAAACATGTACCTAGAATGAATGAAAATAGAATACCACTGAGCACTAACATGGGATCTAAATGGCCAAAAGAAACTTCGCAGAACAACCATCTAAAAGAGTATGACTATGGGTCTCAATACCATGCAAGAACTGAGAACAGCAGTATCGCATCGCTCAGACTGGTGGGTACTGGTTTCTCCCTATGTACCATAATGGCACTGAAGGAACATAGATAGATAGTGTCCAAAATTAATTATAAAATAGTTCTATTATTGTTTGAACTTATTAGGCTTCATTCTAACATGTTCAAATGACTTAAATTTGTGTCTAATTTTCTGTTTCAAAAATTCTTTTAATGTCTCAAAAAAAGATTCGGAAGGTATAGATTCGGAAGATTGGATGTTTCTTACATTATCACCAATAGTAGATGGATTGACCCTTTACATTGTTAAGCATTGCTATGAAACATTTATGTTTTTAATATTGACAAATTCACCAGTCAGGAATGTGCAAATTCATGTGGCGACAGTCTATCACAGTTTAATAATTAGTAATCTATATTTCAATTTACTCAACACTCCTCTCGAAGGTCACTTCCATGTAGTGTGTCTGTTGATGTGGAAAGCATCGAGGATTTATTTAATTGTACTCAGGTATTTTCATATTGTACTCAGGTATTTCTCTATGTACTCCACCACTCTTGACACAGCAGCACAACACCTGCTGTGAGTACCACACAGAGCACAACTCCATAGCTTGTTATTATAATCCCCAGAAATCTCACAAATGATGCAAATCTAAACAAAACATCATAATACAGTATTGGAATCGTAAATGCAAAACACAAGATACATAGTGTAGCCATTGTACCATGAAGATTTAGAATATCAGAAGTTTTTGTTTTCTATCTTAAACACAACCCGTATGAATATCACAATGTCTGCTATGCAGAAGAGTAGTAGAAACACCACCACTATATATTCAATTAGTGTTAGTTTTCAATGGATCCCTGGCTATAATGATATATCAGGAAATGAGTAATATTGTTCTCAGTTCTCGAAAAACGTGCTGATTCAAGTTGGAAGACAAATAGGTGTCTCCTGAATGGATCTGGTTCAAATCTTGTCCACTGTTTTCTGGTTTCTTTTATAATGCCTTGATGCTTCTTATTTATCTTAACCAATTTACCCAAGTTGCATTTAAAGCAACCCTGTTTTTGTTTATGTGTGACTTATGATACAAGTAGGTCTAATGACATGTCCTAGTATTAATGTCATTAATACATTAATAACTCGGGAGCCGCGTTAGCGCAGTGGTTAGCGCACTGGCTTCGCATATGAGTGGTCCTGGGTTCATTCCTCAGTTGAGGCGGAAATGTTTTCAGATCGCAACGGCTCCCAGGTCGACCCAGCCTTAAATGGGTACCGGATTAATCCGGGAAGTAAAGACTGCGAGGGAGAGGAGATGGCTACCGCCCTCATTTGCAGAGCCTGTGAAATGTGAGATCGCTAACATCTCACACCCCTACGGCATTAATAAATGCTATGGGTTACTTTACTTTACTTACTAGTATTAAATGGTTGTGGTCCTTGAGGAATTTACATACTCGCGGAGAGTATGTTGTTGTTATGTCTGGGTTTCGATCGACCAGTCCATATTCATAGTAACTTGAGAATATATACGTTGTAAGTCTTAACTAAAATTGCATCTTTTTAGAGATGAAGTGTGGTTGAATTCAGAAAAACACGTTGACTCATGTTGCAAGACAAATAGGTGTCAGCTGAATGACCTGGTTCAAATCCTGTCTACTGCCATCTTATTTATCAGGAAATGAGACAGCAAACAGACACATAGAGAAATGCTTCAAAACAACAAAAAGAAATACCCTGAAATATCAAAATAGCCAAACAGATTTGTATAAAGAATACAAAGGAAATGTAGCTGAACAGATGGCCATATGGGTTGACTGGGTGAAATGTATTTTGAAAAATTACCCAACCACAAGACGATGTCAACATAAATAGTCCCTGCAGGAAAAATCAATCTCATTTTAACATGACATGCCAGCACCAATAGCCATTTTAGTTGTATCAGCCCCCAGCAACTACTCATGTATAGACACTACTCTAATCACAACGAAACAGTTGAATATTTCTTTATATGCTACCCTTCCCTCTCAATTGCCAGGAAAACAACTTTTGTAGATACTCTTAACTGTCACTGACTTCTCACTATATGGACTGCTAGGTTAACTTCAGAAGACTGAACAATGCCATGTTTGACATTGGCAGGAAATGTCTACAAGAATGTCTACAGACATAACAATACCTGTGTATTTTGTGGTTGGGTTGGCTGTCCCATGCCAGATAGGGTGAAAGTGACCCAGAAGCCATATTGAAATTCGATGTTTCAGACTGAAAGGCACAAATATCACAGGTAAGCCATAAACCATAAGACAACACATTCTGTTCTCCAGACTACATCCTGCTAATATGCAGATATTTGAGAACGCACGCAGAAGAAGAAAAAACACAAGATTGTACTCTGGACAATCACCATGTTGGACATTATCAAAGAATGTCTAAAATAACACACAAAAATATAAATATATTTATATTAATGTTTTAGATTTTAAGTATTTAAAAAAAATCAATCTGCAAGGTAAAGGGTTCTGTAAAAAAAATGTGCCAATGTCGTATGTAATATAATTTCACTTTCAATTGTCTCATTTTTCAGAATCTGAAGTAAATAAGCCCCGCAGACAGTTTACTTATCCTCTGCACTTAGCTGCACATGTTGCAGACATACGTTTATCACAGCTGCTAGTGGATAATCATGCCCATATTGATGCTGTCGACGATAACCTAGAAACTGCACTTCATAGAGCCTCTAAGTTGGGCAATGTGCCAGTCGTCAAGTTTTTAATTGAGAGGTATGTGATAGCTTTTTCTTAATGTCCATGCTGTGTGGCTCTGGTTATCATGTCTGTCCACAGCCTTCTGTCGCCTGTACTTTTGTCTCCTGTAATTTTGTCTCTTGTACTTTTGTCTCCTGTACTAATCATTTTTGAAACTGATACTACCCTATCAGACAATACTGAACTTTTCTGTATTTGAAACATAACTAACCCTAACCCCTAACCCTAAAAATGAATATTTTAATTAATTATTGATTATTATTTAGATTAATTAATCCTAAAGTAAGCAGGAAGATACTGGTTCCAAACCAGAACCATAATAATAATAATAGTTATAATAATAATAATAATAATAATAATAATAATAATAATAGTTATAATAATAATAATAGTTATAATAATAATAATAGTTCGGTAGATGATGACGATGATGGTGGCGACGACGATGACGACGACAATAAATAATAAATAATAAATAATAGAAACTGCTGAAGTTGGATGTGTTATTGGCTCCAATAAATGGGGATATACAATGCATACTGGTTCTCTAGACTACATCCTGCTGGAATTCTAGAAGGACCATTGTCCTGCTACAAGAGATATCCAGTGGGAGTTTGAGAGAATGAACACTAAAGAAGAAGAAGAATTGAATCATAACCTGTATTGCTATTAATCCATTGTTGTATTTTTGAGCACTATTAATACATCCAATCAAACCATTGGATAAGGATGAGAGGGGTTAGGGAGTTCTCAACACCCCCCCCCCTTTCCCCCTAACACCTAGGAAATCATAACATAACTTTTAGTGCTAAGAACTTCATCAAAAGGTGGGCAAAACCAGCCCCTTAATGATTATCTACAAAAAAGCCCATTAAATAAAAAATCTAATTAAAAAGAGGGAATTGCATATGAAAAAAGGGAACTATTTTTAAAATTTATAAATCTTGCCACTCACAGAAGATGTACCGTTAAATTCCGTGTATAACCCGAGAATTTTTGGACAATAAACAGAGATGGCTTCATACTCTTCGTCTTATAATCGAGTAACATCAAATTTAAAAAAAAATTACGTCCAAATCACAGTAAAAATGGAGAAAAACACTTTAAAACAAATTACAGTCACATGTCCCGATATATTAAGCCAGGATAAAATGACTAGGGCTCACCAGCAATCTAGAGCGTACTTACCATAATGCTAGGACTCTAATTACATTAATTTCTATATATCATACAATATTTCCTTCGAAATCTCCGATATTTCTTGATAAAAACTCACTTACTAGGTCTATATCGTTATTTCCAACACGCCGCCATTTTTTTAGCAATATTTCCCGGAAATGCTATTTTTAGCAATGGGTATTACCGGTTTTTTTTTACCGTTTATAGTACATATATTTCTATCATAAAGGTTTCAATTGATCATCGAAATTGGTCAGAAAAGTATAGCAGTATCTGATGTTATTTATTAACTACAGTAAAGTGTAGGTACCGGTAGTTACCGGGTGCATATAATGTCTGTGATAACAAATGACATCTATATAACGGTAACTGGCGTTTATAGTCTAGCCTTACTGGGTAGTGTTTGATAGTAACAGACTAAATTATAGGAGGTTTGGCTTGCGTACAGCAAAATGTTTAAACACAATTATCTGTAGTGTAGACACAAAAACAGAACACAGAATAACATCAAATATCGATAAAATTTAGGAAAAACTTACCGGTGCCAGTCGAAACAGTCATTGAAATCCTTCGAAGTCCGAATCACTGTCTGAAGTCTGAAATAACTCATGAATGTCATCATCTGTCATGGAAACATCAGGGTGGATATCGTCAGTCTCTGGTACATTGTCGTCGTCGGCATCGTCCTCAAAGATAGCGTCGTCCTCACTTCCATCCATTGCGTTACTTATTGAACACTTTTTGAAAGATCTGATGATCATTTCGGATGAAATATCAGACCACGATTCTTTGACCCACGTAACGATTGTGGTGATGTCAACTTTTTTAATGTTACCACCCTTCGTCACTGCTAAATCAGATGATGCCATCCAGTCATTCCATTTTGCTCGGAGTCTGTCCTTGAATGGTTTGTTCAGGCAGACATCTAGTGGCTGTAAGAGGGATGTAAGTCCCCCAGGAATGACGGAAACAGACAACCCCATCTCACGGCATCGTTGTACCACTTTCTCTGTGAGATGCGCCCTAAATGAATCCCAGACTAGCATGGATGGTTTTTTAAAGCGGCCCCCTTCCTCTGCCCCCACACTTTATCCAGCCATTCCAGAGTACCACTTTCGTCCATCCAACCTTTCGTGTGAGCACGCACAAATACGCCACTTGGGAATTTAATACCCTTAGGCAGAGTCTTGCGTTTAAATATAATCACGGGGGGCAAACGTGACCCATCTGCCATGCAAGCTAACACAACAGTGAATCGAGTTTTTTCATGCCCAGTTGTCTTTACAAAAACTGTCTTCGCACCTTTGCATTCAACGGTGCGATTAGAAGGCATATCAAAGCAGACAGGTGTCTCGTCCATGTTTCCTATTTGAGATAGATCGTAGTTAAATCTCTTCCTCAGGTTGATAGTGAAACGTTGAAACAAATCAATTTTTGTTTCTAGCTCCTTCGGCAACTTTTGCGCCAGCTTAGTGCGTGTTCATAGACACAAGTGATGTCTGTTCATAAAGCGATTGCACCATCCCATTGACGCAACGAAGTCCTCAGATTTGTTATTCTGGAATGCAGGATCTTTCAATATCGAGAGCGCCCTGATTCGAATATTGGTGCGGGTTATAATTAATCCGTTCTGTCTAGACTCCATTATCCATTCTGATAATACCTTCTCCAGCGCAGGGAATGAAGCTGTACGGCCACGTGATGCTCTCTTTGATCTTGGCATCAAAGACAATTCTTCCTTTTTTTTCCTCCATTCTCGCACTTGCTTTTCATTCACAATGAAGTGGCGGGAAGCCATGGAATTGTTGGACTTCTCCGCAAAAGCGATAACATCCAACTTAAAACCAGCAGTATACGATGTTCGTTTCTGTCCAGGCATCCTTCTTATAAAACACGAATAAAATCAATGACAATAAAAATGTATGAACTGGAAGCTAAACTACTTGTGCAGTATTCTTGGCTAGCTAAGTCAGCCTTATATTCTATTAATTAGTCCAGCCCACTGAGGCCGCAGATGGCCTACTGGCCCTACCCATTTCAATCGGCTCAACCAATCCAAGTTTCCCTCACATTATGTGATGCCATTCAGATAAGTGACTAAATGCAATCTTTCTTTATAGAAGATTTGAAACGAGGTTCCAAATCACAACACATCATAGGCATTTTGTAGTAAAATTGCGCCGTAATTGATTCCCTCCCCCAACCACTGTACATTTAGTGGAAGACGAGATCAATTTCACAATCCTCTGTTATGTTTATTTTATTACCGTATTCTCCCCACACGGTAAACATAACCAGGAACAAAGTTCAAACTCTTCTGTATCTTATAAAAACAAACGTGATCTCGCTGTCTTGCCTTTCATCATTTCCCACTTAAACGTCACTGTCAGAAGCCGGTGACATAATAGTTACGTAGTAATTACTATTCACTAGGGCTGTTCCGCGTCATAACGCCCAGACACCCAACACAGACAATTCATTCAGGAAAAACTTTGTTCCCCAAAGTCTCGCCACCTCATAAACCATCTATAGTCATGGATAGGGAAGTCAGCCTACCGGGTATTCATTATTTTCGGATATATTGATCCAGAATACAGTAGCCACCAGGGTTTCATTCCTTGATTCATTCAAGTTACGTGAGTGAAGCAAATGAAAGGAATGCTATTTTCTTAGAGTTGCAAAAGTTTGTGTTAATTTCCATTTAGCATGTCGGTTCTTTCTTATGATGATGAAGTTCATTATTGCCGGCTTTGTTAAGTTGGGGATGTCGGTCTATAGTCGGACTTTCGACTTTCTCCACTTTTGGGAAGGGATAGTTAGGTTATCGGCCTACAATCGGATGGGTTTATATTCAGAATTTAACGGTATATACATCCCTGCATTCAATTCTGTCACAGAACAATCTGAACAATTGGTTTTCAAACCATAAGCTAATACAACTTATTTGGGTGTTGAGTTTGTGAGACAGGCATGCTATTCACTCTGCCAATCAGCTGACATGTACTTTACTATTGCAGGTGAATGATGATCAGAATATTCATACTTGCTGTTAAGCGCAGGGTGGTGACTGGGAGCAGTACTTGTCTATCCAATGCCAGATGTGTACCTTGGTTCCGTTGAATCCGTATTTGTTCAGTGTTGTCTTGATATTTTCTATTCATATATTTTTCTAGGTCTTCTTCTGGACCTGTATCTGGATCTTCTTATGTTATATGTTCTTGTTGTTAATTGGTTATGGTTCATTCTCATAAGGTGTCCAAACCATTTTATTTGTTGTTTCTCGATGTATTCAGTGTATGGTCTTATATTGATTCTTCTCCTGATTTAATAATTTCTCATTTTTTCTAGTTTGATCACTCTTGCGGCTTTTCTCAAGCATGTAATCTCACATGTTGTAAGTTTTCTTTGCTGGACTGCTGTCAACGTCTATGTCTGCATTTATAGCAGAGTATTGGCATAAGAATATTGTTTATCATTTGTCTCATGATTTTAATCTTTATCTTTGGGTTGAGCAGTAATCGTGTTAGAGCTGGCATGTCACTATGTTTGCTTTCTGGCATCTTGTCTCAATAACTCTGTATAATTTTTGTGTGTCTGTGAATATACTTCCTAGGTATTTAAATTCAGAGGTTTGTTTCACTTTAGTTTTGTTTATTCTTATGTTCACTGGATTTGGTGACTAGCTGATTTTCATTACTTCTGTTTTCTGCGTATTTATTTTCATGTTATATTTGGTGCATGTTGTCATGAGTTCATTAATATGATTTGTATCAGCTGTTCATCTTCATAGATAAGGCATTGATCAATAGCAAATAGCAGTTCCTTGATTGCGTTTTTTAATTCCTTATCGGATTCTTCTCGTATTACTGTTATTTCTCTTACCTACCCTTGTACATGCACACTAAAAATGTTTCTATGTGCTGTTTCTGATAGATTACAATTACAAAAACTTTGATGGATGTCACATTAGATGTCTTGTAGAAATTCCTACAAGCTCAAATCAAAAACATTGATGGATGTCACATTAGATGTCTTGTAGAAATTCCTACATGCTCAAATCAAAAACTTTGATGATGTCTTGTAGAAATTCCTACAAGCTTAAATCAAAAACTTTGATGGATGTCACATTAGATGTCTTGTAGAAATTCCTACATGCTCAAATCAAAAACTTTGATGATGTCTTGTAGAAATTCCTACAAGCTTAAATCAAAAACTTTGATGGATGTCACATTAGATGTCTTGTAGAAATTCCTACAAGCTCAAATCAAAAACATGTCATTGATTGCAATAAATACTGTAATGAAGTAATAATGCTACTTAATCATCTAACTATCAAATCTCATCATCATGTGACATATTCTTTCCAGAACGTGGTCTTCCTTATGGATTCTCTGAACATTTCACAATTCTGGACGAGTTGACCTGTAGCTAGAGACATGTTTAAGCAATCTGATATATCACTGCACCATTGTTGTCTTGGATGCCCTCTTCCTCTGTTGCCATTATCTCTGCCTTCAGCTATTAATCTTTCCATGCTGCTATATCTCTTTATATGACAACAAAATACAGCTTTCTTGTTATGATGTTGTTAAGGAGTCAGCCCTCTTCGACATTTAGTGATCTTAACACTTCTTGATTTGTTTTTTAGCTGTCCATGGTATATGAAAATTCTTCTGTAGCATCTCATTTTGAAAGCAGCAATTCTCTTTGCCATTGTTTTATTTAATGTCTATGCCTCACAATCATATATTGCCACTGTAAACACATATGTTCTGATCATACACAGTTTGGTTTTGCTGCTGGTACCTTGCCAAAGATTTTACTATCAAATATTAAAAAATAAATAACAGTAAACAAAAATACACTGATTTTTATAATTTTGTTTATTGTTGTTTATTTGTTAATATTTGATAGTTGATTAAATAGCTTCATTATAGTATTTATCGCTTTTTTGTTTTTCTACTGCGGCACTCTACATTGTGTTGGACTTCCTGTGGCAGTTTGGTTATTTATCATTGATTACAATTGGCATCAAAACTAGACAAGAATGACAGGGACACGTGCCACATTTGAAGGCACCGACAGCAATTCTCAGGAGCAGCTAAATTGAAATTTAGTGTATTTAAGGGGAGCTGGCTTGTCAGAGATACTACATGGCACCAAAATTCCTAGTATCATCACTAATTTTTTAAAAAAGTGTAGTGCATGGCCGAAAGGTTAGAGCTTTGGTCTCACATCCGTGAGGCTCAAGGTTTGATACCCGGTAAGGTATGGGTTTTTCTGTCAGAATGTAAATTACAACCCACTCTGAAAATGATGTGGCGACAATAAAGGGCATGTACCCTTTATCACGCAGACCACTCAAAACCTCCTGAAACTCCCTAATGAGAAAAATACAGTATTGACTGTTTTTTATGTGACTGATTTGAATATATTTTTCATTTAATCATAAATCTATGTTTGAGAATTATACTTTATTATTTTCTAATTATGATATCCTTCAAATTTATCGGAGTAAAATTGTAACATTTTTAAAAACAGAGGTGCTTGTATAAACCAAAACAATAAAGATAACAGCACACCGTTGTTGCTTGCTGCCAGGCATGGTAACATGGAAGTGGTTGAACTCTTGCTTCAAAAGGGAGCTGATTATACAGTCACTGATAAATATGACAAGAGTGCAGTTTTCCTGGCAGCAGAATGTGGCCATCTGGATGTTTTATCGGTAAGAACATGTTTGTTATTTTTTTACTGTTGTTTGTACGTTTTTGGATAACCCATTTAAGTGATGAAATTGAAATTAAATTTGCAAATATATATCTTGGATACAAAAATAAAATAGTTACAATAAGCAAGATAGGAGTAGGATGACAACAGGAGAAAATATTAATTAGTCAGACATTGTGGAACATCAAAGAATCAATAACAACTTATATTTAATAGACAATAATATTTCTTTTTTTCCTTTTTTTTGTATGGACTATACAATAAAATTAGCTACTAGTTTTACTTATTTGTTTCCTGTTCAAGATCTTAGGAGAATGGAATTTTAGGGGTTAGATGTCCAGGGCTAAAAGTGTTAATAGACTATGATTTTTCTACATTCTCCTCCAGCAGTTTTGTATACAGTTGGAGGGGATGCCCCTAGTTGAATCTAGTGCTTCTGTGATATTACCATTGTTTTTACTGTTTTTATTGGTGTTTTTTTCACGGTTTGTTTTGTATTTTCTTAAGAAAGACCTTATGGTTGAAATGTTGAAAATATCTTGTATGTTGTTATTTGCATGTTGTCCTACCTATACGACATAGCCTGTTAGTCATTGTTAGGCCATTGTAAAACTACGGTAAAACTTGTGTTGTATGTAAGTAATATTGTTATACAGTTTTACAGTAGTTTTACCTATTATTGCTTGTTGAGTAGCTACACATAACTTATCTTATTAACCAAATTTGTTGCGGAGGGGGTGAGATGACATTTCAATACACAAGCAAACAATGCAGAGCCAAACATGAGCAGACAGGAAGGGGGAATTAAATAGGAACCTGGCCTACCAAGGGAAGGGTTGTACTATCATTTATAAATTCCTGTCATACATCCTGCTGTTTCTTTACAAATTTGTAACACCTGTTTAATTTCAGTTAATCTGTGATCTTTTGTTGCATACATTAGTTGCAAATATGTAGACCTAGTTTTACTGTACTCAGTATTCAAAATGACCTCGTTGAGATTGAGGATAGGTGTGGCACAGAGAACACCTAACTAAAATTTCTAAAAAAGCACTGAATCAATATAGAACCAGAACTATCAGCCGATACACCCTGAGAGATGTACTAAAATGGAGATCTGAGAATCTATGAAGAAATCAGGTGCATGCAGATAATGAATCCTACCTTTTGCCCAATATAGACCAAGTTGACTTTTTTACAAGTTAATTTGTTTTAGTTTCACTAATTCTCAGTATTATTACATCTGATATCACACAGAAATTGCTGTCATTTCTACAAGTGAAGAAACTCATCAATTACAGTGACTACCATGATAACAATCCTCTTCATGTTGCTGCTCGACATGGATATTTAGAGATTGTGCAGGTCAGTATTAGTCTAGTTGTATAACTTTGTATCTTTGCTGTAGTTGTTGTAAAATTTGTTGGCTGAAAATTACTGGCATTGTCAACTGGTTAGAGTATTTTCTTGACATTATAGAGTTCTGTTTCTGATTTATGTTTATTTTAGTTTGACCCTACTTAAAAGTGGTTACTTTGATTCATTTAACATAGGAAAGTCTAACCAGGCAGAAAACTGGCCAGTGAACCTCCACATTCTGAGAACTAGTCATGTGAGATCTCTAAAACTGGCCAGTGCACCTCCACATTCTGAGAACTAGTCCCACAAGATCTCTAAAACTGGCCAGTGCACCTCCACATTCTGAGAACTAGTCCCGCAAGATCTGTAAATCTTCACAAACATGTAGTATTTATACACTTCCTCTTCTTTAGCGTTCATTCTCAAACTCCCGCTGGAATCTCTTGAAACAACAATAGTCCTACTATATTTCCAGAAGGGTGTAGTCTTGAGGATGGAAATGTGTAGTGTTATTTGCGCCAATGTCCCAACACATCCGTCTTCGGCGGTGTATTTACATGCAGAGCAGTTATATTTACACAAGAGCAGGTGAATTTGCTAATGTAAAAATATAATGCTGTAAATTTAAATAAAACATTATGTAGACTTGCAAACCCACAAGCCAATAGAGATATTGAGGGGGTGGGGGTTTTTAAACCCAGGAAATCAGAACATAACATTTAGTAATATGAAGCAAGCCAAAAAGTAGGTAAAACACCCCTCACTCTTCATGATTTTCCTTAAATAAAATTTGACCAAATAAATGCCACAAAAATGAACTCTTTTCCACAAGAACCAGAAAATTTCATGTTTAAGGGTAAACCTTCTCATGGTTTGCATGTGTGGATCTCACCAGTGGCCCACTAGACAAACCACCAATGCAACAGAAAAACCTTAGTAGATGACATGCCGTTATATTGAGGTTCTCTTCTCATAGAATCTTCATGGCACGTCATCTATGAAATTATGCTTCTCATGTTTTTATTTTGTTGTTGAAATGTGTTTCATGCTTTGTTATTTGTATATATGTATACACCCTCTGTGGTTAGGAGGGAGCCAGAGATGTACTGCGCAGCACTGGGGAGGAGAAAACTGATAGCACTGTTTGTTTCCTATGGCTGAGACCCATCATAGTGGCACACTGACTCAGGACAGGACAATCCTTTTGACGTGAATATTTGGTTGCATGTCTGGAGCAATAGAGAGTCCGGCATAACCAGTAGTCAATTGGTGGTGGGGAATGATCACAGTGAACCGTATCTTGGCTGCAATGACTTAGAGCAGTGCATAGGTTAAACCTACCTTCCTGGTTGTGTGATATTTATTCTCTGGCTCTGGCCCGGGGTGGGACAAAATTCCACACACAGCAATATAATGCCAGTAAAATGGCATTGGGTCAAGGGCTTGAGATCACGCGCCTCTGGATCAGCAACTAACCAACCAAGGCTAAACCCCCCCTTTTCTTACAGATGATGTCCTTACATCTATGGCTCTTCTAACCCATCAACATGTAAGGTTTTCCATTAACATGTAACATTTTCATAGATATTTGTCAATGTAAACCTTACAATCATTCATTTAGCCTTTTGCACAATTTTGAAATATTAACATTAGCTAGCACTGTAATTGTATTCTAAGCCGATTCTACCTACCATTTAGTCAAGTTTCCAGTGAAGATATTAAAGGGGCATTGTCAATATAAACTTAAATATCATTTCAAGACATACATTTAGTTACATGAATTGAACAGATTACTCTTAATTCATTTCATATGGAGCGACTATTCCCTTGCTCCTACAAAATGGTAGCTCAGGACAGATGAACAATATGTGTGTTCCTCTTTAAAAATTATTTATTTGCTTTGTTTTTTGTCTGTTCCTGTTACAAGCACCTCCGGAACCGACAAAATGATTTGTTTTGAATTTCCAATTTATCACAGAAGACAGATTTTTCGGGCCATTTGCATAAATAAAATGGGAACACAGCGCATTTACATTCTCTGGACTATATCCTGCTGGAAATCGAGCAGAACCATTGTCATGCTACAAGAGAGATCCAGCAGAAGTTTGAGAATGAACGCAGATGAGGAATTTTCAATTTTCCCTTTATACCAATGTTTCCTTTATCAGGGGCTGTATAGACAGTGAAGAGTTATGTGTTAATACTATTGTAACATTTGCAGTGTCTAGTTGAGAATGGTGCTCTTCTGGATTCAAGGAATGTAAAGGAACAGACTCCCCTACATGTAGCATCTACATTTGGCAATACCAAGTAAGTTTTCTTATCAATAAGTTCTTAGCTATTTTTTTTTGGGTGAGAATTGCTATTTGACTAGAGAAAGAATGGATGTTTCCCTGTTCATGGCCTTCTTAAATGTGTTCTCAGGTCACAAAGAACTTTCCCTTGCTATTAACTCTTCATGGACCAGGGACAATAGGGATCTATGGGGGTCCACGACAAATAGGTTGTCGCTTGGTCCACTACGAGTTAATGTATATTGAGTTATGAATCACGTTTTCAATTTGGTTCCTCAATTTCTGCCTAGCCTGATGTATGACTCCACTTGCCTACAGCAGTGTCATTGCCTGGACAATGACTTTGACTAGTTGCTATACTATTAGTAGTATCTAAACGAGGATGTATCTTCTGCTGTACACAAAACTGCTTGTGGAGAAGACGAATTGTAAATTTTAAGACACCGGCTTTAACGATAGGAATTGAATGGACCCTGTATTGGGCTGAGTGTACATCAAGAAAGGTGATTAATATGTGACCAGAACCAACTCAGAAAGCAATAGAAAACTACTGAGATGTTTTGAAATAGCAAGAAACTCAGGATAGGATGACCATATGACACCGGAAATTGCAGGACTGTTTGCACAGAACCGAAAGACTTACACAGTGAGGATAATGTTCTGTAAAGACTATCACACTGGCAATGAGGACAAAATTGTGTAAAGACTTACACAGTGACAGTGAGCAAAACTTTCTGTTAAGGACACATCACATAGAAGAAAGTTCAAACATATGTGTATGATTTTACAGTAAAGCTTTAAACAATGGCACAGAGCATTCCGTTCTATGGGCTGTTAATCTGCAGGAGTTGAAAATTAATGCAGAAGAAGGAATAGGGATGCATATTTGCATCTTCAGTAAGGGGGAGTGGCGGGTTTACCTAAAATAAATGGATGTTTGCCCATCTTCTCATCAAGAGAAATTTGATGGCCAGTTCATGGAAAATAATGAGGGGGGGGGGGGGGGGTTACCAACCTTTTGTTGTCTTAATTCCCTAGTCCTACAACCTGAATCCAAGAGACTCCAGTTGCAAGGCAAATAAGGTCCAGCTGAAGTGACCTGGCTCATATCCCATCTTCTACATTCTGATTTTTTTCTATAACAACAAATCCTTATGCTACAATATTATATTATTAATTTACACTTGTTTTTTCCAGCGTTGTTCATCAGCTCATTGAATACAACAAGGACATAGTATATGATAGGGACGTGAGCTCCAACACTGCTTTGCACATTGCTGCATATTATGGGAACTGTCAAGTCACCAAACTCTTGGTAGATTTTGGAGCTGATGTCTGTGCAAGGTATTTGTCTATACAGCTACCTAGGTATACCTAAAATAAAACCAGAGTTTGAAAATGTGTCTACATGACGAGTTTCTGTAGAGTAAGTTGTTGGAAAAATGCAGATGATGTCATATTTCTCTGGGGTTTTTATGTTTTATTTTGTATAGAGATAAATTGAAGCATACAAATTATTCAAGAAACACCTGGTTTATTAATATAAAGGAATACATTTAATTCCTTTTCTCCAGCAAGACACAAAAACAGCAATAGTTACTTATTTTTACTTATTACTTATGCTGCTCGACATCTCTGTGTTATGCTGTCTGCGATGATGTTGGTATTCTCTATTCATAGCTTGTCAATTTTCTATTTGGCTGGTGATTCTAGCTTAGCTTGAGTCTGATGAAAATCAGCATCCTTAGCAAGTCGTGTTTGTCTTTGTTGAAGGGTTTCTTGATCAATTCTTTGCATATCTCTTTCAATTCTATGTCTATGCTCTGCAGCATCTGCGGCACGAATCCGAGCTAGTGAAGTGACTCTTGACTTTGACGACTCAACCATCTAGCTTTTCGATCTTTTGTTTTTTTATGCTTTCTTGCGATTGGATCATCTTCATCCATCATTTATAGCAAATTATATGTTATATTTTAAATATAATGTATTTTAGATAACTTTAACCACAAGCAAATAAAGAAGTTTACTTGTTAGCGCATCAATAACATTATTATAAAAAAATAAAAATCTGCTTTCAATAACGTCACAACGCCAATCGTTTTGATTGGATTTCACATGCAATTCTGTGATGTAAATGAGCTATTTATAGAGCTTTCTGTAGTACTGACAGAACAAGGCTATTATTATTATTATTATTATTATTATTATTATTATTATTATTATTATTATTATTATTATTATTATTATTATTATTATTATAGTTTATGAAATTACTTTTCCCTTTTTTTCTTTTTGTTTGCAATATGCAGAAATTATAAAAACTGGACACCATTGGACTTGGCAGCTTCAAAAGGATGGATAAACACCTGTGAGATTTTATTGGACAATGGTGCCAGAGTCAATCCAACTGATAAAATCAAGGTAACTTTATACATTAAACATATTAGAGATAAATAAATACGGTACAGTAATATACGATACCAATCAACGTCACGAGAATAAAAGGACATTTGCTTTAATTAAAGTACCCTCTCTAAGTGGGAGGATTTTTCTCAAAGCATTATATACTGCTGTTCAGTGTTGAAGTCTTCTAGGTATGAAAGAAATATCTGGAGAAACATCTCCAATGCACATAGAAAACAAGAGCTTCATTTCTTGGTATTTCTGGGGATTAGAACTAGAAAACAAAGGTATGAAGTATATCAAGCAGGAGGTAGGTAGCTATAAGTGTCCTATAAAGAAAAACCATGTGATGTACAAAATACAGTCTGTCAGAGTGCATCATCAAGACAGGAGACACAGGTTAAAAAAGGGGGGAAAAATTACATTTGAGGGTGGGTGGGGGAAGGACAAACCCATCTAAGGGCCACAGGTAGGTGGTTTTTTAAATTATATTTAATGAGATATATATATATATATATATATATATATACACACACACAATAATGATGAAATAATTCCTTTAGCTGTGTACAGGTAGCTCTTGACAGACCATAACCTTTCTGACAAAAGCACAGGTTCTTCTCAGTTGTGTAACTGAGGCGACAGCCAGACTCATGTAAGGCTGTCTCAAAGATATGATTGTGTAAGAGAGGTTTATGGCTGCATGTTTAATATCTGAAATGTAAGAGAGGTTTATGGCTGCATGTTTAATATCTGAAATGTAAGAGAGGTTTATGGCTGCATGTTTAATATCTGAAAGGAGGCATTCCAATGCGCCAGTATCCTAGGATTACCACATCCTGCCAGGAACACAGCATGCACTTCAAGGCCAACTTTTTCATCATTCTTCCATCAGATTTATTAGACATTTCATCTTTTCCTTTAGTGGCTAACTCCTAGGTGATAGGTAAAGCTAGATATGCCATCACTGTAAATAGGTCAACAGGTGTGACAGAAGAATTATGAACTAGTTGGCCCAGAAGTATGTGTTGTTCTCCTGGCAGGACATGGTTCACCTAGGATACCGTCACACTGGAATGCCTACCTTCATAGAATAAAGATGCATCTATAAACTCTCTTTAACACAACCGTGCCTTTGTGACAATTGAGGAGGACCTGTGCTTTTGTCAAAAAGACTAAGGACTGTTAGGAGCAACCTACTCACAACTATAGTGATTACATCATCAGCATTATTATCATCATCATCATTATCATCATCATTATCATCATCACCTTATGGTATACACTGGAGTCTCTCATTCATTTAACCTTTAAATGATGCTCTTATGATTATAATCTTGTAGACGACGCCCCTTCACTTAGCTTCATCTACTGGTCATACTCATGTGGTTGAGTTGCTGCTGAAACGTGGTGCTGATGTCACTGTACTAGATGACAATGGCAGGAATTGCTTAGAGAGAGCTATTGATGCTAATCAAATGTAAGTCTTTCTCTAACTTTGTCTTGTTTTTTTTAAGTGTTCATTTTCATATTCAGCTATACCTCTCATAAAGCGACACAATGGTCCTACTAAATTTCCAGTGAGATCTAGTCCAGAGAACATAGATGAGTTATGGGATGGGTAATAGTATTGGTTGGATACCTGGACATGCTGTTTTACCTTTCAACAGAGAGGCAGAAAAGGTGGCAAAAATAGAGGCCTCAATGCCACAAGTTGAGCAACCAGTACATATGACAAAAAAGCTTTGTCTTGCTGCCATTTTTTTGGTGCCAGTGGTCCAACACATCTGTCTTTGGTGGGAAATAAATGATCAAAAACAATTGTAAAGATATGTGGTTAATGCTTGAACAATAACAAAATCAAGAAGGTACCATCAACTTTTATCTACACCATCTATAGGAGGCACCATCAACCTTCTTGAATGCAAACACCAAACAGAAAAAGGTCATTCCCCACTCACAGTCTCCATCAAAACAAAATTGATATAAAAAATGACCCAAACTGCAGATATTGCCAGCACACTGGCAAGATAGTGAAACACCATCTGATAGCCTACCCTGTTCTACAAGATAATAAGACATGTTCTGTTCGTTCGTCCATCCCAAGTGATGACCATTTTTTTACATCCACTTTGGAAAATTCAGTTAGAATTATGACCATGCATAATAGTTCATAGATGATTAATGAGCCCTATTCGAGCTGTAAATGTCCTTGGACAGTTCTGACATGGAATGTCCACTGTAGGTGGATTTTGGTCTATCCGTGACTTTCTAACTACTCTCTGTTGTTTGGCTGTAGCATTTTTCCTCTTTTATAAGACTTAATTTTCTGCCAAAACCCCTAACATTGAGAAAATGTATATACACATTCCTGAAGAGCAGCACAGTTTCATACTGTAGTATTGAAACCATCAAGAGCTATTGCCCAGTGACTGGTGACTTAATATAGAATATTTATCAGGATGCAATGCATCCGCACAATTTTATGTCCAAAAATATCGTGCAGGGAACAGATGATGGTAGAAGATGCAGGTCAGAAGAAAGTGTAGACTGACAAAATACTGGATAGGATTAAGATTCTCCACACTCAAACAAAGAACTGATAACAGAGACATGGCAACATTTTGTTGATGTTTACAGAGTGACACTCGTACAACACTGAAGTTTTATGGGTTTGATGATGATTAATCAGGATAATAGTCTTGATACTTAGGTTTATGTATGTTGATTATCGTCTTTGCATACCGGACATGACTATAGGTTCTGAGATCTCCGTTTCAGTAAATCTCTCAGGGTATTTATATGTTGGTATTTATTAATTCTTTGTTTCTGTGAGCCTAGCAAGGTTTTCCTGTTATGCTGGGGCACATTTTTGAATATTTTAGTAATTTATGGTAGTATTTGTATTTTTACAATTTCTCCCTTAATATTCTGTCCACATGAACAATTCTGACATCAGAATGTTTACAAATGAATAGGTAATAGGGCCTGAGACTCAGTTTAGTTAGTTTGCTTATATACAATATTGTGTTGGTTATGGAAAATATAATTTAGAAAAAAAGAAAATGTGGGGAAAAACAATAGAAATGTGTACATACCCAAGCTTGTATCCCAGAAAGTTGAATCATAATACATTTATTTTGAAATAAAACACATCTGCATGCATATTGAACCATTTTGTAATGCATATAAGTATATGTACAGAATTACTTATAAATGTCACATTGTCTTGATATCAGCAAATTCAAACAAAATGTGAATTTTTCACAATATGTTCTATTATGACAGTCTAATAGTTCTATTCTCTAGGCCTACATTTTAGTGCCCAAGACTTATTTACGTATCACAAGATATATTTAATACAAACTACTATGCCTTATATAAAGGTCTGAATATTCACATCCATATGTGATACTCAAAAAATAATGTTTTTGAATGTAGATACAGATGATAGCCATATATATAGCATTGGAAAAAAACAACTTCCAATAGTAATATCGTAATATTCCATATTTAGGCCTACAAGCTTCATCTAAGCTAATGTTAGAATTATTACCTAATGTATTTTGGAACATTTCCAAAGCCTAACTGGCTTTAAAACACAGAGGAGGTCTAGATTTAATTACTTCAAATTCAAGTAACAATAAATTACACAAACTAAAAGTGCAAACACATCTGACTATATGAAAATATCTTTCAAAATCAAAATTAATGTCTCCGACTTTCGTATGCTTCTCAAGATAGTCCTATTCTTGATTGGAAGTACTACAAATATGAATGGGTCGTTTGATTTTATGGACACAGTGATGTATATAATTCATGATAGTAAATTTGATTTGAGCAGCTTTTCGGAATATCGGGTCTCCAAAATGTAGATTTTAGCGGCTCAGTGGATGAGCAGTGTTTTAAACATGTCATTTATTCTAGTATAGTTTTATGAACACTGGGGTTTAGAAAATATGTGCTAATTGTGTCTAGTATATCACTTAAAGTTGTTGACATGCACATTTGTGAGCCATAATCACGAATAAATACTGCAGTCTACTATTTCACTTTACTGATGTAATCTTTCAGAGCTGTTGCTATGGTGATTGTGGATTCAAATGAGTGGAAAGATGCCTTAAGAAATATCACATTTGACCCAGTTACTGGCTACATTGTAACTCCCATGCGCAAGCTCATTAAGAAGATGCCAGGTTTGTAGCCTTGACATATTTATGTTGTATATGTTTAGAACTGGGGATCTCTGTGGCATAGTGATCAAGCTATGTACCTTGTGCTCAAGAGGTCACAGGTTTGATTTCAACCCATGATATCCAGTTTATTTTTCATAGATCTCTCTCTATGTGACATGTCCTTTACAGAACGTTGTCCTCACTGTCACTCTGTAAGTCTCTCAGTTTTCTGTGCAAGCTGCCCAGCTTCTTCCAGTGTCATGTTCAGAAGATCTTCAATGTCATGTGTCCATGAGTTTTTGAAATTGTATACACTCAGTAGTTAGCCATTGCTGTCTGAGCCAGCTCTAGTCGCTAATCAGTTACCGTCCTTGATGCGCCCTTAGCTCAATACAGGGCCTTTCCAACTCCTGCCTTCAAAGCTGTTGTCGATAATACCATCTTCCTCCTTCTCCACCGGCAGTTGTGTGTACAGTAGGGGAGCACATCCCCTTGCTGAGTAGCTTCATGTAGTTTAGCAGACTAGCCAAGGTCGTTGCCATTTCAAAGATACCTGAGGATTATTGCTTCAGACATGGAGTTACATGCTATGAGTAATACCCTCAGCAGACAGTGTGCCGGTCTATTTAGAAGAGTATAGTACATATAGGAAAATCCAAGTACAATGCAGTCAATCTACACTTTTGTGAGCTATATTATTTACATGTTCACTTATACAGTCAGTGTTCATTACTTTTGAATCAAAGGTGGCACATAGGGCAGTAATAATCTCACAATATGATCAGCTCTCCTTGATGTAGGTTACTTTTCTTTGTATTACATATACTCAATATTGAGCTTTCTCTGTTTATTGTACAGGTTAAAATTGAGTTTTACAAATAAGACAAATACACAGATTCAACATTTCGACCACAAGGTCTTTGTCAAGATAAAGACAAACCACAAACTGTAATTAGAATAGAACAAAACTATTGAAGGAAAATATGTAGGCATCTATGCTACCACAGGAGAATCAGATGGAAGTAGAGTAGAATACAACATAAATATTATATAATAAAGTAGACACTGTAACAGTGGAAATATGTGTGAGAAGTAAAATTTATAAATTAAAATCACAAATTAAAATTAGTTAACACTCTCTACTTTATAAATCACAAGATTGTTCAATTTTATGATGCATGCACAGATTATCAGGTGCAGGCATGAAAAATTACACATAACAGTATATAAGACAGCTTTGTTTGATTCTGGTGATGCTGATAAACTTTTCAACAAAGAAGCATAAAGAGTAGCACAAATAGGGTCTAAATGTCATAAGTAAAAAAAAAATAAGTACATTAACAATAATAAAATAAATAAATATCAAAAACAGCAGATATGGTCACTTTAGTTTTTGGCCATTAAATATATAGGTGATACTTGCAAAAAAAATACTAAGTGACCATTTCTGCCAACATCTTCATGCCATTAGCCACAAATTGTTTACTCCTGTTTCTATTAATTTCAATGGAGATGATCATTATGGTGCTCTTGACATTCAGGTCACATTATAGCAGTAAAATCTTGATCCACTGATGATAGAGATAAATAAGCCCTTGAAATTATATTGCAGTTGGTACCCTTAAGCCATTTGATCTTAATGCAGATCATTCATTTATTTAGATTGGTATGGTGGGACCTTTGTTGGGTACAAATAAGACAAATACACAGATTCAACATTTCGATCACAAGGTCTTTGTCAAGATAAAGACAAACCAAAAACTGTAATTAGAATAGAACAAAATTACATTGAAGGAAAGTATGTAGGAATCTATGTTACCACAGGAGAATAAGATTGAAGTAAAGTGGAATACAACTTAAATATTATATAATAAAGTAGACACTGTAACAGTGGAAATATCTGTGAGAAGTAAAATTTACAAATTAAATTTATGTTGTTTTGTCATGTCATTGTTTTCAAGGAAGAGTTATTTTATTGTGTTCTCTTTCCTCATATTTTTCATGCATGTCTCTACAACAATACTTGTGGAAACATAACATTGTTACCTTGGATTTTTCCTCTGCTGTTACATGTTTGCCACCTAATGCATTTGTGATAGTGCCTTTATTTTTACTGTTTATTCACTGTTTGTCTTGTATTTTCTTGATAAATGACCTGATGGTTGAAAGTGTCTTGTATACAGTTATCTATATTTGTTCATACCATACTCAATAGTCTGAATCTGTGCATGAATTGTAAATCTGAACAACCTTGTGTTTTATGTAAGTACCATTGTTATACAGTTTTACCGCAATCTCACTTAATATTGATTGCTCTATGAAGCATGATTGCTCAACACAACAAACAATGAAGTCAAAATCAAAGGGTTAAAAAAAAGGGGGGAAATAAGGACAAATCAGCATGTCATCCACTGTTTATTATTTCATAGTGATTGGTCTGTGCGATAAGCCTAAAGTGAGACCTTCAGCATACGGATAGCTAAAATATCTAAAGGTAGTTTTTGCCTGTTGACAGACTCCATACATAAATGTACTTTCTTTTGGTTGTTGTTTATACTTCCTAAGTGAGACCATAACATTATGTTGTGTTAAAATGAACTCCTCCGTTGTCTTAAACAGAGGTTGCACAGAGAGTCTTTGACAGATGCATGAGTTTTAGACATGAGCATAACCCAGAGAGAAAAGACTATGAGATCACCTTTGACTATGAGTTCTTGGATGATGTTTATGCTGGTTGGATCCAAGAAGGACTCCTTAGGCATTACAATTGTGATAATAAAAGTGGCTCTGTAACTTTTTCAGGTCAGTGGTTGAATATTAACATGCACCACAGCATAAATAAATACACACTGCTGAGTTTAATCAGCTCAATGTCATGGTCGCAGAATTGCGACACTCGCTAAGCAATTTTGTGACTACGTTAAGAAGTTTAAATTTGGTTTTAAAAAAAGTGGCAACACTGCTAGCAAATCTAGTTTCCTTTTCTCAACAGGTTGTGTGCAAAGTAATGGAAAATCAGAGACAATTTTAGATTTGTAATCAAAGTGTTACAATCAATGCAATCTAATTGTTTGGTAGCCATTTTTAGTGAAATTCTTATGGATTGTGTTTTTAGTTATGAGGAACTGTTGGGAATTATGTTTATTTTCAAAGAAGATATTATGTACACTTTAGTTTTATTATGAAACAACATCAAAAAGAATAGCCTAGATTGTATTAAACATTGTGCAATGAAAATACATCACGTTGTCTCTTGATACAAATTTTTTAAATCGAATCAACATAAGTTGAAGTGCTTTATTTAATTTTAATAGAAGATATTATGAGCACGTTTGTTTGATTATGAAATAACATAAATTTAATAAGACTAGGAGATCGGACATGAACTTGTGAGTCAGTAATTTTATATATAATTATGCAATTGTCATAAAAGAATCCGTCATGCAGGGGGAGTTATGTAATTAATATTTGGCATAGTTGGTGCAGATTAAAAAGAATGTAGTCCAGAAAGATGGGATCATTATATAGAGTTTAACACTTTCCTTACCAACAATACAGAGTGTATCTATTTCCCCATTACCAACCATGTTCACAATTCTTTAGACATTGACAGCACCATCGTGAAAAATGTGTACAACTCAAACTCTAGTCATGATATCATGAACTTGTATCCAAAGTTGAATGACTAGTTCATGGGCGCAGCCATTTTAGAATGATGTACTATCCCAGACGTGCTATTTTTAGTAATACTATCGCTATGGTTGCCACATTACTGAAGTATCATAGCGCAAATGACTGTCGTCAGATTTGGTTGCCATGAAAATATACTAAAAATTAGGTCAGCAAAGTTTTAACACTGGAATATAGCAATAAAAAGCATACTTATCTTCTATTACTCCCTGAAGCTGGATGTGTTGGGCCTAAGTACAAAGAAAACGGCAACACAATGCATTTCCATTCTTTGAACTACTTACTGCTGGAAATGTAGTATGGCCATTGTTGTATTACAAGATAGATAGGGATAGATAGGCCTACATCGGGAGTTTGAAAATGGATGCTGAAGAAGAGTCTCCAAGGGTGTTTGCAAATATTTTGATAAATGACAATGCTGTCTTGAAAAACTATTAAAATTTAAATCACGACCTAGATATTTGAAATGTTCAACCTGCTATAATCAATGTATTTTTAAGTATCAGAGTTATTCCAAGAGGATTCATATATTTATTATAATGCTGGTCGTCATTATACATTATTTTCAATGTATGGCACAAAATCCCCTTAAAAAAAAATTCATAATATAATGATACACCAAAAAAAATCATGTGAAAAAACTGTATTTTGTGGGCACAGCCATTTTAGAATAACACAGTATCCTGAATTGAATTAGTTATTTTTAGTAATACTGTCACTACATGTGCCATATTATTGAATTATCATAACATATTCGTTGATCGTTGAAGTTGATCAACAATATTGATGAGATAGTACCGGTAGTTGTTAACTTTCGCATATATAGTGTCTGCTGTAGTGGATGAATACAATTGGTGTTTTTCACAGTTCGTTGGGACATATTATGTGACCTCTGATGTATGCAGCTCACTCTTTTGGACTTGCCCTTTTACAGTGGTGTTAAGTTGTGATCAAGAAGGAGAAGGTTCTTTTATATGCTACTATATAGCTAAGATTGGGGGTTCTAGGTGTTATTCTGCTGAGAAGGGTGTTGTATGTACGGGCTCAAGTCCTTTGACCCAATTCCATTGTGTGATACATGCATGTGTTTGTGAGCTGTTGTTTTGTTCCATATAAGTGTTCTGTTTATCTGACCTCGGAGGGGGAAGCATTGCATAATATCATCCAACTCTAGGCATTTCAAAAAGTCTGGTCAACAGTTTCATAAGGATGAGTGCACAGCTGGCACTATGAAGTGTGTTGTGGTTTCATTCTCTTCAGGTGACTGTTAATTGTTAAACTGTACATGTTGGGTGCAAAGTTGGAAGAGCTTAATGTGGTCTTTCCTTCTAAGAAAGTTGATGTTGTCTTTGTGATGGTCATATATTTTAAATTTCTCTTCTAGTGTTTCCCAGGGCCCATCTGTTCCGCCAAGTCTCTTTGTTCAATGATTTCAGCATCTTTTTAATTGTGTACATTGCTTTCAATAGTGAAACGACGAAAACTAGCATGGTTCGGACATGTATGCAGGCACGATTCCTTGTCAAAAACAATACTGCAGGGAGCTATCGAGGGTGGAAGAAGCAGAGGAGGACAAATAAAGACATGGACAGACAACATCAAGGAATGGACAGGGCTAGATATTTCCACACTCATCCGCATCGCTGAGGATAGAATTCGCTGGAGGACTCTGTGTGCTGAAGCTTCCAATGTGGTACCCCTACGACCCTGAAGGGTTATGGGTTTTATTGATTGATTGATTGTCGTTGGTGTGTATGGCCATTCTTGCCATGATCCCTTCTTTGTTAGTCTGTCTTCCAGTTGTGTTTGAATGTCCAGGAGTCCATTGCATAATAATATTTACTTCATAGGATGTAAGCAGCTGGTTGGTGTAGTGATATATTTGAACTAGTTCAGGCTTTCAATGCCCACTGCATTCTAGAGCTTGAAGGGTGAACATTGAATCTGTAAAGATCTTAATGTTTTAGACTTTTGATGAAGAGGCATTAAATATTGTCTTCAGATAATACAAGGCTACTTCTGGTACTGTTATTTCAACTACTACACATTTAGAGAATATCTCCCCATAGGTATCAAACAAAAGACACTAGATAAAACTAGATGTAAGTGGGCTACATTTAATAATCTGCGGATGTTTGAGAGTAAGCGCAGAAGAAGATAGCACTAAAAATATAATACGAGAGATTTAGTGATAGATTTAACAGTATCTTTATTTTATGTCCACAGGAGGTTCATATGGAAGTAAACCTGCTGAAAGACCTCCAAATATTGAACCATATACAAGAGATTCAAAGATATTGAAGATAAATCACCCACTTTTCATTATGGTTAGTTGAAAGCTTAATTCAAATCATATTAGGTGCCTTCTCCATATCTAAGTCCTGTTTAGTGAATCTCTTCCAACATTCACTGGTCCCTAGACCTGATTGTACATTATTATAGACTGTGATCTCTTCATGTTTTCTTTCTATATACCGGGTATTTCTAGTTTCCTCTTTCATTCATTTCATTTTTTATTAAACCCATAACCTCTTAGGGTCGTAGGGTTGCCACTTTGAAAACATGAAAACCAAAATCCCACCATGCCTCTATATTCCCAGTTTCGTGTTTAAGTATGGAGAATCTTAATCCTGTCCAGTCTTTAACCTTTAGGGCTCTGTATTAAAATTACGAAATATTTCCCCTGCGTCTGAATTCTTATTGGAAAATTGGTGTTATTTATGGTAAGTGTTTGGTAGGCCTAAACGTGATAAATTTGTTGTTTGTAAAGATATCAACATTTTTACAAATGTAAATAAAGGAGTGAATAATAAATATAATCATGTTTTTGTTGTTGTTGTATGTGTGATATAACAGTTATGAAGTTGAAAACTGGGGTGGGGGGGGGGGGTGGGGGTGGGAATAAAAGCCCCATTAAAAAAATTAAAAAATATAATTTCTTGGCAATCCTAATATTTGAGCAATGTATGGCAACACTGATAAAATCCTCCTAAATACATATTCCTGTTGTATATATGTTGTTTCATATCCAAACTAATATAATATGTACTGAATAAACTAATAAAACATGAAGATATCACATGCAATGTCCTTCGTTCAAGACTAGGCCTATCCGGATATACAATGTTTTTATTTTAAATGCCGACACGTGCCACCCCTGATACATATTGTTTTTGTGTTTTTCAATGAATAAACAAACATTCTAATAATATAACAACTAAAACACAAAAAACAACAGTTAAAATATGTAGATATTACTTTCCACGACGATCACTTACCATGCCACTTTATCTATATTTGATAGGAAAATATGGCATAAAAATTGGACAAAGTCGTTCCAGAAATTAGTTGACAAAATCAGCTGACTTTCTCCTTTCTTACAATTGTAATGTGTATAGGAATTTGACTTTTAGGGAGGGATGTATTCCTAGCTTTGTGTGGCGGGAATTCTACGTCATATAAGCTTAACTTCGTGTGATTCCGTACTGATGAATTGGGGCATAGCAACGGGAGTGAATGGTAATGCCTATTGATGTCGGTAGCTATAGACGCCAATAGATCCCGTACGGTTAATATTAGCAATCCATACTTCCATGCAATCTATACAATTGGGTCTGAAATGCTGTGCTGCTAGAAGTGAACATTTTGGAAGGCAGATAAGAATGAAGGTCAACCAGCAGATGACCGGTACTGTCAGCAGAAGTATTATGGTGGATACACTGAGGGAGAGTTCGGAGAAACTATAGATGTCCAGTTTGCTGTGATGATGATCTGACGACTAACTAACTAACTAATCCATACTTTCATTCGCCCCTTTTTCTTCCACTATCAACTGTAGGATAGTTTTGGAACTAATCATGCCTCATCACATGATCGAACACACAATTTTGAGCTGTTTCACCAGTTCCATGAGATGTTCTTTTTACCCTGCATGAGCATACATTTTGTTTCTCACGTATATGTTAGCTCTATGTTCTGTATAATGGATCTGCAATACTCATCTGCATAGGTGTCAACTAATATGGATTTTCCATGTTAATATAGATTTCAGGGCCAAAAAAAGCAACCCACATTTAAAAAAAATATTTTTAATTTAAAAAAAAATCACTTAATGTTAAATATTTTAGTAATTATTACTAATGCTTACATTTTTATCTCACACATTCATAGTAAAAAAATTTTTGTGTGTGCAAAAAACCAATTTAGTGGGGTTTTTTTTGTGTGCTAAATACTGTTTTTATTGAAATACTGGGGAAAAAATGGTTAAAAATACAGATTTATGAAAAAATAAGTTGACAGCTGTAACATTTGTTAAAAAAACATTCATATTCTCTTCTTAATTTCTGCTAGAATTGTCCAACTCTCACATCCATACTAAAGTGCTTCCATCATTTCTCATATAAGACACATTGCTTATATAAATTGTCCTGGATTCATTCCCCAGTTGAGGCGAAAATGTTTTTCAGATTGCAACGGCTCCCGGGTCATCCAGCCTTAAATGGGTACCGGATTAATCCGGAAGATAAAGACTGCGAGGGAGAGGAGATGGCTACTGCCCTCATATAGCAGAGCCACTGAAATGTGAGATTGCAAACATCTCACATGCCTACGGTGTTACAACATGCTATGGGTTAACTTTAACTTTACTTATATAAGACTAACATTTTAAAGGTATTAACTTCTAGTTTCTGTCCATTCACTCAGATATTAACAGGTGTCTCATTGTCATCTCTGTTTGCCATTACCTTGTGTTTGTCAATGTACATTTCCGTACCATAAATTTTGCAAGTTTTTTTCAAGTTTTGAAGTAAGGGTCTTGTTTGGAACATGTACCTGTGATGTGATTATTAATTTGATTATTTCCCTTGGCAATGTTTGCCAATTAATATTTATAAATTATTAATATAACTATTAGTTTTTTTAGGGTTAGGCTTAGGGTTTGAGTTAGGAGAGGTTTTGTTTTACATATGTAACCCTACCCTAAA
Source organism: Meghimatium bilineatum (assembly GCA_034231615.1). Classification (NCBI taxonomy): domain Eukaryota; kingdom Metazoa; phylum Mollusca; class Gastropoda; order Stylommatophora; family Philomycidae; genus Meghimatium; species Meghimatium bilineatum. The sequence continues at coordinate 11,408,902 of CM067319.1, read as the reverse complement.
TAAATTTATATTAAAATTAATAAAGGATAAACATAAACTAACAAACATTGCCAAGGGGAATAATCACATTGAGGGGTATGCATTGCAATCAAGAACTGAAGTTCTTGAAATTCTTTCTCAGTTCCAGCTATAAAATAAATTACACCTGCAAATCTCAAGTTGCACAGAGAAGCCTTCTTTTATTCCCCTTTAAGTAAACCTTTTTTTGTGATTAGTGTTTCTGAACTGATGGCGGCATACTCTGAGTTTCCCCATGAGAGTTTCATCTCTTTCTACAGATAGCGAAAAGATTGAATGTGATGGTTCCTATAACCAGTTAATTATATATCTTGCTCAATGTGAATTATTTGTGAATCAAACTTTGTAAATTATTTGTGCATTATAGTGAAACAAGCTCACTATAAACTAGGCTACCACGCTCCTATCAAGCTGTCTAGAGGTCTTCTAATATTCAAGATTTTGTTATTGGACATGCTTGTGTCACTTCTGCTTCTTTGTATTGATGTAGCTGGAGTTTGCCCTATGCTAGTATCCCAGGATTGCAATGCCCTGGCAGGAATACAGCAAACACTTCTGGGCCAACCCCAACCATACTGTATACCACAATTCCTCCATCAGATCTGCCAAACCATCCTCAGTGCTGACACATCTAGCATTCCCTGTCACCTAGGAGTCTGCTACAAAACTATCCTCAGTGCTGACACATCATCATATTTCTCCATGTAGATTGACCTCTCATATATGTCAACATCTCTGTTGGTGTCGTCCATCGAAGCTATTTAGTCAAACTGTCCAATATCTTTTCTCTGGGTCTTCCCCTTAATCTTTTCCCTTCTATCTTTCCTGTTGTCACTATATTCTCAATGCCTCCTCTTCTAATTATGTGCCCAATAAATGTTGACTCTTTTTCTTTTCCTTATATTATCAATAATGCATATTTTCACATTCATCCTTCTGAGACATTCTTCATTAGTAACCTTTGCTGTCCAAGGGATGCATAACATTCTTCAAATAAACCACTGCATCCAATGATTTTTGTGATGTCTTTTTTTATTATCCATGCTTCACTTCCATAGAGTAGCACTGGTTCAATGTAGCATTTGAGGACATGTTTCCTAGTATCCATTGATATGGACTGGTTGCATAGGATATTTACAATAATTATAATGAGTTGATATTATATCATGTATAATACATTGAGACAGCAAATACTGTTTGGACATCTAATGAGAATGGAATATAGCCAACTTTCTACAAGTGCATATAATAAAACATGATCAGGTTACAAAGGAAGATTAAGAAATAAATAGATAGATAATATCACAGATATTTTGAATAAACATTGATATAGCACAATAGAGATGGCACAGTCTTAGAATGCAAACTAAACATTGATATAGCACAATTGAGATGGCACAGTCTTAGAATGCAAACTAAACATTGATATAGCACAATAGAGATGGCACATACTTAGAATGCAAACTAAAAATTGATATAGCACAATAGAGATGGCACATTCTTAGAATGCAAACTAAACATTGATATAGCACAATAGAGATGACACATTCTTAGAATGCAAACTAAACATTGATATAGCACAATAGAGATGGCACATTCTTAGAATGCAAACTAAACATTGATATAGCACAATAGAGATGACACATTCTTAGAATGCAAACTAAACATTGATATAGCACAATAGAGATGACACATTCTTAGAATGCAAACTAAACATTGATATAGCACAATAGAGATGGCACATTCTTAGAATGCAAACTAAACATTGATATAGCATAATTGAGATGGCACAAATGGTCTTAGAATGCAAACTAAACATTGATATAGCATAATTGAGATGGCACAGTCTTAGAATGCAAACTAAACATTGATATAGCATAATTGAGATGGGACAGTCTTAGAATCCAAACTAAACATTGATATAGCACAATTGAGATGGCACATATGGTATTAGAATGCAAACTAAAGCTCCAACCTTTATGCTTAACAGCAAATGTGAACCAGTACTGTCACCATCCACCTGGCACAAGACAATAAATATTATTTGCTAAAATTTATATTGATACACATAGACCTGCCTATCAACTTTCAGAAGGGCTATTCTGTATTGCAGCACATAAAATACCTTCTAAAATTCTGTATTTCCTACTCTTCAGAGGGCGGTAATACAGAATAAAATGTGTCTCAAAAGGGTGGGGTCTCAAAATGGTGTGGGAGACATGGGCAAAAAATAATGAGAAATACTAATTTAAAGTATTAAAAGTTACCAGATATAACAAAAATTGCAACTGTCTTGGCTGATGATGATAGTGAATATGAATAATTACGAACTGTATATTGCTTCTGACATTTGTTTCAGATCATGTCAGAGAGAGGGAATCTTCTAGCTCACCCTTTGGTGACATCTTTACTGCAACATAAATGGAATACATTTGGCAGGTTCTTCTACTACCTGTCATTCTTCATTTATATCATCTTTCTGATATTTCTGACTGCCTACATGGTGACTACAGATCCCCCACATTTGTTGTAAGTTATTTGCTACTGTAGTATATTAAACACATTCTAATTTGTTTCATCTTATTTTTTAAGTTAGAAGTGGGCAACCTTTTTGGTTTGGCAGGCTGGATTGAGTTTTTTTCATGTTTTTATTTTAAATATTTTTATTTAGTTCCCCTGGAGTCCCAAGTAATGTTTTCTGGTCAGTGAATATGCATGTAGTACTTTTGATCAGTTTAGCTGACCAGAAAAAAAAAAGATTTGTCAGGTCATATTTTGCCCACCTGTGGTTTAAGTTCTTTTTAACTGATTAACTATGGAGCTTGTGACCTCTTGATGAAGCTGTGTATTTTACAGACTGAAAAACTGATAATTTTGCTTTGTTACAGTTGCACATGTCAGCTTTCAGAATCCTTTTTTTTCAACCTAAAATATCACTTACCGTAAGTTCTGTATTTTTACTGATGCAGTTGAATCCTTCTATAGCATATACATCTATAACATATTTCCCTATATAAAAACTCATTTCAAAATCCCCAATTATATTTATTGTATATTGTTTGTATTGTATATTGTTTGTATTGTATATAGTGGATAGTGAGCTTGCTTGCTATCATCTGGTTACAGCGTGCCAGGTTCGAAACCATGTCCGAACATTAAAAAAATCTGGGTTGTGATTTCTTAATTGACACGACCACTCCTCCAGTCGACTCAGCTGTAAATGAGTACCTGAAGCATGGGTTAGGGAAGGTAAAAAACAGCAAGGAAGGGAACTGGCCACCCCACCTAATAGTTGCAGCGGCTTAGTACATGAAGAGTTATCTTCATCCCTGACGGCAGATGCCATGGGACCTACCTTTACCTTACTGTATATAGCAAATTGATATTATATCATATATATTTTATCAGTCCAGACCAAGTTGTTATAATGAGATTTCACTGTAGTAGGTAAGAACTGCAGAAAAATTGTAATCTTTCAGATGAAACTTGGAAAAGGGATGATGAAGTTTTACTGATTATTTGTAACATGTATGAGTTATGAATGAAGGTTATCATCAGCACACACTTGACAAGTCTATAGGTGCTCCTATCCCTGTCTCAATAAATCCATCAGAGTGTAGCGGCTGACAGTTCCAGTTTGATGCTGATTTATCAGTCTCGTTTTATATCTTTTATGTTTCTCTTTATTGCTATTCCAGTCTTTACACTAATCTCGCACAGTCTTGAGATCGACCATGATTCACATAAGCACACTATCAATCTTTAGATTAAACATATTTTTATTGCTCTGGAGAGCACACAATTATTGCTAATCACTTATACATATATTCTAGTGTGAATATGGGTCCAGTATTTTAGTAACAGCATGTCTGGTTAAATTTTTATAGCACACCTTAAGTGAAAACCTGGCTTTAGCAGAAAATTTCCTAGTCTCTTGCAGTTGTGCATAAGACAGGTTTTACTGTAATAAGAGGTTTTCTGCTTTCACAAGGTTCCCTGATTCAGGAATGGTACAATGAAACCAGATGTATTTAGATACGAGCTGCTTTTTTGACATTTTTGTGTGTTTATACATCAGTAAAACTGCCCCTTATATTATTAATTCATATGTATTATACTTACAGTGGTACGGATGCTGTCTTAATTGAGGACAACCAGTGCGGAAACCTCACAAAACAATATGAGCAACCACTGTGTGCCAGCATTGGAACTTATGTCATCATAGCACTAGCTGGCTTCAACCTGCTGAAAGAGGTAAGTCATATAGCACTAGCTGGCTTCAACCTGCTGAAAGAGGTAAGTATATAGCACTAGCTGGCTTCAACCTGCTGAAAGAGGTAAGTCATATAGCACTAGCTGGTTTCAACCTGCTGAAAGATGTGAATCATATAGCACTAGCTGGCTTCAACCTGCTGAAAGAGGTAAGTATATAGCACTAGCTGGTTTCAACCTGCTGAAAGAGGTAAGTATATAGCACTAGCTGGCTTCAACCTGCTGAAAGAGGTAAGTATATAGCACTAGCTGGTTTCAACCTGCTGAAAGATGTGAATCATATAGCACTATCTGGCTTCTACCTGCTGAAAGAGGCGAGTCATATAGTACTAGCTGGCTAAAACCTGCTGAAAGAGGTAAGTCATACAGCACTATCTGGCTTCTACCTGCTGAAAGAGGTGAGTCATATAGCACTAGCTGGCTACAACCTACTGAAAGAGGTGTCATATTCCTGTTCATATTTTAATTTTGTTGTCTTCTTCTTCAGCGTTATTTCACAGACACTCGTTGGATCTCTCATGTAGCCGGAAAATGTCCCTACAAGATTTCCAGCAGGATGTAGTCCAGAGAGAGGAAATGTGTTGACTTGCTGTTTTATTTTCACTATTGGCTAACGCATCCGACTTTGGTGGATATTTTGATCTATTCTGGTAAATTTCAAGCTATTTTTTGACAACTAAATTGTTGTCAGTGTGTGGTTGGTGATTTGCTGAATCAACATCACACTGAGCACACTGACGAGCTATCTATTTAAGCAGATTGCAAATCTTATGTGTACCAATGTACTTGTTGTGAAGAACACCTTTTGTGAGTCATCTTCCAACCATTTATCAAGTTTTGTTGAATCTGCTAGTGGTATAGACTTCCAACCACTGATCAAATTCTGTTGAATCTGCTAGTGGTAGACTTCCAACCAGTGATCAAATTCTGTTGAATCTGCTAGTGGTATAGACTTCCAACCAGTGATCAAGTTTTGTTGAATCTGCTAGTGGTATAGACTTTCAACCACTGATCAAATTCTGTTGAATCTGCTAGTGGTATAGACTTCCAACCACTGATCAAATTCTGTTGAATCTGCTAGTGGTAGACTTCCAACCAGTGATCAAATTCTGTTGAATCTGCTAGTGGTATAGACTTCCAACCACTGATCAAATTCTGTTGAATCTGCTAGTGGTATAGACTTCCAACCACTGATCAAATTCTGTTGAATGTGCTAGTGGTATAGACTTCCAACCACTGATCAAATTCTGTTGAATCTGCTAGTGGTATAGACTTCAAAATATATAGTGCTCCCAAAAACCACTATTTCTCCACAGCTTCATTTCTTGTTCCACATTTGTGGACCTGGTTAGCAGTACTGTTTCCTCGCTTCACAATCACAGTTAGAACACTGCCGAAGTCAAAGGTGTCAGGTCACTGGAGCAAATAAAATGATGATAAAAACGAACTCTGTTTTCTGGACTAACCCTGCTGGAAACTCAACAGTTGGAAAGGGAAGAAAACTATGATTACGACCGGTGATATGATGCAACTGATCCTTGTGAGCATCTTTGGATGAAGGATAACCTTATGGACATAGTGTCAGCTACAATCTAAATCTATTTAATTCTGAACATTAGCAGTTGAAAATAAGATAGCAGTCCTTTCCAAGTAGGTTTAGGTCAGGCAGCAATTTGCACTAACTTAGTGAATCTCCCTATATGTCCAATGAAAGTTGAGAAGAAGGCTTCCAGATTAGGTGACACAACAAGAGAGAAATGAAGTGATATAGAGAACAGAACATGATCTGGTGGACACTTAGATTAAGAAGAAAAAAATGGAGATGAATTGGGTACATGCTTAAAAAACAAGTAAAAAGATATAGTTATAGATGTTCATCCGTCGTAACCGATGATGACCATTCAGCTCAACTGGAATGAGGATGTGTCCTGTGTGTCTGACTGTGACTAATGAGTCCTATGCATGCCTGGAATTGTCTACTACACTCTTGAGTATGTGCGGGAGGAGTCTGTGGGACATTGAGCAGCTCTTGCCTTTCTTCTAGTGCATTTTTTATTCCGCAGCATCATGTCTGAGGTTCTCTGTAGCTACTGCACTACCCTTTATTCTGCTACACCAGTCTGATCTGTCTTGTACAAGACTCCCATAAATGTCAAAATCTATTTTGAAGTGAGTCAGTGATGGCTTAAGTGTGTCCTTAAAATGCTTCTTCTGTCCTACTGCCTTGCGGGAGCCAGTTTAAATTCTCCATATAGCAACTTTTTTGGTAGATAATGAACTTTCATGCGGACCATGTGTCCTGCACAGTGTGTCTGTGCCTTCATTGTGTGTATGCTTACAGATTTAGATTTCATCAGTATTTCACTGTCTGGTACTTTATCCCACCAATGGATTTTAAATATCTTATGAAGGAAGCTTAGGTAGAAATAGTTGATCTAGTGTGTCCAGACATGTGTCACAGGCATATAGGTGTGATGATATCACTGCCACCTGATAAACTATTGAGTTTGGTGGTAGCCGTTATTCCCCTTCTGTCCATACATGTGTGCTCTGTCTTCTAAATGTAGCACTAGTTTTTGCTTTTCTGTTTTTACCTCAGTGTCGATGTTTATGGCGAGTGAGAAAGTGCTGCCCAGGAAGTGAAACTATTGACCGTTTTAAGTTCTTCTTTAATCCTTATATGGGCATTTAAATGTGGATTGTTTTGTGTTAGTTCAAACATGATCTCTGTTTTCTTTGTATTGAAAGTGAAGATAAATGTGTCGCAGGTTTCAGTAAATGGGTTTAGGGTGACCTACATACTGTCTTCAGAATCTGCATACAGTTTGCAGTCATATGCATAGAGGAGTCTCTGATCACTATGTATCGCACCTTAGTTTTGGCTTGCAAATGCTGAATATTAAAAAGTTTACTGTTTTTTATTTTATTTTTTGGCCTTTTACATCTGTTTTTATGCACTTGAGGATGTGTAAACACCACAGGTGGGCCCAAAGGATCATTGATTGTCCATTAATTAGAGTATCCAATGAGCAAGAGTTACTATATGTTCAAATTGCAGAGAAGTGTACTGCAGTAATTGCACCAATTTTCTGCTTTAAGTCACAGAGGAGAGTTGAATTTATGTGGGAGATCAGTCAAAGCAAAAACAACCCAAACTTCAGTAGATGGAAGTAGATGCAGTAACTCTCTTTCATCTGAGAGAACAAATTTGGCACGAGTCAACAGAAACCCTTTATTAGAATGTAGTCTAGAATCAATTTGATGTGCAAAATGATACCAGATTCTTCCATTGTAGAATAATCATATCCTGATTTAACAGCTGTTTCAAATTTATCAAGCCAAGTTGGGTTACTTTGGATGGATGAACATCGTAGAATGGACTGTGTATATCACATCGTTACTTCTTGTCATCAGCTTCAACGAGTGTCAGAGGGTCACAGGATACAGATATGTAAGTTCTTTGTTTTATCATTCAGTATACTCAGATATAAACAATAATCATATAAAGCTAGTTGAACATTTCTTTTTACCTAATGATCCACAATTACATCCACCATTTCATTTCCCTAGATAACGAAATAAACACATAGGGAAAGCAGCTACAATTTTTGAAGGACTGTCAAAATGAGCTTGGAAAAAACAAAATCTAAAACTGAAAACAGAAATACAGATTTATTGTATGTCTGTTGTTGCACTGAATATTTGTAAAAAATGAACTAGATTTTGTGTGCATTTATTATTGACTAATTTACCTGATTAGTTCATCTGTACCATATGACGCCTGTTTTACTATTATTAACCATTATTTTCATGATCATTAACTCCTCAGGTATGGCAGTGGAACCTAGGAGCTGTGTCTGTCTTCTTGGTTTGGTTTGGTCTGATTCTGTTCATTCAAAAGGTGCCACAGTTTGGCATCTATGTGGTCATGTTTACTGACATTTTTCGCACATTCAGCCAGTTCTTTGTTGTATTCTCTCTCTTCATCATTGCCTATGCAATGGCCTTCTATGCTGTTTTACAGAATAAGGTTGGTATGTGTTCGAATCTTGAAGAATATTTAGTAGTAAGGAAGTAGCAGTTGTAATGTAAGAGTTAATAACAGTAATAAGAAGTATGCAGTAGTAGTAGTAGTAGTAATAGTAGTAGTAGTTGTAAGAAGATTGTAGTTGCAGTATTAAGAATTAAATAGTAATAGTGCAAATAATGTAGTACGAGGATATAGTAATATGGCGGAATCTCTCTATAGTGCATACATTTATAGCAAATTTCCCATTTTAATAACTTTTCAAAATCCTCAGTTATATATATTCTTTATTGGAGAATAAATGTAAACCTCTATATATCATTATACGAAATTTAAATAAATACCGGTATCTATGTAATGTTATTACATACAAGAGTATGTAATGTTATTACATACATATTTCTTCAGTCTGTGCTAAGTTGTTATAATGGAATTTGACTGTATACAGCAAATTTCTGTTATTGCATACATATTTTGTCAGCCTGGATCAAGTTGTTATAATAAGATTGACTGTATATAGTGAATTTCTGTTATTACATACATATTTCATTGGTACGGACCAAATTTTTATAAATGGAATTTGACTGTAAATAGAGAATTTCTGTTATTATGTACATATTTTGTTAGTTCGGACCACATTATTATAATGGGATTTGGCTATATAGCAAATTTCTGTTATTACATACATATTTTGTTATTCTGGACCAAGTTGTTATAATGAGATTTGACTGCGGTAAGAACAAAGTAATAAAGATATGAAAAAAATAGTTATCTTTGTACCAGTATGAGCTGATGTTCATCGTAACCTGGAGAAACAAGTCTCACTATATATTCATGTCATCTGTTAGGGATTTGGAACAATGTATTTCCAAAAGGCATTCAACGGCATAAATTGACCAGCACTTTGGGAAATCAATAAGATCTATGGATTCCAACAAAAATACATTAACATCATAAAAACCCTTTACCAAGAAGCAACCTGCTGCTGCGTAAAAACTGAAGCAGGAAATTCTGAATGATTTAACATCAACATGGGAGTGAAACAGGGCTGTGTACTGTCGCCACTGCTTTTTGGAGTAGCCATCAATTGGATCATGCGTAAAATGGTTCAAGATGGGTAAGCAGGCATCAAATGGCTCAGAAATAACAACTTAACTGACCTTGTCTTTGCAGATTACATCACAATCTTGAACTCTACTCATCAACAAAAGCAAGATATTACTGACAAACTATGTGTACTTGCAGACCAGATTGGTCTCCAGATTAACACATCTAAATAATAAATTATGAAACTTGCCAGCTCAACAAACAACATCTCAGTAAACAACCAAATATTAGAAAAAGGCTCCAACTTTACTTATCTGGGCAACAGAATGTCTGCTGACGGAGAATCAACAAAAGAAATAAATTAACGAATAGCAGTAGCAGTGAGCACTTTCACGAAATTAACAAACATCTGGATATCCACAGATCTAGGAAGAGACACCAAGTTAAGACTATTCAACTCCTGTATTGTTCCAGTGTTGACCTAAGGATGTGAAAGTTGGAAATTGACCCAAGAAATAGATGACAAATTAAACAGCTTTGAAAACAAATGTCCCAGAAAACTATCAAGCATAAAATGGAGCGACTGTGTCTCAAATAGTGGTATAAGAGATATCTTCTTCTTCTGCGTTAATTTCTCAAACTCCTGCAGATCAGCTGGATGTAGTCCTGAGAACAGAATGCACTGTGTCATGGTTTACAGCATTTCTGCGATATCTGCGCCTTTCGGCCTGACACATCCGACTTCAGCATGGCTTTGGGTCACTGACCCTATATGGGATGGGACAGCCAACTCCATCCCATAACCTCCTTAGTCGCCTCATACAACATACATGGAAGGTAAACAGTGTTGATATTCTTTGCTCCCCTTTCGGGCCCCGACAACACACGGTAGGTATAAGAGATATAACACACCAACAGTACATATAAAATGTCATAAGAAAACGTAGATGGAACTATCTGGGACACATTCGTAGATGAAAATAGATTGAACCAACAAGCACTCAGTGTGGACACAAGATGGGAAAAGAAAATGAGGAAGACCTAAAACTATGCTAAAAAACACTATACTTAACTCTTTGTCTCCGTACGATTTTCCTGCTATGCCGAACACGATAGTAAATTCATATTAAAATGTAGATTTGAGCGGCTTTTCGGCATAGTGGGTCTCCAAAATGTAGATATTAGCGGCTCAGTGGACATAGAGAGTTAAAGAAGAGGAAACAATTGGCTGCAAACCAATACAAGAACTAAAATGGCAGGCAGCGGACTGCAATTCATGGAGAATCAAAACCTCTGCCTTATGTGCTGCCTGTGGCACGAAAGGAACAAACTAACTATTAGGGATTTACTTTTGCATGATGGTCAAATTTTGTGGGACTACCGGAGAGAGCTTCCGTATGCCGAATATTGTTGTATAAATGTTGACAGCTGGGAAAATCTGGTAGAGGATAGAATCACATGAAAGACAATCCTGCATAGTTTTGCTAAAATATGTGAGAATTCATTACTGAGCATGAAAGACAATCCTGCATAGTTTTGCTAAAATATGTGAGAATTCATTACTGAGCATGAAAGACAATCCTGCATAGTTTTGCTAAAATATGTGAGAATTCATTACTGAGCATGAAAGGCAATCCTGCATAGTTTTGCTAAAATATGTGAGAATTCATTACTGAGCATGAAAGACAATCCTGCATAGTTTTGCTAAAATATGTGAGAATTCATTACTGAGCATGAAAGACAATCCTGCATAGTTTTGCTAAAATATGTGAGAATTCATTACTGAGCATGAAAGACAATCCTGCATAGTTTTGCTAAAATATGTGAGAATTCATTACTGAGCATGAAAGACAATCCTGCATAGTTTTGCTAAAATATGTGAGAATTCATTACTGAGCATGAAAGGCAATCCTGCATAGTTTTGCTAAAATATGTGAGAATTCATTACTGAGCATGAAAGACAATCCTGCATAGTTTTGCTAAAATATGTGAGAATTCATTACTGAGCATGAAAGACAATCGTGCATAGTTTTGCTAAAATATGTGAGAATTCATTACTGAGCATGAAAGACAATCCTGCATAGTTTTGCTAAAATATGTGAGAATTCATTACTGAGCATGAAAGACAATCGTGCATAGTTTTGCTAAAATATGTGAGAATTCATTACTGAGCATGAAAGACAATCCTGCATCATCATCATCAGGTGCCATGCCGGGTGGCGTAGGCGGTCATGGCTCTCCACAGCTCTCTGTCCACAGTATTATGTATCAAAGTCGTTGTTGTTTCTTTGCCGTGCCAGGTTGTCAAACTGTCTAATATTTTCTCACGTTGTCGCCCTCTGTCTCTGGTGCCTTCAATCTTGCCTGTTGTGATTATGTTCTCTAAACCTGCCTGTCTCATGAAGTGGCCAAAAAAAGAAGATTGCCTTTTTCTTATATTGTTGATTAAGGTCCGTTTCGCATTTAACTCTTTTAACACCTCTACATTAGTTTTTCTGGCAGTCCATGGTATTCTCAGCATTCTTCTGTAGAACCACATCTCCGTTGCCTCCAATCTCCCACTTTCCAGTTTGTTTATTGTCCAAGACTCGCACCCATATGTTGTATAGGGGTTATATAACACTGCAGAACTCTCTTTCTCACCTCTAATGACAAGGTCATATTACACAGTATATTTTTCATTTTTCTGAATGTTGTTTTTGCCTGTCCTATTCTGCATCTTATTTCTGTTGAACTTCTTCCATCTGCTGTTATAATTGTACCTAGATATTTGAATTGGTGGACCTGTTTTAATACTATATCATTCACTATGATCTTGCAAGGTGTGTTATTTTCTTTCTTTGAAATAACCATTACTTCTGTTTTCTTGATATTTAGGAAGAGGCCTTTCTCTTTGCTTTCTGTGACTACTACTTTAATTAATTTTTGAAGGTCTTCCTCACTTTTTGCAATCAGAACAGTGTCATCCGCATATCTCAAATTATTTATGTTATGTCCTCCCACTGATATTCCTGGGATATCTACTATTGCACGCATTATGTTTTCACTGTATAGAGAGAACAGGTCTGGTGAAAGCACGCATCCCTGTCTGACTCCTTGTTTTATTTGTTGAAAAGGGCCAAATTGCTTTCCTACTCTTATTGCTGCTGTTTGTTGCCAGTACATGTTCTTGATTATTCTTAAATCCTTGCTGTCAATGTTCAGATTCTCTAGCATGTGTATAATTTCGCTATGTTTAACTTTGTCAAAAGCTTTAGTGTAGTCTATAAAACAGAGGTACAGATCTGTTTTTACCTCAATAGACCTCTCTATTAGTGTTCTCAATATATAAATCGCATTGTTGGTGCCTTTGCCTTCTACAAATCCACATTGTTCTGGACTTATTTCTGGTTTTATTTTGTTTCTCACTCTCTTCATGATGATTCTGAGCAGTATTTTGGTTATTTGGCTCATGAGGCTGATTGTACGGTGTTCTTCACATTCAGTGGTCCCTGGTTTCTTAGGTAATGCTATGAATATGGATCTCATTAAGTCATCGGGTATGTTTCCGCTGTTATATATGTCATTCAGCAATTTTGTGATTATTTCAACTCCAAAGTTATCTAAAGCTGCTAATTCTTCTAATGTGATATTGTCTGGACCTGGGGCTTTGCCATATTTCATGTGTCTTAGTGCCTCCCTTACTTCTGCTGTGAGTATTGATGGACCCTCGCCGTTATCTTGTATGTTTATTTCTGGTCTATTGTCCTCATAAAGTTCTTTGATATATTTGACCATCTCTGTACTATGTGATCTATTCCCATTAATACCTGCCCTGTCTTAGATTTTAGACACCCTGTAACTGTTTGCGTTCTCTTTCCTGTTATCATCTCAATTTTCTTATATAGTAATGTTGTATCTTGGTTGTAATGCAATTCTATTTCTGTGCATTTCTTGTTCAGCCAGCTTTCTTTTACTTTTTTGCATTTCTCTCGTATCTCCTTATGTATTTTCTGATATTCCACTATCTTGTGTTTATTTTTCCTTCTGGTGCTCATCAATTCTAATATTTCTTCTGTCATCCATTTTTGCTTTGATGTATGTTTTACTTTTGGTATTATCTCTTTAGATGTTTGGTTTATCGACTGTTTTAGCATGTTCCATTGATCTTCAATACTCTGAATCTTTGCAATGGCATTGTATCTATTTTGTACAATTATGTTGTATCTTTCTTTAATGTCAGCATCTGATTTCAATAAAGCTAAATCTAATTTCATATTCCTTGGTGCTCTCTTGATCTTCTTTAATCTTATACACAATTTCGCTACCAGTAGTATATGATCACTGTTGCAGTCAGCACCTGGCCTTGTTTTCATAGATCTAATGCTGTTTCTATGTCTTTTAGAGACTAAAATGTAATCAATTTGGTTCCGAGTATTATCACCTGGGCTAATCCATGTACACAGCCTTCTTGGATGTTGCTTGAACCATGTATTCCCTATTATTAAATTATGTGCCTGTGCCCACTCTATCAATAAATCACCTCTTTCATTCCTAGTTCCTAAACCAAATCTTCCTGTCACATCTTTTATTTCTGTTTCACCTACTTTTGCGTTAAAGTCCCCCATTACTATAGTTACTTCCTGATTTTTACACTGTTTCATTGCTATTTCTAGATCTTCATAAAAAATTTCGATGTCCTCCTCTGAACTGCTTGATGTAGGTGCATATACCTGCACAATGTTGATATCCAACGGTTTTCCTGTTAGTTTAACTAATATTACCCTATCTGATATTGCCATAAACCCCTTCACCTTTTTTCCTGTTTCTGCATAGTTTTGCTAAAATATGTGAGAATTCATTACTGAGCATGAAAGACAATCGTGCATAGTTTTGCTAAAATATGTGAGAATTCATTACTGAGCATGAAAGACAATCGTGCATAGTTTTGCTAAAATATGTGAGAATTCATTACTGAGCATGAAAGACAATCGTGCATAGTTTTGCTAAAATATGTGAGAATTCATTACTGAGCATGAAAGACAATCCTGCATAGTTTTGCTAAAATATGTGAGAATTCATTACTGAGCATGAAAGACAATCCTGCATAGTTTTGCTAAAATATGTGAGAATTCATTACTGAGCATGAAAGACAATCCTGCATAGTTTTGCTAAAATATGTGAGAATTCATTACTGAGCATGAAAGGCAATCCTGCATAGTTTTGCTAAAATATGTGAGAATTCATTACTGAGCATGAAAGACAATCGTGCATAGTTTTGCTAAAATATGTGAGAATTCATTACTGAGCATGAAAGACAATCCTGCATAGTTTTGCTAAAATATGTGAGAATTCATTACTGAGCATGAAAGACAATCGTGCATAGTTTTGCTAAAATATGTGAGAATTCATTACTGAGCATGAAAGACAATCCTGCATCATCATCATCAGGTGCCATGCCGGGTGGCGTAGGCGGTCATGGCTCTCCACAGCTCTCTGTCCACAGTATTATGTATCAAAGTCGTTGTTGTTTCTTTGCCGTGCCAGGTTGTCAAACTGTCTAATATTTTCTCACGTTGTCGCCCTCTGTCTCTGGTGCCTTCAATCTTGCCTGTTGTGATTATGTTCTCTAAACCTGCCTGTCTCATGAAGTGGCCAAAAAAAGAAGATTGCCTTTTTCTTATATTGTTGATTAAGGTCCGTTTCGCATTTAACTCTTTTAACACCTCTACATTAGTTTTTCTGGCAGTCCATGGTATTCTCAGCATTCTTCTGTAGAACCACATCTCCGTTGCCTCCAATCTCCCACTTTCCAGTTTGTTTATTGTCCAAGACTCGCACCCATATGTTGTATAGGGGTTATATAACACTGCAGAACTCTCTTTCTCACCTCTAATGACAAGGTCATATTACACAGTATATTTTTCATTTTTCTGAATGTTGTTTTTGCCTGTCCTATTCTGCATCTTATTTCTGTTGAACTTCTTCCATCTGCTGTTATAATTGTACCTAGATATTTGAATTGGTGGACCTGTTTTAATACTATATCATTCACTATGATCTTGCAAGGTGTGTTATTTTCTTTCTTTGAAATAACCATTACTTCTGTTTTCTTGATATTTAGGAAGAGGCCTTTCTCTTTGCTTTCTGTGACTACTACTTTAATTAATTTTTGAAGGTCTTCCTCACTTTTTGCAATCAGAACAGTGTCATCCGCATATCTCAAATTATTTATGTTATGTCCTCCCACTGATATTCCTGGGATATCTACTATTGCACGCATTATGTTTTCACTGTATAGAGAGAACAGGTCTGGTGAAAGCACGCATCCCTGTCTGACTCCTTGTTTTATTTGTTGAAAAGGGCCAAATTGCTTTCCTACTCTTATTGCTGCTGTTTGTTGCCAGTACATGTTCTTGATTATTCTTAAATCCTTGCTGTCAATGTTCAGATTCTCTAGCATGTGTATAATTTCGCTATGTTTAACTTTGTCAAAAGCTTTAGTGTAGTCTATAAAACAGAGGTACAGATCTGTTTTTACCTCAATAGACCTCTCTATTAGTGTTCTCAATATATAAATCGCATTGTTGGTGCCTTTGCCTTCTACAAATCCACATTGTTCTGGACTTATTTCTGGTTTTATTTTGTTTCTCACTCTCTTCATGATGATTCTGAGCAGTATTTTGGTTATTTGGCTCATGAGGCTGATTGTACGGTGTTCTTCACATTCAGTGGTCCCTGGTTTCTTAGGTAATGCTATGAATATGGATCTCATTAAGTCATCGGGTATGTTTCCGCTGTTATATATGTCATTCAGCAATTTTGTGATTATTTCAACTCCAAAGTTATCTAAAGCTGCTAATTCTTCTAATGTGATATTGTCTGGACCTGGGGCTTTGCCATATTTCATGTGTCTTAGTGCCTCCCTTACTTCTGCTGTGAGTATTGATGGACCCTCGCCGTTATCTTGTATGTTTATTTCTGGTCTATTGTCCTCATAAAGTTCTTTGATATATTTGACCATCTCTGTACTATGTGATCTATTCCCATTAATACCTGCCCTGTCTTAGATTTTAGACACCCTGTAACTGTTTGCGTTCTCTTTCCTGTTATCATCTCAATTTTCTTATATAGTAATGTTGTATCTTGGTTGTAATGCAATTCTATTTCTGTGCATTTCTTGTTCAGCCAGCTTTCTTTTACTTTTTTGCATTTCTCTCGTATCTCCTTATGTATTTTCTGATATTCCACTATCTTGTGTTTATTTTTCCTTCTGGTGCTCATCAATTCTAATATTTCTTCTGTCATCCATTTTTGCTTTGATGTATGTTTTACTTTTGGTATTATCTCTTTAGATGTTTGGTTTATCGACTGTTTTAGCATGTTCCATTGATCTTCAATACTCTGAATCTTTGCAATGGCATTGTATCTATTTTGTACAATTATGTTGTATCTTTCTTTAATGTCAGCATCTGATTTCAATAAAGCTAAATCTAATTTCATATTCCTTGGTGCTCTCTTGATCTTCTTTAATCTTATACACAATTTCGCTACCAGTAGTATATGATCACTGTTGCAGTCAGCACCTGGCCTTGTTTTCATAGATCTAATGCTGTTTCTATGTCTTTTAGAGACTAAAATGTAATCAATTTGGTTCCGAGTATTATCACCTGGGCTAATCCATGTACACAGCCTTCTTGGATGTTGCTTGAACCATGTATTCCCTATTATTAAATTATGTGCCTGTGCCCACTCTATCAATAAATCACCTCTTTCATTCCTAGTTCCTAAACCAAATCTTCCTGTCACATCTTTTATTTCTGTTTCACCTACTTTTGCGTTAAAGTCCCCCATTACTATAGTTACTTCCTGATTTTTACACTGTTTCATTGCTATTTCTAGATCTTCATAAAAAATTTCGATGTCCTCCTCTGAACTGCTTGATGTAGGTGCATATACCTGCACAATGTTGATATCCAACGGTTTTCCTGTTAGTTTAACTAATATTACCCTATCTGATATTGCCATAAACCCCTTCACCTTTTTTCCTGTTTCTGCATAGTTTTGCTAAAATATGTGAGAATTCATTACTGAGCATGAAAGACAATCGTGCATAGTTTTGCTAAAATATGTGAGAATTCATTACTGAGCATGAAAGACAATCGTGCATAGTTTTGCTAAAATATGTGAGAATTCATTACTGAGCATGAAAGACAATCGTGCATAGTTTTGCTAAAATATGTGAGAATTCATTACTGAGCATGAAAGACAATCCTGCATAGTTTTGCTAAAATATGTGAGAATTCATTACTGAGCATGAAAGACAATCCTGCATAGTTTTGCTAAAATATGTGAGAATTCATTACTGAGCATGAAAGACAATCCTGCATAGTTTTGCTAAAATATGTGAGAATTCATTACTGAGCATGAAAGGCAATCCTGCATAGTTTTGCTAAAATATGTGAGAATTCATTACTGAGCATGAAAGACAATCGTGCATAGTTTTGCTAAAATATGTGAGAATTCATTACTGAGCATGAAAGACAATCCTGCATAGTTTTGCTAAAATATGTGAGAATTCATTACTGAGCATGAAAGACAATCGTGCATAGTTTTGCTAAAATATGTGAGAATTCATTACTGAGCATGAAAGACAATCCTGCATCATCATCATCAGGTGCCATGCCGGGTGGCGTAGGCGGTCATGGCTCTCCACAGCTCTCTGTCCACAGTATTATGTATCAAAGTCGTTGTTGTTTCTTTGCCGTGCCAGGTTGTCAAACTGTCTAATATTTTCTCACGTTGTCGCCCTCTGTCTCTGGTGCCTTCAATCTTGCCTGTTGTGATTATGTTCTCTAAACCTGCCTGTCTCATGAAGTGGCCAAAAAAAGAAGATTGCCTTTTTCTTATATTGTTGATTAAGGTCCGTTTCGCATTTAACTCTTTTAACACCTCTACATTAGTTTTTCTGGCAGTCCATGGTATTCTCAGCATTCTTCTGTAGAACCACATCTCCGTTGCCTCCAATCTCCCACTTTCCAGTTTGTTTATTGTCCAAGACTCGCACCCATATGTTGTATAGGGGTTATATAACACTGCAGAACTCTCTTTCTCACCTCTAATGACAAGGTCATATTACACAGTATATTTTTCATTTTTCTGAATGTTGTTTTTGCCTGTCCTATTCTGCATCTTATTTCTGTTGAACTTCTTCCATCTGCTGTTATAATTGTACCTAGATATTTGAATTGGTGGACCTGTTTTAATACTATATCATTCACTATGATCTTGCAAGGTGTGTTATTTTCTTTCTTTGAAATAACCATTACTTCTGTTTTCTTGATATTTAGGAAGAGGCCTTTCTCTTTGCTTTCTGTGACTACTACTTTAATTAATTTTTGAAGGTCTTCCTCACTTTTTGCAATCAGAACAGTGTCATCCGCATATCTCAAATTATTTATGTTATGTCCTCCCACTGATATTCCTGGGATATCTACTATTGCACGCATTATGTTTTCACTGTATAGAGAGAACAGGTCTGGTGAAAGCACGCATCCCTGTCTGACTCCTTGTTTTATTTGTTGAAAAGGGCCAAATTGCTTTCCTACTCTTATTGCTGCTGTTTGTTGCCAGTACATGTTCTTGATTATTCTTAAATCCTTGCTGTCAATGTTCAGATTCTCTAGCATGTGTATAATTTCGCTATGTTTAACTTTGTCAAAAGCTTTAGTGTAGTCTATAAAACAGAGGTACAGATCTGTTTTTACCTCAATAGACCTCTCTATTAGTGTTCTCAATATATAAATCGCATTGTTGGTGCCTTTGCCTTCTACAAATCCACATTGTTCTGGACTTATTTCTGGTTTTATTTTGTTTCTCACTCTCTTCATGATGATTCTGAGCAGTATTTTGGTTATTTGGCTCATGAGGCTGATTGTACGGTGTTCTTCACATTCAGTGGTCCCTGGTTTCTTAGGTAATGCTATGAATATGGATCTCATTAAGTCATCGGGTATGTTTCCGCTGTTATATATGTCATTCAGCAATTTTGTGATTATTTCAACTCCAAAGTTATCTAAAGCTGCTAATTCTTCTAATGTGATATTGTCTGGACCTGGGGCTTTGCCATATTTCATGTGTCTTAGTGCCTCCCTTACTTCTGCTGTGAGTATTGATGGACCCTCGCCGTTATCTTGTATGTTTATTTCTGGTCTATTGTCCTCATAAAGTTCTTTGATATATTTGACCATCTCTGTACTATGTGATCTATTCCCATTAATACCTGCCCTGTCTTAGATTTTAGACACCCTGTAACTGTTTGCGTTCTCTTTCCTGTTATCATCTCAATTTTCTTATATAGTAATGTTGTATCTTGGTTGTAATGCAATTCTATTTCTGTGCATTTCTTGTTCAGCCAGCTTTCTTTTACTTTTTTGCATTTCTCTCGTATCTCCTTATGTATTTTCTGATATTCCACTATCTTGTGTTTATTTTTCCTTCTGGTGCTCATCAATTCTAATATTTCTTCTGTCATCCATTTTTGCTTTGATGTATGTTTTACTTTTGGTATTATCTCTTTAGATGTTTGGTTTATCGACTGTTTTAGCATGTTCCATTGATCTTCAATACTCTGAATCTTTGCAATGGCATTGTATCTATTTTGTACAATTATGTTGTATCTTTCTTTAATGTCAGCATCTGATTTCAATAAAGCTAAATCTAATTTCATATTCCTTGGTGCTCTCTTGATCTTCTTTAATCTTATACACAATTTCGCTACCAGTAGTATATGATCACTGTTGCAGTCAGCACCTGGCCTTGTTTTCATAGATCTAATGCTGTTTCTATGTCTTTTAGAGACTAAAATGTAATCAATTTGGTTCCGAGTATTATCACCTGGGCTAATCCATGTACACAGCCTTCTTGGATGTTGCTTGAACCATGTATTCCCTATTATTAAATTATGTGCCTGTGCCCACTCTATCAATAAATCACCTCTTTCATTCCTAGTTCCTAAACCAAATCTTCCTGTCACATCTTTTATTTCTGTTTCACCTACTTTTGCGTTAAAGTCCCCCATTACTATAGTTACTTCCTGATTTTTACACTGTTTCATTGCTATTTCTAGATCTTCATAAAAAATTTCGATGTCCTCCTCTGAACTGCTTGATGTAGGTGCATATACCTGCACAATGTTGATATCCAACGGTTTTCCTGTTAGTTTAACTAATATTACCCTATCTGATATTGCCATAAACCCCTTCACCTTTTTTCCTGTTTCTGCATAGTTTTGCTAAAATATGTGAGAATTCATTACTGAGCATGAAAGACAATCGTGCATAGTTTTGCTAAAATATGTGAGAATTCATTACTGAGCATGAAAGACAATCGTGCATAGTTTTGCTAAAATATGTGAGAATTCATTACTGAGCATGAAAGACAATCGTGCATAGTTTTGCTAAAATATGTGAGAATTCATTACTGAGCATGAAAGACAATCCTGCATAGTTTTGCTAAAATATGTGAGAATTCATTACTGAGCATGAAAGACAATCCTGCATAGTTTTGCTAAAATATGTGAGAATTCATTACTGAGCATGAAAGACAATCCTGCATAGTTTTGCTAAAATATGTGAGAATTCATTACTGAGCATGAAAGGCAATCCTGCATAGTTTTGCTAAAATATGTGAGAATTCATTACTGAGCATGAAAGACAATCCTGCATAGTTTTGCTAAAATATGTGAGAATTCATTACTGAGCATGAAAGACAATCCTGCATAGTTTTGCTAAAATATGTGAGAATTCATTACTGAGCATGAAAGACAATCCTGCATAGTTTTGCTAAAATATGTGAGAATTCATTACTGAGCATAGCGGAAAATTGAAGATTCAGATGTAAGATGCAATGGTTCAGCAATGATATTTTCTTATGCCTATTCTGCAACAAGCTACACTGCTCATAGATTAGCAGATTTAGCCATGAAAAGACATGTTCAATTTGTGTTTGATTGACTCCATCTGGTACAGGCTTGCTTCAGACCATCTGCCAAGATGAATAAAACAATATAGATGTTGAGTTCATCAAAATTTCAATGAGCATGAAATGAAACTTAACTCGCCTAAGAAGTCATAAAGATATGCCATCCAAAGGTTTGGAAGAAAGGAGTAGACAATCATTTTTAGATTAAGAGCAGGCCACAACAGACTCAAACAACTCAGGTATGGAAGATTTGGAATTGGTGACACTAATATGTGCCCCTGGGATAATCTGCAGACAACACAGAACATGTTTTACAGAACTACCCACTATATTGCAACACAAGAATAAAACTGTGGCCATCTGATAAAACTCTACAGACAAGCTCTAAGGCCCAGTCTTGGTCATTTAACCAGTTCAGTTCATTGATGAAATCAATATCGCAGTATGAATCTGACCTCTAGGAAGAATATGAGTGTAACACTATGATTGGTCTCAAACATAATAAGAATTCAGATTGCAATATAATTTTTAACACAGATTTTGTAATTGATGCAAACTATATGTGAAATGACCTTCATTCCTGAACTGTTTTTATTATTCTAGGTGGCCTTTGCAACAATTCCGAGGTCTCTAATAAAAACGTATGTGATGATGATTGGGGAGTTTGAATTTGATCACATCTTCAATGACCAAGTGACTGGCAGCATCTTCTATCCAGAAGCATCATATATTCTGTTTGTTATCTTCCTAACAAGTATGAGTATTCTTGTTATGAACTTGCTGGTAAGATACATAATTATTTAACTTGTTTGTTATCTGTTTGTTATCCTGTTTGTTACCTTCCTGACAAGTATGAGTGTTCTTGTTATGAACTTGCTGGTAAGATACATAACTATTTGACTTGTTTGTTATCCTCTTTGTTACCTTTCTGATAAGTATGAGTGTTCTTGTTATGAACCTGCTGGTAAGATACATAACTATTTGACTTTGTAATATTAACCATATCTCTATCAGTGTTGCCATTGCAACATAATGAACTTGTAGCTGTACATGTGTTCCCTTATAACCAGAAAGATAACCCTTATATTTGTGCAAGAACATGCAGGGGTTGAAGGCAATGATTGAGCCGATACTAAAATGTATGGCTACAGTGTCAATAAGTATATCAATGGATTTTTTAAGGACCTCACCCACTCAGATTTTAAAAAGTATGAATCATGGTCGCTCGCAATATTGGTGTAAAAATTGTAAGAGTCCATAAAGAGAACCATAATAAATATATGAAGAGACTGATAAGTCAGCATGGAACTATATCTATATATACGCTGACTATATATACGCTGACATATGGGCTTCTGGCGTTACAGTTCTTTCTTAACATCAATCCGCATAAGTCTATTGCTACTGCCGCTATTCTTCGACTGGCAGAATTAGTTCTCACCTTGAATTCTTTTGAATTCAATGGACACTTTTTTGATCAAATTAGAGGTGTAGCGATGGGTACTAAAATGGGACCTAGTTATGCCTGCCTATTTATGGGTCACCTTGAACATCTTATCTTTACCACTTTTCAGGGCCCTGTCCCTTCCATATTCCATCGTTACATAGACGATGGGTTTGGGGTTACTGATATTTCTCTTGATAACCTCAACCTTTTCATTGACTTTGTGAGTGGTTTCCATCCAGCTATTAAATTTACTTCTCTTATTTCCTCCACCTCTGTAAACTTCCTTGACATTTGTGTTTCCATAGGATCCACATCCCTTACCACTTCTATACATTATAAGCCTACGGCCTCTCATAGTTTTCTTCTTTATACATCATCTCACCCAAGGTCTTGTCGTCATGCCCTCCCTTTCTCTCAGCTGCTTTGTCTTCGTCGTCTCTGCCAAGACGATGTAGATTTTCAGGTTCAATCTCTTAAGATGCTGGATTTTTTTCGCCGTCGCTTTTACCATGATAATTTCCTGTCATCAACTTTACAATGTGTTCTTACTATTTCTCGCTCAGTGGCCCTCGTACCATCTATTAAACATACCTCTGATCGCCCAATACTGGCTATCACTTTTCATCCTCATAATATGCCGGCACTACGTATCCTATTACGACATTTCTCTATCCTCCAGTTAGATCCCATCTCCAGTCCTGCATTTCCCTCTCTTCCACTAGTCGCTTTTCGGAGGGACAGAAACCTTCGGGATCTCTTAGTTCATTCTCGCCTGCGCACTTCTGCAGGTCAACTAGGAACTGTCCCTTGTCATCAAAATTGTTTGACTTGCCCTTTTGTTATTCTCACTCCTATTTTACAGTTTCCTAAATCACACTTTGATATTCAGGATTCTTTTTCATGTGTGTCCCGTAACTTAATATACTCTATCATATGTAAGCGTTGTGATATGAAGTATATTGGTGAGACTGGTAGACGTTTAGCTGATAGATTCGCCGAACATTTGAGAGATATCACGAATCATCGTGACTCCCCAGTGGCTAATCATTTTAACAGCCCGTCACATCATGGTAGCTCTGATGTCTCTGTAACCGGTTTGTTACGTTATACCGGTGACCGGCAACGTCAGTCCTTGGAATATCGTCTCATTTGTCATATGGGAGTCTTGCAACCACACGGAATGAACATTAATCACCGTTTTGTTTGAGTTACCCACCTTTTCTTTATACCCTCTACTCCCGTATTGCACTGATTCTTGTAATTATTTGTCTTTGTACACTTTCGTGAATAATTATTATTTTTGTGTTTGCCGTTCTTCTATATCATTCCTTTATGTCTTCTTTCGTTTGTGTATGTCAATATGTGATTATTTTGTACTCTGCCATTTTGTTATTGTTAAATCATTTACATATTTAGATTTTTATTTCCTCGTTTTTATTGCAGTTGTCTCTTCGATGGGTGCCCACACATGTATAGTTATTTGTATATGCATTTTGTTTTACATGGTTCTATGTATCCACACAATTACTTTGGGCCACACATTTGTATGTATACATATGCAGTTGTTATAGCATTATCTTTATGTGAACGAACGTTTATATTTACATTAATATATGTATATGTTTCTATGTGTACGAATGTTCATGTTATTGTTTTTATTTATGTGAGAAAGTGTTTATGTGCATGAATGTTCATATTTATGTATACATATATATATGTATATTTATGTGAGCGCTTTTTTATGTTAATGCACGTATCTCCATTCTGTGTCAATGTGTATACCTATTCTGGTGTGAGCCCTTTCCTGTGTGTGGATACATTTACATGCCTGTGCATTTTGTGTGGGTATCCTTCACACATCTGTGTCCATCTTGTTATGTGTTTATTTCTTGACTCTTGGTGTGTGTATACATTTCTATGTATGTTTAGGTTTGGTTTTATATATATATGTTTATGTCTATATTTGGTTTCGCATTCATTCCATGCGTTTTCAAATGTTGATTATTTTTGTATCCTTCCTTCCCCAAACCACTTACCCCACCACCACACAACCTCATCATTACTCATCTATCATTGTCATATGACATTCTTGTTGGCGTAGGTGACCATGGTTCTCTGTTCACAGTATTGTTATCAGGATCGTTGTTTCCAAGCCTTGCTAGGTTGTCACATGAATATTTTCTCACGTCCCCATCTGTCTCTGTTCCCTTCAGTCTTGCCTGTTGTGACTATGTTCTTAAAACCTGCCTGTCTGATAAAGTGACAAAAGGGGTATTTTTCTTATCTTTTTCTTTTATTATTCTTGCACTCATCTATAGTGCCTCTAATTTCCCACTTTCGGTTTGTTTATAATGAATGCACGCATTTTCTCTTTTACTAGATGCGTTGCCATCCCTACACTATGGAGACGGGGCTTGATGAAATATAGACATCTATTTTGTTTTTTATTTTGTCATTTTCTGTTGTTTGTCTCTTGAAAAAGGTTCAATTTGAGCCGATACGTGGAGAATTGTCCTGTTTAGTTTTATTGTATGTTTTTTATATATACTTTTTAAAATATATTTTTATTAATAGGCTAGGTAAGTGTTTTAGTAACCTGTTTTAACTCATTTTGCGTTACTATTTGTTCATTAGGTTACTGCGGCACCATCCACTTTGTCGGACACCCTCTGACCATTTGGTTATTTATATTTATCTATATATACGCTGTGGCCCTTTTTTGCCTTGCTGCGTCAGGGGTGGAAGAGTTCTCTGGAGATGGCCTTCTTGTGCGCTGTTTGTAAGCTTGTTCCTGTGGCTTCTTTGATCCATCTTTTACATGGTCTTGATTCTTCTTCTTGATTAGAAACTGGCTTCACAGCATGTGGGGCATTCCCATAAGTGCTCCACCCTCTGTTCCAGCAGTGTATGTAGACTCAGAGTCCCGGTCAGGTGTTGATTATTTGATCTTCAGGACTTTCCAAAAAATGTACTTTTCCTTCCCTCACCTCTAGATACTCCCATTTCTAACATTCTGTATGTGTACGTTCTCAGCCTCATTGACATCATCTTCATCTTGAAATGAATTTATTACTGTCTTCCTTAAGTCTGCATTGCCTGCCAATATGTTAGCTCTCATTTCCAGCATGACCAGAGCAGTATATCCATGTAATGCTCTGGACAACTGAGTTGTTCAATAAGTCCCACCATTCTTTTCTTAGCATGAACTTTTCTATCTTGCGCAACATGCTGTGAGAGTCTGTGAGTATTACAGAGTGTGTTGATGTATCAGTTATCAACCAATTAAGAGCTGCTGTAACTCTCTATCTCCATCCTCATGCTCGATGTGACAGTGGAATGCTGAAGATTTCTCAACCAACTTCTTGCAGTTTCTGTAGGCGACAAAACTCCAACCGCTTTTATTTGCGCTTCTGATAACGGAGCCATCTGTGTATATAATTATGTCTTGTGGTTTCGAGTGTAGTTCGGCGAGTTCATGTATTGTATCCTGAACCCTGACGTCCATCCATTTTCGACACGCTTTATCTAGTTGTATTATTACTTTAGTCAGTGATTTCTTCTCAGTGTCTACCTCCACTTATTCACTGCCCTTTATTATTTCTTCAAATTCACATGGTCTGCCTCTGGCTTTATAACTGTTATGTCTATTTGTCATGGCCATTTGTAGCATGATATCTGTCGGTAGTCTGAAAGCATGTGAAAACCACTTGATCTGTTGTCTTTTGAGCGTTCCAATACTGGTATTGTTTTTGTTATCTGTCTGATGTTATCTTTTCTAATTCTCTCTTAATGACACTCCAAGTATTCTTTGTAGACATGTCATTTTTGCTGTCACTATTTTTCTTTGGTCTTGTGCTGTCATTGTCCAGGTTTGGTACTGGTAGCATAGTGATGGAATAATAATAATCTTGTATAATGCAACTTTAGTGTCTATGTTTACATTTTTATTCTTGAAAATACGTGTCATCTGTCCTAGGATCTGTAATATTTGTTGCATCTATTTTGTATCTCTTTACTGTTTTTCCCTTCACTCGATATAATGCTTCCTAAGTAAGTGCACTCATTTACCTGTTTACAGTGTTTATTATCGATGGAGAAAGTGATATTTCTTTCTTTCTTTGTTATTGCCATTATATATATATATAATAATGTATCTATACTGTTTATATTGAATTTCTGTTATTGCATATATATTTTGTCTGTCCAGACCAAGTTGTTATAATAGGCTCCCAATGTATTATCCTACTAGGTGGGTCTTGCTGTTGATGACATCAAAGCCGTTCAAGAAAAAGCTGCATTTACACGTTTGGCTTTACAGGTGGAACTTGTCCTCGATGTTGAACGAATTATACCACACTTCATACGCCAAAAAGCCTTTTCTCAAAAAAGAATTATATTCCCAAATAAAATTTATAGGAATCCATTGCAAAGAATCCTGACAGATTCATACCTCAGACCCCAAGAACTTCAGAAGGCACTAAACCCACAGTTGGTATGTTTTTTGCTTATTTCTGTTTCTCTATCTTATGCATCAGCTTGAATAGATTTAAAGACAGGTGTGATCAGCCTTTTGATCTTTCTCTATCCAAATCTGGGAGTTGTCAACCTTAGGCAGCCTATGCCATTTTGTAAAATCTGTGTGTTTTCCATAGTTATATAATATATCCATGTCTCAAAGCCATTAATTGTCTTCTAGCTGTTTGTTCAACAATTGGAATTTGTGCTTCTACAAGTGAAAGATAATTGGACTATGTACTTCTATGAGTGAAAGATAATTGGGCTATGTGCTTCTATGAGTGAAAGATAATTAGACTGTGCTTCTATGAGTGAAAGATAATTGGACTATGTACTTCTATGAGTGAAAGATAATTGGACTATGTGCTTCTATGAGTGAAAGATAATTGGACTATTTGCTTCTATGAGTGAAAAATAATTGGACTATGTACTTCTATGAGTGAAATATAATTGGACTATGTACTTCTATGAGTGAAATATAATTGGACTATTTGTTTCTATGAGTGACATAATTGGACTATTTGCTTCTATGAGTGACAGATAATTGGACTATTGCTTCTATGAGTGAAAGATAATTGAATTATTTGCTTCTCTGTGAGTGAAAGATAACTGAATGATGTGCGTCTATAGGTGAAACATGATTGGACCATGTTTCAAAGCCATAAGCAGAAAGTACAGATACAATTTGTGGAAGTGATAATTATATATCTATGACATTTATTGGCCAGTTTTCCTGCAGCAGAAGGTGAAATTTTAAGGTTGTAGAAATGTGTACATAAAATTATCATCAAATTTGTATGATTAAAATTAGAGTATATTTAGTTTTATAATTGTTTCATTTTTGTTTCCAGACTGAAATTGAAAAGTTGAAAGTAGGTCAAGACAGCCTGGGAAAAGATGTTAACAAAGTCAAGATGTCACTTAAAGAAATCAAGGATCAAAATCAGAGGTTGGAGGCTATGCTGAGGGCTGTTGTTGTGGCTCAGAAAATTAATTGGCAGGATGAGGACTGTTTATACCAGAAGGACAGTGATGTGGAAGATGGAATAGATGCAATGTTGTAACAGTGATTGAAAATCTCTAACCTATTGGCTTCAAGAAACCAGCCGTTTTCCCTCGTTTAACCTCTTGTATAGTCAGGTGGTTAGAGCACTCACTTTACAATCCAAATAGATTGGAATGGTTACTCATCTTAGGCACTTCAGTTGACCCTGCTGATATCTGCATGCTGTCTGAAGGTCTCACAAATGGCCCACTAAATCAGCCACCAAGAAACTCCCAGTAGATGACATACATATGCCGGTATAGTGAAGATTTCCTCTTGCGGAAGTTTCACAGGAAATATTTTCTCAAAGCATTGCTTACTGCTTTCCAATTATCTTCTGGGTATGAAAAATAAGTTCTGAAGAAACCTTCCAATTATATAGAAGTATATAAGAGATCTGTTGCTGTTAATTCCTAAGAAAAAAAGTAAATAATCCACCAGAAATTGAGTGTCAGACTCACAAAGTTAAAAATAAATAAAAGTTATAGAGGTAGAGAACTGGTTACCCCTATTTCAAATCTGAAAAACAAGTACTATGAGATACTTTGACAATTCAATACACTTGCGGCACTATATGCTATAGTGTTATATGACTTTTGTGCTGATGCCGTGATATATCCACTTGTTGTTAGCACAATTGCTATTTATGGGACAAATACCTAGAGATCTATAGACCAATATGTTACTATGCCTAGAGATCTATAGACCTATAAGTTACTATGCCTAGAGATCTATAGACCTATATGTTACTATACCTAGAGATCTATAGACCTATATGTTACTATGCCTAGAGATCTATAGACCTATAAGTTACTATACTTAGAGACCAAGCTTGAAAATATTATACTCTCTATGATGTTCTGCATGGTTGTTATTGTTCAGAACTTTGGTCTTTCATTTTATTTGTCTATAATGTGGCCAAACTGAAGACAAAGTTATATGGACTGTGTGGTCAAAGGTGACCAACATACCACCAAATGTCTGGCCGTATGGAAGCCATGCAGTTGTATGGACTGTGACAAATAATGATACCACAAAATGGTTTCAGGCATTTTTATGATAGAATGTCTGCATACATAATGATGGAACATGCCTTCTACATATATACATAGACCCCTCTCCCCCTTCTGAGTAGGAGACTTCTAAAAGCATTGCCTATCACTGAGTGTTGGAGGTATGAAAAGAACTCTGGATAAACTTTTCCTTTCCTAATGGCACATAGGAAATAAGATATTCATTGCTCATAATAAATGGAAACAAACAAAGAAATATTTGTATACAACTAGCACAGTCTCCGGAATCAGAACAGAAATTGAGACCGTTATAACAAAAAGAAACACTACTATTTTCATCACTGACCAACAACTTAAACAGGTGAATGAATTCACTTATCTTGGAAGTACAATATCATCAAATGGGAAAAACACCAAAGAAATCCAATATAGATGCAATATAGAATACTAGATCTTTGGGCAGATGTCTCCTATGTTCAGAAACAAACATGTGAACATGAACACCAACACTATACTATGTAAAACGATCATCATACCATCTCTATGTGACCAGTGTCAAACATAGACGATAACAATAAAAGGCAAAAGAAAACTTATTACAACAGAAAAGACTGGTCTACGTAGAATTTTCAGCGTAACAATAAAAGACAATCAGAAATTAAAACATCAGAAGACTAAAAACTACAATGTAAATTCTGGATTACAACAGAAGACAACAGATAAAGTGGTTTTCACATGCTTCGATACTAACATCAGATAGTGCCCCTCAAAAAGAATTGCTATACAGGCATGATGGGTACAAAGCTAAGGGCAGACTGCAAAAGATTGATTACAGAAATGAGTCAATGAAAAGAAACATATGAAGCACACACGAAGGCTGTCTCCAGATGATTTTTTACGCCTGATGCTGCAAGGCATAAATGCGTATAAAGAGAAAATTAGAAAAAAATCTGTTATTTGATGGCTAAAGCAGGGATGGCTGAATAAGGTTGTTATTGTGAGACAGTGATTCATGATGTAATGTACAGACTAGATGGTTGAGATCAGAAAGGATATATTCTGTTGGAGCATCACACCTGAAGGGAATTGTGTGGATTGATTACTCTGGTGGGATCAAAGGGCTCTTGTGCAATTCTCAGAATTAGATCATAACCAAGACCCAAAAATGCATCAAAGCTCATGTGAAACACCTGGCTAAAACTGGTAGGAAAAATCCCAGACAGTGCAGACAAAATCAGAATGACATTTGACTGCAAACGAACATCTCCAATCAGTATCTCTATTGTATTCACAGCCTACAAAACCGTCGCAGCAGTGACCCAAATCTGACAAGAAATTGAGTTGTCACAGTTTATAGCTTAAAAAATTTTTAAAAACCATACATGGAATACAAATTGAGAGCATTTAGGGAGTAGGCAGCACAGTGCTTGAGGTCGGCGCTAGTACAAGTGATAAGTATGCTGTGCATAACAAACTCTGGAACACCATAACCGAGGGCTACTTTTCACAGTTGAGAATATGCTTGGAGTCATCATCCAATGGTGACAAGGAAAAACTGTGGCAGAATGAAGTCATCTAATTTATCAGACAAATGAGTGTAATCACTCAAACTTGAAGGAGAGACTCATGTTGTTTATGAAAGGAACATCAACAAAGAGGACGAACAAACCAAAGCCCAATTCTACTGTTGAGCATTTCCTAAATCAGAATCAGGCCCTCAGATGATAAATATTTGGCATCTGTGACCACAGGAGGTAATAAACTATCTAGTTACACAAGCTCAGTTCACACAAAAAACTGAATACATCATCTAAAAGAGTCATAATCCAAGTTGAACTCCTTTATTATTTTTTTCCATTTTGGAAACTGACTCATATTCCATTTTGGAAATATATTGACCTGTAAAGTCCAAGGGTGCAACGGGTGATAAATAATCATGGCACAGAGTCAATAAACTTCACGCCAGTCAACAGATTGGAAGGCTATTACAGGTTCTGGATGTCCACCAATCAAAGGCGTGTTAAAATTGGATGTGCCAGGCTTACATAACGCAAATTAAGCCATAACATATATTCACAGTCAAATCATTTAATAAATCGTGATGGTTCAATGATAGTGAATGCAGAAGAAGAAGAAGTTTGTCCTGCCAAAAAAATTGCAAAACTAGCAACCATCTTAAGTAAAGGATTGAAACCTGCTTTCTTAACTGATTCAGCATGTAATTATTTCTGGATGGAGTCTGATCAAAATTATTTTCTTTTTACTCCTAAACGTTAGACACGTAAATCTGTCAGACTTAATTTTTGTATATCTCTAAAACTTGTTTAAATATATATATATATATTATTAGATGTCAAATCACAGGGAATTGAATGGACTTGATGATTGTAATGAATGTTGTTTTAAATGCTATTTTTTATTAAATTTGTTGAAAATAACATAGGTGTGTATGTAATTAAAATGTGAAATTGGTGGACAAAAATATTTACCTGTGGAGAACCAAAGACCACAATAATTGTGACAGAACATTCTAAATAGCCTTAATATGTTGGCAATCCACTTTTGAAAACACATTTTACAAAACTGAGATTTGTATAATGGTTTGTGAACTGTTCCCAAGATCATATCACTACCATCCACTGATACAATTTTAGAATATTGCAGATATACATTAGTCAAACTGAAATTATCAATTTTAAATATGATTAAAGTATCATCTGTTAATGTCCATTTTAAGAAAAGTGCAATGGCTATATAGGTGTATAGACTGTTATACCAAATTATTGTTATTGTTAAATCTGTTCAAACAAATAATTGCATGGCAAAATAAAAAATATGAAGAAGAGAAAAAATACAATTCACTTACCAAGAATCTTCCGCAACAATAACCGTTCTAGAACCTTTCCTTTCATCATATAAGTATTCCAATTTTGAAAACACAATCCTAGGCCTAACTGGTAAATGTTAACTGGATTCATAATTATTCATGAATTAAAAGTATTGAAAAGCATTCTTATGCACAAGATCTGTTGATGATAAACCTCCAATCTCCAAATTGTAGCCATTATAAGAATTGCAAACAAAATGAACAAAAAGTGATATAAAACACACAGTCAATTTAATCTTCAAATTTCACAAAGAAAGTGTTTACTTCGTGTTGGAAGTAATTTTGGATAGTCTAGATTAGTCTAAATTTCTAAAAATGCCTTAATAAATGTCACATATATTTCACATGACTTAGGTAAAAAAAACATAGTACTTATAGAATTCATGTAGGATTTTATCAGTTAAGCCTCAAATCCTCATCTTCAAAATCACAGATACCCGGTGAGCTCCTATGAGTACCCTATAAATAACAATAGTTTTTGTTCATATAAATAAATAAATCAAAATAATACTCAGTATTATAAATTGTATTTAATGTCATGTTAAACTTGAATACAATTTATACATTCTTATATTATATTCTTACAGTTGATTCATTCTTATACTTAAGTGAGGACAGAGAATGTGCATTTAACAATATATCGTTATATACATATATTTATACATATATTTATTTCATCATTTTTTTTACACACTGTTGTACATAGTGTATATAAGTACTTGAGGAGCTAGGTAGCTACCAATAAATGCAGTCTGGGCAGTGACCAATCGACGTGATCTAGGCAGTTGCCAATCAACACAGTTTGGATAGTTACAAACCAATCAATCAATGCAATCTGGTTAGTTACAAATCTATGTATCATGCATTGGTTGGATCTGTTATTTAGAATATAATGTGAATGTTACTTTCAACAGTATAACTTTCTCAGTCATCAAGTTAGCACACCATTTCTTTACTATAAACTGTTCAAAAAAAAAGAAATGCAACTTTTATAAAAGATATTCTCTGATTGGATATCATTCAACCTATCAACTGTGTCCACTTGAAAATTAACTTATTGTGGTTACCTGAATTGTACTCACCTCATGATTCGTGAGGTCATGAAAGAGGTCAAGGCCAAACAACATTTTTGGCTTATTAGTTCAAGTCTGAAAGTTTCTTCATGCCACGGTTGAAACATTAATTCAGTAAAATAAAATTTTGGTACAGGTATGAAATAGTGTTGCGTTTCTTTTTATTAACAGTAGGTCTTTAGTAATTTTATAATATAATTATCTCTCTGTTACTTGTAAATATAATTTAGCCATAGGTGTTTTTTATATGATCTGTTTTGATATTAATTCATATTTTGTTCATACAAAATATTGGCAAAGTCATTATGCTAGTCTTATGTTAATATTTGTTTATTATATTATCTTTTTGTTTGTCCATTTGGGGCAAAGGCATGATCCCATGAACCACTGGATCAACAACTATGTTTGTTTATAGAATTATGTTTGATTTTATATAACTATTAGTGTCTTTATTCAATGAAATACATTTCTAATTGTTTATATGTCTCTTCCACATTTTCCTTGACAAGATTTTGTTTCAGACTTGTACTATTTACTGTATTCAGAAATGCAGAATTTATTTGCTTGTACAAATTTATGAAGAGAGCACTACAACATGGACTTCTCAGGTAATTATAAAAATCACAGATAACTGTCATTCATGTTGAGCATTGTTTCCTGAAATGTTACTTGTAGTTGAATAGTTACTCAGAAAGTTATTAGCACAAATGAAAGATTCAGCTCTTCCAGCATAGAGTATACATTTTTTAGGTTATTTCTTAGTATTTTTCTTGAATTTTACTTTTATGTAACGATTTACTGTCTATGTATTAATACATTAATCATCATTTTCCTCTTATGCCAAGCTAGGCACATAGGGCAGATGTCATAGCTCTCCATGCGTGTCGATCAACAACCAGCTGTTCCAGATAATTCATTTTCATACCAGCTGTTGTGATTTCCTTTTCGATAGTTCTTTTCAGTGTTGTTTGTGGTCTTCCCCTTATTCTCTTGCCACTCGGTGATCATGTAAAGACTTGCCATGGTATTCTGTCTTCAGTCGTTCTGAGTATGTGACCGATGTGTGTCCAACTCCTTTTTCTAATAATGTCTGTGATGTAATTAATACATTGAGAAATGACAAATACAAGGTGTGATCAAATACTTTTCCTATATTAATACATTGAGATGAAATGATAAATTCGAGCTTCGATGAAATACTTATCATATATTAATACATTGAGATGAAATGATAAATTCGAGCTTCGATGAAATACTTATCATATATTAATACATTGAGAGATTTTTTTAGATGTATCTACATCCCTTGGCCTCTGGAGATGGATAGGACAGACATTAAGAAGACCAACAGAAAGCACTGTAAGACAGGTGTTATTCTGGAATCCACAGGGAAAGAGAAAATTTGTCTGCTAGCCAACACAAGTTTCAGCGAGTCAATTTATATTGCTGCATCAATTTCGGTGATATATTCTGCCACAACATGACCAGGTCACTGAACATAATTGGTTATGCCCTCCTTCCTGAAACATTCAGGCCCAGTCCTTCACTGTACACTGACCACATTCTTTGATGAATTCTCAAGAAAGTCAATATTTGCCGCCATCTCTAGGAAATATGACTGATTTGCTCTTACTTCCTATGTGCAGTGGGGTGGTTTCTTAGCACTTGAATCTCCTTTCACAACTGAATCGCTACTTAATACAATTTGCATTTATTATCACATGTAATGTCAAAATTTCAATAAACAAGGCAGCAGGCTCTGATAACATACAAACAGAACTTATTAAAGCAGCAGCAGAAAGCGGGAAAAAATGGCTACACAGACTTTTCAATGTAATATGGAAGAAACAAGAAACACCAAAGACTGGAGGAACACGACAATCATTCCTATATGGAAGAAAAAAGGCAGTAAGAGAGATTGCACAAAATACAATGGGATATCCTTACTAAGCCACACAGGGAAAATTTTAACAAAATATTAGAACAACAATTACGATCATACATTCAATCACAACTTAAAAACACCCAAATGGGCTTCCGTAAGAACAAAAGCTGCATGGATACTATCTTTACACTTAGACAACTAACAGAAAGAGCCACAGAAAACAAACAAAAATTATACATTGCATTCATCAACCAAGAAAAGGCTTTTGACACAATAGACAGACAACAACTATGGAAAACACTATCAATCTACGGAATACCAGAACATTTAATCAATATATGCAAGAGCATTTATACTAAGAACCAATGTGAAGTAAGAGCAAATGCAGGAGTGTCCAATAAGTTCCAAATCCAATCAGTTTGCCCTATTCCCTCTACTTTTTATAATATATATCATCCACATCTGTAAACTAACAAGTACCAACGAAGAAGATAACATAAAAAACAAATTGAACAAACTACTCTTTACAAATGACCAAATACTAATAGCGACATCGGAAGAACAATTGCAAGAACATATTAGCAGACTTCACACATGTAAAAAATTCAACATGAAGATTAATAATTAAAAGAGCGAAATATTGGCAATAACAAAGAAAGAAAGAAAAATCAATATCTCCATCGATAGTAAACAGGTAAATGAGTTCACTTACTTAGGAAGCATTATATCAAGTGAAGGGAAAAACAGTAAAGAGATACAAAATAGATGCAACAAAACATACCAGATCCAAGGATAGATGACACGTATTTTCAAGAACAAAAATGTAAACAGACACTAAAGTTGCATTATACAAGACTATTATTATTCCATCACTGTGTTACCAGTGCCAAATCTGGACAATGGCAGCAGAAATGATGTGTCTATGAAGAATACTCAGTGCCATTAAGAGATACCTTTAGAAACGATAACATACTTCCACACTACCAACAGATAATAAGCCACAAATGGTCATGACACATAGACATCATGGCTATAAAGCCTGAGGAAGACCATGTAAAATATGGATCAAAGAAACCACAGGAACAAACAGCACACAAAAAGGCCATCTCCACAGAACTCTTCTACCCATGGCAAACAAGGACCATAGTGTGTAGATAGATATATATACCACATCGGAGGCTATACTTACCAGGAGAATGGCTATGTGATCACTTGTCATTGGAGTATGATTTATCTTTGCATTCACAGTTCTCTACTTTTATAGGTGGGTTGCATGATACCATGTTTGCTGATGTGCCTCTCGACCTGGTATCTCAGACTTCATCCCCTATGCTTGCTTGGGCAGGACTGTGGTTCTGCTCAATATTGGGGATGGCCTGACCAATCTGTGTCCAGCCTCTATTGGCTGAACTAAGTCCTAGTTCTACTTGTAGGATTTGTCCTTGATGGGGTAATTATAATAGCTATCCTACAGGGCTGGAATACAGGTAACTGTTGTTCCATTCTATGTCTATCTCTATCCTGATAAAGTAAAAGTGAACCCATAGCATTTATTAATGCCGTAGGGGTTTGAGATGTTAGCTAAATCACATTTCAGTTACTCTGCTATATGAGGGCGGTAGCCATATCCTCTCCCTCATAGTCTTTACTTCCCGGATGAATCCGGTACCCATTTAAGGCTGAGTTGACCCAGGAGCCATTGAGATCAGAAAAAACATTTCCGCCTCAACTGGGGAATGAACCCTGGACCACTCATATGCGAAGCCAGTGCGCTAACCACAGCGCTATGCTGCCCCTGAATATATTTGATAAAGACATTTTAGTCAAAACATTGATTCTATGTATTTTTTTCCCATAAAAATTCTATTTAACATATTATATTTGTTATTGGTTAAAGTAAACATAGACATTTGCAAATAGTTGCAGAATTTTATTTGATAGTCTGCTTACAAAATGGTTGAATATACCTTCTACTCTTAGTAGAGACTTCTACTCTATTGGATACTATAGAGAGTTAGTCTTCTGTGTATGAAAGAAAATTGGAGAAAAAAACACCTCTCCTCCCATTGCATATAGAATGATGATATAAATCCCTACCTGTGCAAGCAGGTAGACCTTCACAATATATATCCTTTCTCACAAAAGCAGTTCCTCATCAGTTGAGCAACTGAAGTGGCACTTGAACTTGTATAAGGTTGATTGTCTCACAGGTATAGTTATGTTAGGAGGGGATTTATGGATGCATGTATAGTCCCCAAAGGGAGGCTTTCCAGTGCAGCAGTATCTTAGGACCATCGTGCCCTGCCAGGAGCACAGCTTACACTTCTGGATCAACTAGTTCATTTTTCGATCAGATCTGTTGACCCATCTGCAGTGATGGTACATCTAGCAGTCCCCACCACCTACGAGTCTGTCACTAAAAGACAATGGTGTAATGTCCACTAGCTGGTATCTCTTCATCATCCATGGAGACCACGTGACAG
This sequence comes from Meghimatium bilineatum, assembly GCA_034231615.1. Lineage (NCBI taxonomy): Eukaryota > Metazoa > Mollusca > Gastropoda > Stylommatophora > Philomycidae > Meghimatium > Meghimatium bilineatum. The sequence goes on along the minus strand of CM067319.1, from coordinate 11,371,229 downwards.
AAAACAAAAGTAAAAGAATGCGATCTACTAAAGTACAAGACATACAGCAACTGATTGTTTTCCTACAGGTGACAGGTTGTTAACCTATCCCCAAACTTTCATTTGTTGCCTCCTATGATATATCTGGAAAATGACAGTAGTCCTATTTTTTTTACATATATGAAACATGTGCTTCATTGACCATAATTCATGAGGGTTGAGACAAACATATTGCTTGAATTGATTTATCTCATATTTGTTGGTCTAGTGTTGTTGATGAATATTTGAATGTATGTCTTCATTGTATTTTGTCTCAGAGATAATCTAGAAACTCCATTGGAAAGTTATATTTAGAGCAACAGTAATAAAATGTTCTAATGTAAATATAACCATGAAGATGTGACTGAACCAGTGAATTGTTGAACTAGCTTGTGCTTGTAAACTGAACCAGTGAATTGTTGAACTAGCTTGTGCTTGTAAACTGAACCAGTGAATTGTTGAACTAGCTTGTGCTTGTAAACTGAACCAGTGAATTGTTGAACTAGCTTGTGCTTGTAAACTGAACCAGTGAATTGTTGAACTAGCTTGTGCTTGTTAACTGAACCAGTGAATTGTTGAACTAGCTTGTGCACTGAACCAGTGAATTGTTGAACTAGCTTGTGCACTGAACCAGTGAATTGTTGAACTAGCTTGTGCTTGTAAACTGAACCAGTGAATTGTTGAACTAGCTTGTGCTTGTAAACTGAACCAGTGAATTGTTGAACTAGCTTGTGCTTGTAAACTGAACCAGTGAATTGTTGAACTAGCTTGTGCTTGTAAACTGAACCAGTGAATTGTTGAACTAGCTTGTGCTTGTAAACTGAACCAGTGAATTGTTGAACTAGCTTGTGCTTGTAAACTGAACCAGTGAATTGTTGAACTAGCTTGTGCACTGAACCAGTGAATTGTTGAACTAGCTTGTGCTTGTAAACTGAACCAGTGAATTGTTGAACTAGCTTGTGCTTGTAAACTGAACCAGTGAATTGTTGAACTAGCTTGTGCTTGTAAACTGAACCAGTGAATTGTTGAACTAGCTTGTGCTTGTAAACTGAACCAGTGAATTGTTGAACTAGCTTGTGCTTGTAAACTGAACCAGTGAATTGTTGAACTAGCTTGTGCTTGTAAACTGAACCAGTGAATTGTTGAACTTGCTTGTGCTTGTAAACTGAACCAGTGAATTGTTGAACTAGCTTGTGCTTGTAAACTGAACAAGTGAATTGTTAGCTTGTGCTTGTAAATTGAACCAGTGAATTGTTGAACTAGCTTGTGCTTGTAAACTGAACCAGTGAATTGTTAGCTTGTGCTTGTAAACTGAACCAGTGAATTGTTAGCTTGTGCTTGTAAACTGAACCAGTGAATTGTTAGCTTGTGCTTGTAAACTGAACCAGTGAATTGTTAGTTTGTGCTTGTAAACTGAACCAGTGAATTGTTAGCTTGTGCTTGTAAACTGAACCAGTGAATTGTTAGCTTGTGCTTGTAAACTGAACCAGTGAATTGTTGAACTTGCTTGTGCTTGTAAACTGAACCAGTGAATTGTTAGCTTGTGCTTGTAAACTGAACCAGTGAATTGTTAGCTTGTGCTTGTAAACTGAACCAGTGAATTGTTAGCTTGTGCTTGTAAACTGAACCAGTGAATTGTTAGTTTGTGCTTGTAAACTGAACCAGTGAATTGTTAGCTTGTGCTTGTAAACTGAACCAGTGAATTGTTAGCTTGTGCTTGTAAACTGAACCAGTGAATTGTTGAACTTGCTTGTGCTTGTAAACTGAACCAGTGAATTGTTGAACTAGCTTGTGCTTGTAAACTGAACAAGTGAATTGTTAGCTTGTGCTTGTAAACTGAACCAGTGAATTGTTGAACTAGCTTGTGCTTGTAAACTGAACCAGTGAATTGTTAGTTTGTGCTTGTAAACTGAACCAGTGAATTGTTAGCTTGTGCTTGTAAACTGAACCAGTGAATTGTTAGCTTGTGCTTGTAAACTGAACCAGTGAATTGTTAGTTTGTGCTTGTAAACTGAACCAGTGAATTGTTAGCTTGTGCTTGTAAACTGAACCAGTGAATTGTTAGCTTGTGCTTGTAAACTGAACCAGTGAATTGTTAGCTTGTGCTTGTAAACTGAACCAGTGAATTGTTAGCTTGTGCTTGTAAACTGAACCAGTGAATTGTTAGCTTGTGCTTGTAAATTGAACCAGTGAATTGTTGAACTAGCTTGTGCTTGTAAACTGAACCAGTGAATTGTTAGCTTGTGCTTGTAAACTGAACCAGTGAATTGTTAGTTTGTGCTTGTAAACTGAACCAGTGAATTGTTAGCTTGTGCTTGTAAACTGAACCAGTGAATTGTTAGCTTGTGCTTGTAAACTGAACCAGTGAATTGTTGAACTTGTGCTTATAAACTCAACCAGTGAATTTATCAAGAAGCAATTGTTATGACTTTGTTACTGCGGCACTCTCCACTACCTTGTCGGGTATCCTTTGACAGTTTGGTTATTTATACTTAAATTTATCAAACCACTGAACTTTAGAGATTTCAAATGCATCAAGTCCTTGGCACTCACTGAACCGTAGAGTGTTTGAAGTCTTTACCTATGGATGTGCCCTGTGTGTAGCGATGATCTCTTGGCTAACTAACTAACCAGTGAATTGATTTCACTGGTCACTAAACAGAGAAAGAGTCAAGTGGTTTCAAAAAAGTCAATATACAGTTCAATCATATTATAACAACTTGGTCTGGACAAACTAAATATGAATGTTATAACAGAAATTTGCTATATACAGTACAAACAATAAAGAAGAAATGTGGATTTTGAAAAGTGTTAAACATGGAAATATGTTATAAAAGGATGCTCTGTAGAGAGATTCCACTGAATAAGCCAGATGTGGGGAACTTTTTGGGGCTGACAAGAGTCAGATTCAGTGTTTTCCATGTGGGACTAGGATAATAAGCTTTTTGAGTTGTCTGATACTCCAAGGCATGTTTATGCAGTTGTTGCAATCTACTGGAATCTTTCTCTGCATTGAAAGTTGTGATGCGTTTTAAGTTTAATATGGAACATCAAAGATTGAAGTGAGGGCAATACTGTTTAATATCAAAGTTTTGATGTAATCATTTTCTCATCACTTTTTTTTAGCACTGTATTTTACAGTTTGGCTTAGATAGCATGATTTAATATTTTCTAAGCACAGGGTCTAATTTTAACGTAGCCTGACAGACCAAAATAGCTTGATAGGTCAGATTTGGCACTGGGTTGTATATTGTCTGCCTCATATAAATAGAGGACAGAAATTAGTGGCGTAGCATCAAATAATGCCAAACTGCTCAGCATTCCCTCCCATGATTGAACAACTTGTAGGACAGACATTGCATTAGCAAGAAATACCTCCTGTTGACATTGGCTTGTTGTGTTTTGAATTATTTTTGCAGCAAATGTATTGCTATTTCTGTTCAATGTTGTCTTGATCAGGTCTATAGTTTCAATTTAGTTATCTCCACTGAAGTTGCATAGATTGTTTAAGCAGAAAATTTACTTCCCTGAAGCTTTGATCTATTTTACTCCTTTAATAAATTGTGTCTCTGAGAGCCATTGACTACAGCAAACAGATTGAAAATAGACAAACATTAACCTGCACAATTCTTACAGAACTACCTCAAATATCGTGTACAGTCACAGACATCAATATAAATTCACTCAATAACAAATAATTTTATTATACAAAATCAAAAATTAACTTTTCATGACATTCAAATTCACAATTTTAAACCGTACTTCACTTTTCAGTTTTGTTAAGTAAATACAAAGTAGTAGAATTTTGAAATAAATGCTATCAATTTCTAACATACTAAATAATTTTGTTCAGTAAATAAAAAGTTTGAAATAAATGTTAACAATATTATAACTTGTTGAATAGTTTTGTTACATATATACAACAAAGTAGCAACAGTTTTTAATGCTTCAATGGTTGTGTTATAGTGCAATCACTGGGATAAAATGTACATCTTCCATCCTGTCAGTATTCCAAACATCACATTGAGCCAATCATTTTTAAAAATAAATGAATCTCTGTATTGGGTGAGATTCTCAATCTCAATACGGGAGTCAATGGGCATTTGTGGTCAAGTTGATAGTGACCAGATGATAGCAAAAAGGTAAAGCGGTGATGACTGTGGTTGCAATTCAGATGGGTCACTAAAAAAAAGGTTGCAATGCACAGGCTGATATACTAACACAATATGACTACCGACATTCATAGTTTTGTGGAATTAAAAAAATATTCAACGTAGGACTTAAACATAACAGCACTGCCAAAGTAGGATGGAACCTCACAAGATGGACAGGATACAGTCTGCCAGAGTGCACAATCAAAGCAAGAAACAGACGATGTTGGAGGCCCATTGCAGACAACATTCGATGTGGGGACAGCACAAGAAATCTAGTAAGACCATTGCCCTGCTGAAAATTTAGTGGGATAATTATCCTGTGGTCCTACATCGGGCATGTCCTACGCGCAGACACCAACAGAATACACCACCAATCTCTTGAATGGATACCTACAGGCAAAAGAGCAAGGGGTAGACCAAAAGAAACACTCAGAAGAACAATACTTAGAGAAAGTAAAACAACCAATATTCATACTATTCAAGAACTGCACAGAATTGGATAGATCTGACCTCTGCGCTAACTTCAGCGCAAAAGGAGAATGAATGAATGAAATTATCCTGCTGGAAACCTAGTGGAGCCAACGTCCTGCTAAAAATCTAGTGGGACAATTGTCCTGCTAGAAATTTAGTGGGATTATTGTTTGTCCTGCGGAAATCTAGTTGGACCACTGTCCTGCTATTAGAGAGATCCAGTGGAAGATTGAGAATGAACACTTTAACAAATGCCCTTCAAGGATATAACTTGCAAAGAAATAACTAGTAAAGTTTTCACTGTGGCCAAGATGGCAAGTTTGTCTGCTCTTTAATTTTCTTAAACATCCAAATGTGTTAATGAAAGTAACGTTCTTCAGCAGAGACTCCGTTACTGACTCCTGCAGCTAACATGCAGATAGCCCCAAACATATTTTATCTTCAGCCATTTCATTGCCTCGGTAACCACCAACCATGACATTCATTATCATAGTGGTTGTAATAAAAGCAACTACCTAATACACTTCAAATAAATTCAAGTATGAAGCATGAGGATAAATAAAAATAATTCTTACAGCTGACGGGAATTGAACTAGGTCTGTTCTAGCAGCACCAAATGGCCTTGCAACAGAAGTATATAGAAATTAATGTAATTAGAGCTCTGATTTTTGTCCAAAAATTCTCGGTTTATACACGGATCTTAACGATACTTTTCTTGCTCCGTTCCCTAATATGCATACACATTTTATAATTTCCTCTGCTTCCTTTCATCCACAATTTGATGAACATTGCACCATAACAATCTATCTATAAGCCCTAACCTGTCAGGAGTTATGCAGGAGTGCATCAATAACAATTGGCAGTGGACTACGTTGTAACTTGTGTAATGCTGATGATAACAATTTCTTGGCTGGTTCCGAATCTGAATTCCAGGAATTCACCTCAAAGAAGTTAGTCAGAAATATGGCATGGAAATTAGCATTAATAAAAGCAAACTATTGGTGACTAGTGAAACCAAGCAAGATCCTCACCCCAAACATCCGGTTAAATGGTCAAAAATTTGATGGAAGTTACGGCCTTCAAATATCTCAGGTCCCAAATATGTGGTGATGGCAACAAAAGAAATGAGATTAAGCTAAGACTCGAGATGGCAATGGCTGCCATAGCAAGGTTGAATATGATATGGAAAAGTAAGGTCAGTATTGCAGCAAAGATCAATCTATTCAGATCGCTAGTGCTAAGTATACTTTTATATAGATGTGAAAGTTGGACACTTAACGCAGACACAGAAAGAAGGATTCAGTCTTTTGAAAACAAGTACTACAGATGTTTGTTAAGAATTAGCTATATAGAACACAAGACAAATATATTTGTCCGGCAGCAAGTAAACAAACTTGCAAGTTATTAAGAACCACTTTTGACAGTTGTGAAATGGTGTAAACTTGTTTGGTTTGGATATGTAATGAGACACAACTCATTTTCGAAAATTATTTTGCAAGGAACAGTCGATAGTCAAAGGAAGAGAGGAGAAAGAAAATCCTGGATTGATAACATCAAGGAATGATATGGGAGTGTTTTTTCTACACTATTCCGAAAGGCTGAGGATAGAGTTGTTTGGAGAGCTTTTTGTGCTGGTGTATCCAGTGTGGCACCTCTATGACCCTAATAGGTTATGGGTCTTATAATTATTATTAACCCATCAGGGTTGTAGGGTACCACATTGGATGCATCAACACCCAGTGTCCTCCAGTGATTTATATCTTTAATGATGGGATGAGAGAGGAAAGTTTTTTTATTTGTCCAGTCCTTGTCTGTCCATGCTTCACTTTGTTCTCTGCTTCTTTCATTTTCAACTATTCCCTATTCTATTGTTTTTGACAAGGAATCATGTTGGTATATATTTCCAAACTATGCATGTTTTTGTAACTTCACTATTGAATAATGATTCTTGCAGACCTGTATACATCTCTATTTTATTTCATATATTCTCTATATGAGATTCATAGAATACGATTGTAACATTTGTATTCGAAGGCATGTAATCATCTCTCCTTGTTTGAAGTGAGTGTCCAATTCTCACAACCATACAGCACAATAGTAAGCACTAGTGATTAATACGGTTTAATTTTCATTCTATCATTGATGCTGTTTATCCAAATTAAGTTTAGCCTAGACATAGAAGCTAAAGCCATTTCCAGACTTATCTTTAATTCTGCTTTGCATTTTGATTTTCTATCGCTAAATATGCTGGATCCGATGTATTTGAAAGTATTCACCCCCTCAAGTTTATACCCATTCATCACGATGTTTATATGTGCTTTTGTGTATCTGTTGTTAACCAATATCTTGCTTTTTTCAGTGCTGATTTCCATTTCGTACTGCTAGTAACTTTTTTGCAACTTTGCTGTTCACTCTTGTAGTTCTTGTTCTGACCTAGCTATAAGATCAATATCAAAAGCAAAGTGCACTTATCTAAAGAATAGTAGAAAATTACATGAACATTTTATCCCATAAATATGTCGCAAGCAATACATTTTGTAACAAAACTGCATAATAAAGATGGAGGTACTTAGGTACAAACATAAACTATTTTAGGCAACTTGTGAGAGGTAGCTTGATACAGTATAAACTCTGTGACTGTCAAATGGTATGATCTTTATAGATTTGACAGATTACCTGTGAAGGGTTAAAAATAATATATTTATTATGGTGTTTTTTTTAAAGAATTTATTCTTAAACTATTACTGGATCTCTCTTGTAACAGAACAGACGGATCTCTCTTAGTGCCCTGTGCAGGCAGTCAGCAACATGGCCCATGTGATAACAAATTCATCCAAATTTTACTAACGAGCAGTGATTTAGTTTCTTAAATCCGAACAATGACAATTACCATTCATGAAAGAATGCATGCGGTGTATGGTGGAAAATGTATTTTGAAGACACCAGTGAAGGATTTGGCAAGAAGGGCAACAAGTAAAAATGATCTTCCACACCTGGGGCAGGCACGTGTTAGTGGTTTCTGAAGAAACCATCACCAAGATGGATGCAGATTGCATGTAAACCATCACCCAAGTTTTCGTTTGCTAACTAATAGATTATCTGTGTCATTAGAAACTGTTCAAATGATTGTTCGGAAGAAACTAATGTATTGGAAGGTGTGTTCTCAGTGGGTACCATGGCTATTGATTGAAAATCATAAGAAAGAATGAATGTGGTGGAATTTGAACCATCTGCAGCATTAGCATATAGTTTCTGTTGTGAGTAGTAGCATGCAACAAAGGGGGCCTTCATGCAAAGGAAACATCCTGGATCACCATAGACAAAAAATTAAAATCACAAATTTCTGCTGGAAAAGTTATCTTCACTGCCCTTTTTCTTTTACGAAGGAATTGTTGGTGGACTGAGCTTATGTGAACATCAATACTATCGAAAGAAAGTACAAGAACACACTAGACAAGCGACCCAGCATGCTGTCGCTCGGCGTCATTCTGTTGCATGACAATGCTCATCAGCAAGTCGTGAAAGTTGTACAGGAAGTGTTATCATGGAAACGTCCACATATGCCATATCTAACCTACAGTTCTGACCTATTGCCATGTGACTTTGATTTATGTGGACCCGTAACTCTAAAGTGACAATGATTCAACCATGATGAAGATGCCATTATAGCAGTGACCAAATAGTTAAATCAACAAAGTCCTTCTTAGATAGAATTCACCATCTACCCAGACAGTGGAGTGCATGTTGGAATGCCTTCTTCTTGGATGGAATTCATCATATGACAGTGGGGTGCATGTTGGAATGCCTTCTTCTTGGATAGAATTCACCATCTACCCAGACAGTAGGGTGCAGGTTGGAATGCATTCTTCTTGGATGGAATTCATCATATGACAGTGGGGTGCATGTTGGAATGCCTTCTTGGATAGAATTCACCATCTACCCAGACAGTGGGGTGCATGTTGGAATGCCTTCTTCTTGGATAGAATTCACCATCTACCCAGACAGTAGGGTGCATGTTGGAATGCCTTATTCTTGGATGGAATTCATGATCTAACCAGACAGTGGGGTGCATGTTGGAATGCCTTCTTGGATAGAATTCACCATCTACCCAGACAGTAGGGTGCATGTTGGAATGCCTTCTTGGATAGAATTCACCATCTACCTAGATAGTGGGGTGCATGTTGGAATGCCTTCTTCTTGGATGGAATTCACCATCTACCCTGACAGAGAGGTGCATGCTAGAATGTCTATGCTGACCTCTTCTTACTCCTGATGTACGAGTATAAATGTTCCCTAATTAATTGTTTCACTTAATTATAGCACAACTGCTGATGTAAATTTCATAATCTTGCAGTAAATTCACTTAGACAGGTTTAAATTGAATACATACATCTCATATTTGGACAACAGTTCTAGATTTCCAGCAGGCTTTTGTCCAGAAAATGGAAATGCATTTCATTTGTGCCAAGAAGTCTTCTTCTCAAAGATTGCACAAAACTGTGAGCTGAAGTCTTCTGGACATGAAATACAGCTCAGAAGAAACCTACACATTGCTGAGAAGGATAAAATAACTTTATCGCTTCAAGTTCTGAGGATCAAAACAATCAAACACCCATAATGCCAAAGTCAGAAGTGTCTGGCCATATACGCAAATACAATAGTGACAACGAATTTCCATCCTCTGAACTTTATCTTGCTGGAAATCTATAGATCGTTCATCAATAGGTGAACACCAATATTGTCTGTTATCTCCGTAACTACTAATGGGCTTCATATTTTGCATGAGTGTATTGTTTCATAACCACGTTAAAGATTTATAATTAATTATTATCTAGACTGAACAGATTTATTGCAGCAGTCGATATGAATGTTGTTTTTAAGATAGCAACGATTTGGTTTTATGTGGAAAAAATATTTTACAGTAATTGTTGGTATAGTAACTCCGTTTTCAATAGCAATTCAGTAAATGGAATATGTTCTTTTTTAAGCCATATTGTGTATCTCGTCCTTAATAGATGAGGATGTAGGGATCTTATTTTCACATGCATTTCAAATTAAATGTATCGTTCATTTGTTGTTACATGGGTAAAAATGAAGTATTTCGAATGTAATATTTTCGTTCGTTGTGTTGACATTATATGCAACGAGAAATAAAGTTAACAGTTAAACATTTATGAAATTGTAGTATTATTTACATTCTTGTTAATTTAAAATAAACAAACATACATTGTACTTACCACAGTCATTATCTTCGTCCTAATGTGAACATTGTAAGTACTAGTGGTGGCATTCTTAAATCTTCGACCAAAATATTTTCTGAGTTCATGTAACAATGTGGATAAATTAAAAAATATCCAGCCTTTAATATTATCAGTCAAGACCTTATATTGGCTACCTCTTCTCCTTACACTTTCTACTTTGCTCTACAGGATTGTTTTAGAGAAAACTTCATTTCTCATCAAATGGCTAAATCACACAAACTTAATACGTTTAACGATTGTAAAGATGGACTTGTCCAACAAGAGTATATAATATATGTCTTACATGTCTTTACAATGATAGATGCATCACTTCGGCTGTGTTGTTTTCATATTTGTTCAATATTATCTAGATGTTATCTAAATACTTCTCGGTCTTCTCCTGGCCTTCTTTCTAAGTCTTCTTATTTCTCTATTCATAATCCGATGAATTGTAAAGTTTGATAATTGTAGTTGGTTGAATCATCTGGTCATAAACCATCTTTCTGCCAATATTTTTCTTCCACTTTCAATATATGGTCTTCAAATTTTTTTCCAGAATGCTTTGTCAATAGCAAAGAGTATGTGTATGTAATGTATATGAAATTTTATGAACATCATTAAGTTTGAAGGTTTTATATTCCTTTACCACTGCTCCCTGAATTTTATCCCAAACAAATTCTATTGGATTTAAATGTGAATGGTAGCGGTGGTAATCTTAGACATTTATAAAGTCCATGTTCCTGTATAATTTAATCAATGAGGAAAGTCTTTGCTCTGTGTGCATTCTTTACCACCAACAGCAACTCCGGTTTCAAGTGCATTTTAGTAAATGGAAAATGTTATTTTTTAAGCCATATATTGTATCTATTCCTTAGTAGATGAGGATGTAGGGATCTTATCTTCACATGCAACAACAACATTATGGTAGGAAGCGTTGTCCATAACCAAACAGGAGGGTCTATCTAATAATGGAAGTACTGTTTTCTCTATCCACTCTCTAAATATATGACCATTCATTTCAGCATGGTAGTCTCGATTATTGTTACATTTGGATATGAAAATGACACCACACTACAAACACGTCAAATGTGTGATACACCTTTGAGTAAACTGGAGTTTAGCTATTATTTTAAGATATAACTAAGAAATTTCTAAATTAAAAGCCTACTGAATTTCTCACTCATGAAAAAATTTAATTCCGTTCCAAGATTAATCAATTTGGTGCGCACGAGAAGCATTTCACAGCAATATAATTCAATCATTGATGACGTTTTTATTATTTTATCGTGTTTTTAATTAACCAGTATATTTACAAATTGCCTAACAGCCAATGAAGAGTTGGAGAGAAAGAAAAAAAACCAATAATCAAATAAGCATTTTCCCTCATTGACAGAAAATACGGTAATTTCTACCGTAAACCTGTCTACTTTTATGGCTATGAACAAACACGTATTGTTAACTTAAAAATGATAGATCCGTTCAGTCTGGATATTAATTAATCATAAATCTTGAACATAGTTCTTTGCAAAATATGAAGCCTATATGTTGAGTAGTTATGGAGATCATAGACAACAATATCGGTGTTCAACTATTTGATGAACACACTATAGTAGGACCATTGTCCTTCTATAAAAAATATCCGGAGAGATTTTGATAACTTATGCAAACAAAGACCCGCTATAACTTGGAAATGATCTCATGAGGATGGAGACAACACTTCTGGCTGCTAGAACGTCTTACATGAAAACTCTCAAGTAGCAGAGGCAGACAAAGACAAATGTGAATTAAGGAAGTGACTGATGTTGTTGTTGATGTCCGAATGCTGCTGAGTAGTTCTACTCTTGGCAGCCCAATGACATTCTTAAAAAAGTATAAGTCTTCTGAAGTTGACTTAACGATCCATATAGTAAGTTTGTGACTGTTAAGTGTGTCTGTAGAAATTTTTTCCTGGCAGTTGAAAGTAAGGACAGTCAATAAGGAGGTGTTCCACTGTTTTGTTGGGGTGTGAGCAGTGTCTACAAGTGGGTAGTTGCTGAAGACTGATACAGTTTAATGGTTATTGATTCTTGTGGGTCCTGTTTGAAACAGAAAGCATTTTATTTCTCATGTAGAGATTGTTTATGTTGTCATTGTCTTTTGGCCGTGTCATTTCACTGAATACATTTCAACCAGTCAGCCCATTTTCCCATCTGTTCAACCAGATTTCCCTGATGTTGAAGGGAGTGACTGAAACAGCAAGATTCTGCAACCTCACAGTACATCGAGCATTACAACATGCTCTTTTGTGGGAGTAGAGTAGATCATCAGCCTATAAGTCTGTTGTCTGGGACTGAAGAGGAGAAAAGAATAGCAATACTATGACTTGTCATGCATGTCATAAGAGGGGACTAAGGAGGTCTGTTGGCTGTTCCATCTCATAGGTCAAAGTAACTGAAAAGCCATGTGTCAGGTCAAAAGGAATCAGACATCTCAGTCAAGCTGTAAGCCATTTCACAATGCATTCCATTCTCTGGTCTATATCCTGATAACCAGTGGGATTTTTAGGATAAACACAGAAGTCGAGGTGATTATGCTGCAAGGTACAAATAGCAAAACAAAATTAAAAGTAAGATGACAAAAATATTTTGCAAATTAATTTTTCTAATGACACTTACGGGAAATCTTGGCCATAAGATTAGCCAGGTACTGATTGGTGTTACAGTCCTTTCTGTTGCCAGCTGATGTGCTCATTTCAAAATCAGGACCATAAGCCCCAAAATTCTCAAGAACAAAACAAAAAGGAACATTTTTATTCATAAGTAACATACCAGACAAGTTGTGAAGAGAACAATACACAGCCCAACAATAAAAAAAATATTTTTAGGTGTTTGTTTTTAAAACCTGTCTCTGCTGATTCCAAAAATAGCACGTTTTTTCCCCTTCAGCTGTAGTGTTTGAGGAACAAAACATACATGTTTTTTTTTCTGCATTCATTCTCAAACTCCTGCAGATTAGCATGATGTAAACCTGAGAACAGAATTCATTGTGTAATGGTTTACATCTTGGCTGCAACATCTGTGCCTATTGGCCTTACACATCGAACTTCAGCATCATTTTTGAATCACTTTGACCCAATGTAGGATGGGGTAGTCAACCCTACATCCAAAAACCTCCTTAGTCACTTCTTATGATGTGCATTGCAGGTAACCGTGTCACTAGTCTATTCTCCCGTTTTGGGCCCAGCAACACACCAACATACTTTTCTAAATAATCAGACCAAATATACACAGAAACAGGTCTAACATTTGAGGAATTTGTAATCAATAAAGGAGTAGGCTTATGGTTCAACTGTATACATGAGGCAAACAAATAAATAATATTATGTAAGCTAGTCTCTTGGACAATAAATACATAGGACTGAAAAATTAGAGGCAACAAAGATGTGATTTTACAAAAGAATGCCAAGAGTATCATGGAAAGCTAGAAAATCTATCTTGGAGGCGAAAGAGTTAAATGGGAGAATGGGGTTACTTAATAATGTCACAAATAGACAATGTTTATTCTTTGGACATGCTATGAGATGGGAGCATAGTTACAACAGGCAAGAGAGATCAAGGAAGACATTGTGAGAAGATATTGGATAGTCTGACATCAGGGCATGGCAATGAGTCAACAATGATCCTGGGAGAGTTGTAGAGATTTATGATCGACTGTGCCAGACACTTGATTATGAGCAAGTTAATCTGACAAAATACAACAAAATCAAGATTTCTACAAAGAAATCCCAGTATTTGTCTTGTATAACTGAAATGGGAAAAGTGAACAGGAACTACAATGACTAATAGATCATGTCGATAAATCAGGTAAAGAATATGAACTAGATATAAACATTTAAAAAAAAACAACCCCATAATAATCATAAAATCACAGAAGAACAGCTGCTAAATATAAAAATACAGGGAGAGATGGAGAGATACTACAACAATTAGACATTATCAATCTCAGACACATAATCATAAATGATGGCAGATGTGAAACAGAAGTTGGACACTTTATTTGTTTGATCTTTAATTCTTTTAATAGTTCTTTTTTTTTCATAGTATGTTAGAACTTCTTTGTTTTCTTCTCTTTCCATGAAGTTCTCCCTATTCTTCTATATATTCAGCTCAAAGACATCAATTCTATCTTCTAGTTATTTGTTCATTATCCATATTTCCTGAGCCATACATCAATATAGAATAGATGTAACATTTTATAATTCTCATTTTTATTTTGTTAGTAATTTGTTTAGATTTCAATATTTCCTCATGTCATTGAAAGTACTTTTAGCCATTCCTATTCTCCTTTTGAGAATTAAAAAATGCTACATCTATTCTATATTGATGTATGGCTCAGGAAATATGGATAATGAACAAACAACTAGAAGATAGTGGAAGAGATGGCTTTGAGATAGATATATAAAAGAATAGGGAAATTTCATGGAAAGAGAACAAAGAGGTTCTAACACACTATGCAAAAAATAACTATTCTTCTTCCATTCATTTGAAACATGTCTATATCTATAATTCTGTAAATAACTATTAAAGGAAATTAAGATCAAACAAATAGTTTTGGATATATTAACCCTTTCAATCCCAGCCATTCTGGAAAAACTTGGGGCTTATATTCCAGGGCAAGGGGGAAGCACAAATAAGAAGTGATTTGCAAGAAAATTAATATAAAATCCAATTTGAAGTCAAATTTTATGATTCAAAGTCAGATTAACAGATAAATGGAAGAGGTACTGATATATGAACATATCTTTGTAAATGTCATGTAAGATAAGTTTACTTGTCATGTAACATGCAAGTTTCATGTTGGCTTCATTAGTACAAATGCTACAGACAAATTCTACAAATTTCCTATAGGGAACATAAGACCAATGTGTTCATAAGAAATAAAGTAGAGATGTGTGCAGGTGTCCAGGAACCATTGCTTTCAATAGTGAAACAATGAAAACTAGCATGGTTTGGACATGTATGCAGGCGTGATTCCTTGTCAAAAACAATACTGCAGGGAACTGTCGAAGAAGGAAGAAGCAGAGGGCAAATAGGCATGGACAGGACAACATATTTCCACACTTATCCACATCGCTGAGGATAGAATTCGCTGGAGGACTCTGTGTGCTGAAGCATCCAATGTGGTACCCCTACGACCCTGAAGGGTTATGGGTTTATTGATTGATTGAATTGTTTTCTGATAAATGTTCAAATGAAAGCTGAAAAGCAGTCTCCCTTGCACAGCATGACAACTGTCTGTAACTTTCACATAAAGAAAGCCCTCAATATCTGGTTAAACAGGATTCCAAAACGGAATCTCGTTTTCTGAAAATTTTGATACCGGCATACACAACGATTGTTCTGCATGTACCCCCAAAGAATGACTTGCGTAGAAATAGTGAAAACTATGCCTAGTCTCAAAAGCAGAGTATTTTGCAAAAGCAATCAATGTTATTTGCAGGAACTGATTTCTTGTGAAAATGATCAATATTGACATAGATCAGCTGTGTTGATTATCCTCAATCATTACTAGGTATATGGTGTTCGGGATGGCATGCGCACATCACCAATTAGGCCTACACTACACATCGCCATTAACTTCAACTAGGCCTACTAAATACTGAACTACTACCCCATAAATCTCTGATTCATTCACACTTTATAGAATTCCATTTAAAAATTGCGTATCAACATCATCTGAATCATAAGTAAGTCCATTTTTACCAAGTTTTGAAGAAAATTGAAAGTCATAAAAAAACCTAGCGCAGTTCAGAAACATCAACTGTTAGAAATGATAGGAAAACAATACTGAATGTTGCCATTACAGGTAATAACATTAGCACTAAATTTAGCATGTCTATTCGCATGGAACAGGTAACAGACATCAACCGAAATAACCACGTGTCAATCCGACAAGAACGGCCGCTACGGTAATGTATATATAACCAACAATTTCGGCTGCTAAGGGATTGAATGGGTTAAAAGACATACTTGTTGAAGACCTTAATTGAGGGTAAAGTCGAAAGGAGGAGAGCAAGAGGTAGGCAGAGATACAAGTGGAAGAGATACATTGTGAGATGGACATGTCAGTCTAGCAGAATGCACCACCAAAGCAAGAAACAGGACATTGGAGGTTTGTTGCAGCCAATCTTTGTTGTGGAGACGGCACATAATGATGATTGAAATGGGAATAACCAGGAGAGATGGAAGAAAGTGTATAAGTTCTGGAAAAATCCAAAGAACCAACAAACGGACATGACATTGAGCATTTATATTCATTGACGGCCACTTTGAGATGTCAAATTTCAAATGAGAAGATAGACGACGGATTGGTTAGTGAGGTGAGTAAATATAGGAATGCCCCCACCCCAATTGCTGTGATGCTGGTTAATATTAAAAAATCAACTTGCATGATAGAGCAAGGAGTGAGAACGGGAACCATAAGCATGCATAGCTGTTGACATCTGCTGGGAGACTGAGCACCTATGGGTGTGCTTAGAGTACAGTTACATCAACTTACAATCAATAAATAACCTTTCTCAATATTTTCACAGATAAAAACATATTTTAACAAGATAAAAACATAAACATATTCTGACAAGTCTGACATTCACAGATAAAAACATTGTAAATAGATATTCTAACAAGA
This sequence comes from Meghimatium bilineatum, assembly GCA_034231615.1. Classification (NCBI taxonomy): domain Eukaryota; kingdom Metazoa; phylum Mollusca; class Gastropoda; order Stylommatophora; family Philomycidae; genus Meghimatium; species Meghimatium bilineatum. The sequence continues at coordinate 11,354,680 of CM067319.1, read as the reverse complement.
TAAAAACATTTTGTAAACAGATATTCTGAAAAGATAAAAAAACATAAACAGATATTCTGACAAGATACAAGCATAAACATACACTGTATTCTGATAAGATAAAACATAAACAGATATTCTAACAAGATAAAAACAAACATATTCTGACAAGTCTGACATTCACAGATAAAAACATTGTAAATAGATATTCTAACAAGATAAAAACATTTTGTAAACAGATATTCTGATAAGATAAAACATAAACAGATATTCTAACAAGATAAAAACATAAACATATATTCTGATAAGATAATAGCAAATAGATATTCTGACAAAATAATGGATGTTTAGATTTTAGTGTATTTTATGTAATGATGAAACACATTCTTCCATATGTGCTGGGAAGCTATTTGCCATGGAAAGGGACTCTGGTTAACACTGTCATGTATAGTTCTGTTAGAAATGTGGCTTAGGAGGCATTGTGACAAAAAGAGAGGATAAGAATCCCTAGCATTGACATCTTTGCATTTTTCCTTAATCTCTGCTAATCATAATCATAGCACTGACGTCTTGGCATTTTTTCCTTTCATATTCGCAAAACCTAGTAATTACATCTTGGCAAAATTACAAATGGATATCTAATGGAATCAAGATAACAAACACCTATTCTCACCTTGTGTTCAGGAATGTCTAGTGGTAACTTCTTGCCTGCTGCTAATGACGTAAGGAAAGTCCAACATTTGGCAGTATTTGCAAAATTGTAACCACCTGCACCAAAAATTATTAAATAAAAATCTCTAGTTTAGAATTTCACACAAATTTTCACAAGGGTAAATAATTGAAAGTTGTCGATGTTTTATCATCATCAGGTGCCGTGACGACTGGCATTGACGATCATGGATCTCCACAACTCTCTATTTTCAAAATTTTTATCAGGATAATTTCTTACTCTTTCTCATGTTACACTGCTAGACTAACATTTTCTGACACTGTCATTCTCGATCTGTCTTACCATCAATCGTGTTTCTTGTAACTATGTTCTCGAGACCTCTATGTCTCATAACGGGAAAAAAAAATTCGTTATTTTTGCTCCTAATATTACTTTAGGATCCCAGGTTAAAATTACGCAATTTCTTCCCTGGGCCCTGATTCTTTTTTAACAATGTGTATAATGTTTTGGTTAACGCAATAAATTTTTTGTTTGTAAAGATACCAAAATTTTTGCACATGTAAATAAAGGACTGAATAATGAATATAATCATGTTTTTGTTGTTGTTGCATATGTGATATGACAGTTGTGAGCAAGTTTTTAAGTTGTAACTTGGGAGAAAAAATCTCAAAACTACGGTTTAAAAAAATTGCAAATATAATTTCTTGATGACCCTAATACTTGAACAATGTATACTTGAACTGATAAAATCCTCCTAAATAGCTATTCCTGTTGTATATATGTAGTTTCATATCCAAACTAATAAAACATGAAGAAATATTCTACAACAATGTCCGCCCATCCAACACTAAGTTTAGGCAGACATACAACATACCGGTAATTATTTTCCATGCCGACATGTGGCACACCTGATACATATTATTTTTGTGTTATTCAATGCATAAATGAACAATTTTATAATATAACAACAACTAAAACATGTAGATATTACTTACGACGACGATCATGGACCATGACATGCGGTACTACATTTAACAATAAAATATGGAATTAAAAAATGGAAGAAAAAGTCGTTCCAGAATTTGTTGACAAAATCAGTCAGCAATCTCCTTCTTACAATCGTATGTAACATTACTGTGATGCATTCCTAGCTTTGTATGGTAGTATTTCTATGTCATATGAGCTTAACTTTGTGTGATTCCGTACTGATGAATCAGGGCATAGCAACGGACTTGACTGGAGACGCCTATGGGCCCTAGTTATGTAATGGCATCGGCTAGTATAGACACCTAATGAGCTCGTAAAGTTATGTACTTCATCTCACATGTAACTATCAGCATCTGCTCGCTAGTTTTTCTAGCTGTCAATGATACTGTCAGCATTCTTCTTTAGAACCATATCTCTGTTGACTACAACTTTTCACTATCCTATTTATTTATTGTCCACAACCCAAGTCCCTATGTTAGAATCGATGTTATGTATCTCTGAATAACTCTTTTTCTCACCTCTAAAGACAGGGTTATATTAAACAGTATATTCTTCATTTTTAGGAATGCTGTCTTTGCATACCATATTCTTCTTATTCTCTCTATTTGAACTTCTTCCATCTGTCATCATTGTTCCAAAATACTTGAATTAGTGGACCTGTTTGAATATTAATTAATTAATGTTGATCTTGCAGTTGGTGGTATTTACAAACAAGAAAAAGAGAATAGTTTTATAAAATTGTTATAAAACTCTATTGCTTCTTGATCTCAAAATGACATTTTTCACATTCAACAGGAGTGATCATTCAGTGTTATACAGCAAAAGAGAGTTCTTCAGTGTTACACGGCACCAATTCTAACATATAGATGCAAGTCTTAGACAATAAATAAACAGGATAGTGGAATATTATAGACAACAGAAATGTGGATCTATAGAAGAATGTTCAGAATACCACAGACAATTAAAAAAACTAATAAGGAGCCGATGAAAGAGTAAAATGCAAAATGAGGGTTCCGTAACACATTTTCTACAACAAGCAGCTCCCAACTGCTTGTGAGTCCTTAACTATGGCAGTAAGTTGCTGACAGCAACTCTGCAATAGTACTAATAAAGGCACATAAATAATGTAACTAATCACACTTTAACATGGGTGACAGTTTTAAGTAATTGCCAAAACAGTTTTTCCGACAATATGGCATGCCATAAACATTGATGGAAATATGGTGGCCGTCCTCTGTGCAACTTGTGATTTGCAGATGACATTGATCTTACGGCTTGTGATGAGAAAGAATGTCAAGAACTTATTTCTAAACTTGAAAAAACTTGCAAAACTTATGGTATGGAAATAAACGTCGAGGAAATAGACATAATGGCATACTCCTGTTAACATCCAAGTGAAAGGACAGAAACTAGAAGTTGATACTTTTAAATACTTAGGATTTTATATGAGCAGCGATGGAAGTGTTATCAAAGAAATAAAGACTAGACTTGAAATAGCCTCGGCTGCAATGTCTATGTTAAACATATGGAAGAGCAGAATAAATACAGCAGTGAAAATAAACCAATATAAATCTCTAATAATACTTATTCTTTTGTACGGATGTGAGAGTTGGACAATAACAGCAGAAATGGAGAGGAGAATATAGACTTTTGAAAACAAATGTTAACAGACAAATATTACATATCCATTATACGAACCATAAAACCAATATGTACTTGAGAAACAAAAGTACTCTTGCAGGACAACACGTACATCTCATGGCAGTAGTGAAGCGATGCAAACTCATGTGGTTTGGCCACATGATAAGGCATGATTCTCTTTCCAAAACTATTTTGCAGGAACAGTTGTAGGTGTAAGAAGAAGAGGAGGTCAGAGGAAAGTATAGATTGATAATATTAAAAACTGGACAGGATTAAGATTCTTCTCTCAAAGAACTGATAACAAAGAGGCATAGCGACATGTTTGTGTTGATGTTTCCAGAGTGATACCTCTACAACCCTGATCAGTTATGGGTTTAATGATTATGAAACATCGATAGATTTACTGTAATATAACTTTTTTGCATTTTCCAAGTTTGTTTTCAAGTAGTAGATGTTTGCTTACCATGACAACTTATGATTTAGAGCCTGAATGATCAAGATATAGCTAAATAGGCTATACTTGTATTAAAATAGTCGTCGGATACTTCCAGTGATGAGATAATATTGGAAACAATGTAGGTATAGATTTTGATAACAACAACATTGTTAGTAGCAAACATAAGCAGTGAAGATTGTCAAGTTTGTCCACTCCCAAGTCATGAGAATAATGTAGACATGCTAGAACATGGTATTATACACACTATCATCAAGTGTAGCCTAGTAAAGTTATAGATTTAGTATAAATGAGCTTCCCAAATTGAAAATGTTTAATTATACATTTGGAATTTTATTATCAGCTATGAAGCAAAAGAAACGTGGATCTCACTAATGTTATCAGCTATGTACTGCAGCTATAGAAAAGTAGCAAAGTGAGAGATGGTTATAACCAGAAGGGGCACGATCAATATCAACAGTATCATCCCACAGAAATGTCAGACAAAAAGCTAGCATCTCTTTTGTATATATATATATCTGGTCATACCTGCTAATGGAGCAAGATCTATGTCAAGAACTCCCACGAATTCCTCATCATCAGAATCACAATACATAAGAAATTTATTGACATGTCTTCCATTTGAACCTGACTTGCACGATTGGAACAGACAACTAATAATTTAACTACAGTTTGATATTTCTGCCTCCTTCCAAATGAACTACAGGGGAAAAGTTTGATTATTTCTAGCCTTATTTCTGCTGTTCTCCAGATTAATAGCTGTATATATTTCTAAGAAATACTAAGAAAGCAATAGTGTTTTTTGTTGTTAGAAGAGTGCTTAAAAACGGGTGGACGGATGTGCTGACAGCTGGTGGATGCATGAGGATGGTGGATGCAGCTAGTAGGACCAACCTGAGCTACAGTTTTCCATAGTTTGTACAATAAACCTCAGGACTACTTGTGCTGTTGTGTCTTCTCAAATGTGCAGTGCATGAACTATCTGCTATTACATTCTCCTTTCTACTGATGGTTCTGTTTTTTAGAATGTGTCCAGCACATAGACATTTACTGCACAGGTTGTAAAGAGAATTGTGAGGGACAACAGCAGCATTTTTGCTGCGACCATGTAGCATGGTGATGGAGATTGTGGCAGTAATCAGGGCAATGACATAGTTGAAATCTTATCACTACCCTCACATTTGCATTTTCAGAGACTCAATGAACGTTCTAAGATTGAAAATGACTGACCATGCAGGTAGTGGCTGGAGTTGGTGAATCGATCTAATCTGACAAGAATCAACCTCATTTTTGTGCCTGGACATGTCGATGTCTGAGGAAATGAACGCACTAACAGGCTTGCTGTTACAGCTACCATGGAGACATGACAAGTAATGGACTAATCTGATGCTCTTAGTGCGATAGGATGAGTGACTGATGCAACAAATGCTTGTGAATCTGCAATCTTGAGCAGACTACATGAACATCATGTCAAGAGGGGTGTGGCTAAACAAAAACACTACGTAGGTAACCAGAGGAGACTCACAAACAAGAATGGGTGTAGCCAGTACCTACACACTGAGGGATATCTTGAGGAGGAGATTTAAGTACTCATGAACTGACAGTTCGATTGCAGTCAGGATGATCTTTCAACATTGTCTTTCTTCTCAATTCAACACAATACATGAGATCCTGTTCCCATAACTCCATATTAACGTCTGTATATGCCTATCCCATTAGCATACAATCTTTGTACTTATTTAAGTTTGGGAAACTTGTAATTAATATTCATTCAGCAGTAATTGTGATGAGATATCCAGTAGGACAATTGTCCTGCAATGAGAGAGTTCCAAATCTATCTTCCTTCATTAGATAAAGGCGTTGGACTTACATCGGCCATGTTCTCAGAATGAACAGCCTAAGAATTCCCCAGCAGTCACTATATTGGGTGCCACCCGGAATAAGAAGAAGAGGGAGACCTAGAGAAACTATACGAAGAACCATTAATAGAGAAGGCACGTCAATGAACCTAAACAACACACAAGAATTGAAAGACCTGGCAACACAAACGCAGAAATGGAAAGCTATGGTTTCTGCCCTATGCGCTGCCTATGGCCCTGGAGGAACATAACATAACATAACAGTAACTGTAGTCTGGGAAATTAGAGGTCAATATTCACTTACCTCCTCCCAACAACAAGGTAGGTAAGTTCCATGACAGCATGAAACCAACACACCTGGCTATTCCCAAGTGGGTGAGGTTGAAAGAGGCCATTGTATCTGCGGATAAACCATCAGCCCCACACTGCATAACAATTACTTGAGGCTTAAATTTGTCTCTTACAAGATGCATAACTCTGTTTACAAAATAAATAGAACATGTTAGTGTAAATAAATGTTGTTAAAAAAAGTATGAAACTGCTGAAGACTATGCTACAATGAAAACTTAAAAGATGAGGGGCAAATAAAACTTTCTTGTCTTTAGTATATGCGAGGTTGCTAGCAACCACATTAACTTGCAGGCTAGCTCACAAAAAGATTGTGTTTCCAAGAATTCTAGATGTTATATGTTTAATTTGTGTTTCCAAGAATTCTGCATGTTATATGCTTATATTGTGTTTTCAAGAATTCTGCATATTATATGTTTATATTGTGTTTCTAAGAATTCTGGATGTTGTATGTTTATATTGTGTTTCTAAAAACTCTGGATGTTATATGTTTATACTGTGTTTATAAGAATTCTGCATGTTATATGTTTATAGTGGATTTTTTTCTATTGTTCCATGACCAGCTTGGTAACTGCAAGAGGCCTGCAGACCAAAAACAGGTTGACTATCTCTGTTGGAGGGACTGTGGCATAGCAGTTCTTAAAATGTTGTATGTATCCCCTCTGAGAAACTACCAATTCAAATCCAGCATCTGCCTTCTATAATTAATATGTAATTACTGCAGTAAAACTGAAATCCAAAGGGCTAAGCTTTGAAACAGGTTAATGAAGTTTTAGTAATCACTGGAAACAGACATAATAACACAGACAAATCGGCATTTCGACTAAAATGCCTTTATCAAGACTATATGTACAACAATAAATGACGATCAAGAATAACAGTATTGACATTCACATGGTAGAGTTAAATGTAGAGATAACCCAGAAGGGTTGAACTAGGTCAGAGGTGAAATAACACAAAAAGGAAATATAGAGAACTCACCCAAATACATGTGAAAAGAGACCAGCAGAAAAATGATGGAACAACATATTATCCATATGCTTGGCAGGCATTGATCCCTAAAGGTTAAATCATGCCAAATTTATTTATATATATACATAGTGGTTCTCAAACACGTGACAGATCCTGCCATCAGAGTAGCACGACTTAATGGCAGTCACGTGAATATCCTGGAAGCCCTGATGGCAGTGCCGTTGAAGTGGTTGACAGCAAGAGATCCCAAATGGTTTTGATGCTGTACAGATGTTTGCAGAATTGGTCTGCAAGCCACTTCCAGTTTCACCTATGTACGTCATCGTGCAAATCTTGCAGATGATGGCATAGATGACATTTCGGGACACACATTGAAACTTTCTTCAATGGTGAAGGTGGTTTTGGGGAATGTGACAGACTGGGTCTGGGTGTCATAGAAACAGGTGTAGTATCTGTTAGCATTCTATAATTAAACATGTCACTTTGGCTACGCCCTGAGAATAACCCTTGATTCTGCATCATCAATATAACTAAAACAACTTGAACTCAGGTCTGCTGCACTCCACCAATTACTTAAAATATTTCACTGCAAAAAAAACCATCAAAACAACATATGATCTTTTTTAGATGCTTGTTCACAAATTCCAACTGGAACTCTATCATTGCAGGACAATTGTCCTACTGGATTTCTAGAAGGATTATAGTCCAGAGAATGAATATGCATTGTGTCATCATTCATTTTATTGGGCCAAGACTGAGATCATTGACAATATGAGACCCCAGCTAATGGAAAAAGAGCTTTCTAAAATGACTCATTTGGTTTTTCCTGTGATTTTCCTTGGTCATTATTTTTATACTTTGTGTTGACAGCCAATGAATTTGCTGGGAAAAGTAAAATGATTAATTTTAGAAGGTTGTTTTCCAATTAGCAAAGATGATTTCTATTGCCTATGGTCATGGCCCAACACATTCAACTTCATCAATGGTAGCTAATGCATTCAGTGTTTTTACCAATTCCACTGAACATTATACATGCATATTACTAGAAGACTAGTCACATGTCGCAATCTGTTAATGAGCATTTCTTGTACAGCACACTGGTCATCAATATGAATGATACACATGCTCAAAGTTGCATGACTTTTTACAGCTATCAACCTGGCCACAATCATCAAATATGTGTTCTTATTGAACAATTTAGAAATAAATACAACCAGCTGACCTAGAAAACAAAGCAAAGAACTCTGCATCCTTGACACCATCAAGCAATGGAACATTAATAGAATAAAACATTCCTTTTCCAATTCCTACGTCATCCACTGACCCTGACCCTGTGAACAATACAAGGAGATAATATGGGCAAACTAACAATTGAGTTTTAGTTGACAATTACTATATGGAGAAACTTTTCTATCAACAACATAAAATGTGTAACTACAAATATGATGTCACAATTTGTAATTTTTAGAATTAGTTTTTTTTAATCCACACAATTTTAACTAGGAGATGAGTAATATAAAAATATTATGATACATTCCCAGATAACTGGTCTACATTAACACTTTTGATCAAATCTGCACTGATTCAAAATTTTTTGATGCCACAGACTGCCTGCTTAGTCCTAGATACAAAGGGTCTATCATAAATTTGTTGAGCTTGTCTTCGACCGATAGAGATGCAGTACGCATGTTACAGTTGCGAGGAGTACTCCTGGATGCAAAGATATATGTGCTGGGTCATCCTATGTGTGTTATGTGACATATTCTTTCCAGAACGTTGTCTTTCCAATGGAACTCCCTGAACCCTTCTCTGTCTTGGGAAATTTTTTCCAACAACATATGTTATCTTTACTGTCGTCAGTCCATCATCTTCTTGGCCTGCCTTTCCTCCTCTGTCCATGTGCTCTTCCCTCCATTATTTGTCTTTCTAAACAGTTGTGTCTCTTTATATGTCCAAACAGGCATAGTTTTATTTTTGTTATTGTGTTTAGTAACCGACACTCTGGGATCTTCAATGTGTTTAAAATATCTGAGTTTCTCTTTTTTTCCTTCTATGATATTCTAAGTATCCTTCTGTAGCATTTCATCTCAAAGGCGTTGATCTTCTTTGCCACTGTTTTACTTAGGGTTCATGTTTCACAGCCATATGTTGCAACCGGAAAAATAAAAGTTTTTAGCAATCAATAGGAAATTTCTAAGAAAAATATTCCCATTGGTTGCCTTTACTCTCGGGAAGGAACAACCGCTAATTGAACACCGTAAAGAGAACACATTCATTCTAGTCTGCCATTTTGGCAGATGCCTTTGACTTTATTTTATTACACTGGGGGGGGGGGGGGGGGGGGAATTTGCTGGAAGTACAATTTTAGGCAGCACCAACAGCGGATAGAGTTGAAGGTCGGCACATGCCTACATTTCACAAAAATCCCAGTCGTGACGATATGCCGGTTCTGCTATGGCTGGGCTTTTTAGATGACTTTTGTCGATTGGTGTGCACAAGAACTGCAGATGAGCAAGAATACAATGGTGGTGTGGAATGGAACCCTCATAACTCGTCTTTTCCCACCCAGCTACTGTCCTAAATAAATCGTCCTTTCCTAGTCTTTAAGTAAATAAAAATAAACATACATCCATGAGCTCCTGTATATGGGTCAGAGAAATTCACTGAATGATTTCCATATAAGCACTTTCAATGGTGTGGACGACTTATGTCGAAACACAGTCACTTTTACTGTCACAGATGACCTATTTCGTACATGAGTATTACTATTTTTGCAGTTAATTTTTCTGACTAGACCAGTTTTATTCAGTACAGGATATCCTGTTTCCTTAAAAGATCAGTAACACTGTGAGCTTCCAGGCCCATTGTAAGAGGTGACTAAGGAGAATAGAGCATAGGGTTGACTAATAATTTAATAGAAAGTCAAAGTTGAGTCAAAAATTATGTGTTTAATTTGGGCTTGGTACAACTGGATGTTACATGTTCTAAGACTAGGCATATCATAGGTACCATAATATATTCATACACATACTTGGATCTCTGTTGGTTTCTTTCCCTCAATGTTGTTACTGTATTGATCGACAGCAATTATTAGCAATTAGCTCTTACTTCCTATGGTCAATGGGATGGTTTCTCTAGAGCTTTATTTCATACCCAGAAGACTTTTACTCTCAGCTTTGTACAATGCTTGAGAAGATGTCCACTAGGACACTCAAATGGGGTATATATGGGTTTTGTTGTTTTTATACTTTTCTACAACATACAGAGTTGGAGCTATGGACTTGAGCTCTCCTGCCAAGTATTCCTAAGTATCATTAGCAGCCTATCCCTGAACCATCATCACAAGGTATAGGTGGAACAGCCAATTATGCTTTCCCACCATACAAGGAGGGGTTTCTCTCTCCAATTATGCATGGCTAACGTCTGCCTGATTCTGGACTCTTCTAGGAAATTGTCACATCCGCAGAGTTGTTTTTCACCACACCCATGTGCCACCTGTTCATTGCTGGGGCATCATGTAGACATTGGCAGCGAGGACAGTGTTCAGGATTGGAGCTCATTTGATTCCACCAGCGAGATATGTAATGCTCAGTTCTCTGAATGTTGCACCACAGAGGAAAATGTAATTAGTTTCAATACCGTTTCATGTAACTACATTTTTTGCAAAAGCAAAACTAAATAGATGACATGTTTTTTTTAAACGATTATTTCCCTTGTCTATAATTACCCATCAGTGTATGGAGATATCTATTTTGAAATGTTATGTGGGTGGGAAATGACTGCGAAAGGGGTAGGGTTACAGTTAGTTATCCATCGGTAAGTGGACGGTTAGGTTATACAGTGGTCTATATTTTGATTTTATAAAAATTTAGATTGCAATCTTGTCTACCGGCACTGTACCAGCAATTGTATAGATGAAATGTTGTGGGGTTTCCAAAAGAGAAAATTCTAACTATATTGGCATGATATCTACTGAGAGTTTAATAATGTATAATAGTTAGTCAAATAGGCCAATAGTGAGGCCTTCTGAATGTTGAACACAGCAACTAAATGTAAAATAAAAATTATTCTGAAGAACATTCAGAACATGAAAAAGGTACAGATTTGTAAAAACACAGCACCTACCAGGAAAGAATCCAGATAAATATTTGTGAAATGATACAGTCATCACTTTTGGGGTCATACAGAAGGCTTCTTCCACACCTGTATTAAAACACAACAGTAAATTAAAATACAATTTTATACCTGTCAGCAATGTTCCCTCTAAGACAAAATTGCATATGTGTGAGCTGATAAATTTTTACTACCACTTCTTATGGCAGAACTTTTTAAACATTTAATTTTCAACATGTCATTTTCACCTCAACAACCCCACCCTCACCCACAAAATGACATGAAGCTTATTCATTTCCAAACACTAATCCAAGAGGACCACACAAAACAATTTATCATTTGCATTTTACAAAGAGAAAACAAATGCAATATGTTTTCACACCAAAATATCTGAAGATATCTTTCAATTGGACAATGACAGCACAAGACAAAGGAAAATACTGACAGCAGAATTGACATATCTACGAAGAATACTCAGAGTGTTATTAAGAGATAGAGTAAGAAACAATAACATCAGACAGATAACCAAAACAATACCAGCATTGGAACACATCAAAAGACAATAGATCAAGTGGTTTTCACACGCTTCCAGACTACCAACAGATAGCATGCCACAAATGGCTATGACACATAGACATTAAGGCTATAAAGCCAGAGGCAGACCATGTAAAAGGTGGATCACAGAAATCAAAGAAGTCACTGGAACAAGCTTACAAACAGCAAGAAGGCCATCTCCAGAGAACTCTTCCACCACTGGCGATACAAGGCAAACAAGGGCCACAGCATATAGATCTTTCAATTTTCCCTTCTACCTTTCTCATATTTCTAGAAAGCTTACACTTTGTCAATATTAATTTTATTAATATTAGTGACAAACAAACAAACAATTCCTGGTAATAGTGACAAAAAGCAAACAATTCCTGGGTATAGTGCCAAACAAACACAGTTGTGGGAGAAAATATGTTCAACAAACCTTTCATAACTTATATAAATTCTTGAGACTAACGGGAATTGAACCAGTCCGTTCAACGGCACCAAATCACCTAGCAACTATTGCAAGAATTTTAAAAAATTGTTTTCTGGCTTCCTACTTAAATTTACTTGTATAAACAATTATTCGAAGCAAAATTGTATTGTCTATATATGTTATCCATATTTACAAGAAGACTTATCGGCCCTTGTATAACTAATACGGATATTATGTTATATGTTTGTTGTTACTGAGGTATTTCAATACCTGTATGGGATGTTTGTTGTTGTAATAGTCCTTGTCTCGATCGGTCCGTTCTGGTGACTTTGTGTGCACGGTTTGAATGGCTTGATGAAATCGCATCTTTTTATGGAGATGCGGTTAGTCAAGCATGGAAAAATGCATGTGCAATAGTTGCTAGGCGATTTGGTGCCGTTGAACAGACTGGTTCAATTCCCGTTAGTCTCAAGAATTTTTAAAAATTGTCCTCTGGCTTCCTACTTAAATTTACTTGTATAACTTATATAGCAGCTTTCTGGGGGTATTGCTGCCCATATCTTCAATATTCAGAATTTATCATGAGGAATGACAAGCAGCAAATTAACCTTGATCAACTCGACATCATCAGCTTCCATGACAGAGGGGTTATAGAGACAGTCTGATAATGCTAATGCATGTGAACTAGGTCAACGAGGAGTGCAGATTATTGAGTTTATGATAGAGTAGCTGTTGGTGTAAGCTGTTGGTGTAGGCTGGATCAAATTTGTGTTGCCACTTTCTGATTAGCCAACATTATATTTAATGATCCTACATGGTAAGTTTTCTCTCTTGTTCTTTAGTGTCCATGTCTGACATTCATAACAAACAATTGGTATGAAAATTGAATCTATCATTTTCCTTTTGATTTTCATTGGGATAAATGTGCCTTTCAAGATTTGTGCAAGTACATAACTTAAGCAGTTGACTTTTTGAATTCTTGATCTCAATCTCTCTGTCCATTCTCCTGTCATCTGTAAAAATACTCCCAAGATATTTAAAATTCATACACTAACATCCTGAGAAGTTACAATATTACTGTATATCAAGTGACCAAACATGTGATAGCCCGAACAAAAATATGACATACTCCTGCGACACCAAAAAAAACTGGAGAAAAGACAATAGAGAGATAGACTAATAGTGATGGTACTATCAGATTTGATAAAATGGCAACAAATTTCTACCAAGGAGAAAAGTTACATTAATTACATAAGAATATTCATACCATCTCCATGGTGCAAGTCTATATCCACATAAAGTATCCTATCAAACTTTTCCCGCAGTTTGAGAATTCCCAGTACAATATCATTGATGTAACAAAAACCTGATGCACTGTCTCTGAAATGATAAAAGTATAACAATGATTTTCCTACTCTGCACTCTCAAACTTATCCAGATTTAGCAGAATTTAGTCCAGAAAATGGAATGTTTTGTGCCGTGGTTTATATCTTAGCTGCGATATTTGCGCCTTTCTGTCTGACACATCTGGCATCAGTATGGCCTATGGTCATGACCCTCTATAGAATGATACGGCCAACTCCATCTTCCAACCCTCGCCTCTTTATGACCTTCGTAGCAGGTAACAGTGTCATGATTTGTTAACACATCGGCGAAAATAAAATTTAATATAAACTCTGCCGAAGATGGGAGTGTCTGCCCATTGCCGCAAATAAAACGGCAAACAGTGCATTTTAATTCTCTGGACTAAATCCTGCTGGAGATCTAGTAGGACCGTGATCTTGCTTCAAGAGAGATCATGCGGGAGTTTGAGAATGAACGAGGAAGAAGAAATGTAAATAGCTCAAAGAAGGATTCCAATTATATTTACAACTAACATTCCTTTGACTGTGTAAACAACTATCATAATTTCATTGTGTAGACAACTATCATAATTTCATAATTCGATTGTATCTTCTTTCTGTCCTCATGTACCTTTCGGTGTTGAGGGGAGAGTGAGTGTACAGTCTTTTGCCCTTCTATTTGCCTCCTCTGCTGTTATATTTCCGACTGTCTCTAATACACTATCTATCCACCTTTTACGAGGGCGTCCAATAGGTCTCCTGTTTTCCTATTGTTTGTTAAGTGTTTTTTGGATAATACTTTGCTCTTTCTGTCTGGTTATGTGGCTGTACCATTTAACTTGTTGTTTCTGTATGTATTCTATTGTTGGCTTGATCCCTAATTGTTTCCTTAGTGCTTCATTCCTGATTTTGTCTCTCAAGCTAACTCCAATCATACGTCTCACACATTTCATTTCAGTGGTGGTAATCTTATGTATGATTGTATAGACAACTATCATAATTGCATAATGTGATTGTGCAAATAACTATCATAATTTCATAATTTAGGACATCACTGGTTACATTGGTATCCCTCTACACCAAATTATCCTCGTGAAAATTGTGTACTGTGACTAGCAGGAAATCATAGAAGTAGATAATGAAACATCTGACTGGCATGACTTTTTGTGCTTCCACTCTCAAATAACCAACACAAGTTATGAAACATCTGACTGGCATGACTTCTTGTGCTTCCACTCTCAAATAACCAACACAAGTTATGTGTGGTTTCCACCAGTAGCAGCGTACTTACTTACTTATCTGATCCCCTCCTTTTGAGAGCTTTCACACTTTATTCGCTGTATCAGGTGGTGGTTGGTGCATGTCCTCTTCAGCTGTATTGTGCCTGTATAAAGGGTGTTAGTGATGAAGGAGTTTGATGGTAACAGTTGTTTTCGTAGGTCTTGTAGTTCAGGACATTCAATAAGTCGATGCTTTACTGTTTCCTCCTCTTCTCTGTTGCAGCATGTTGTATGGTCGGCTGTAATTCTTTGTAGTTGTTTGTTAAGTTGTACATGTGTTGCTCCCAGCCTAAATATTGCTGTGTAGTCTATTTATGCTGTCGTGTGGATCTAGTTGAGGCATATCTACAAATAGAACCATTCCTTTAAAACCAGTGGCCCATCCATTGTTGTTTACGGTTGTTGTGGATAATGTGTTGAGCTGTTCTAAGGTTGATGGAAATTTCTGGTTGGGGCATACTTGATCCCTTTTTTTGCCAGTTTATCAGCACCTTCATTCCCACTTATACCTGTGTGGCCTGGTATCCACTGCAGTGTAGTATTGATGCCATAGGATGTAAGAATGTTTGTAGCTTGAAGAATGTTCTTATGGTTTTCTCTTCTGTTGGATTCCAGTTTTCAAGGTCATGTTGCATCATTTGTGTATTTGGTGGTGATGTATGAGTGTTTCTGATATTATTTTCACTTCTGTATCATAGTTGCTGCTGAACTCTCCACAAGGAGAAGATAATGCTACTGATGTTTTGTCATGGAGGACTAAGGGAAAGCTATATCCTGCATTGATGGTGGCTTTGAAGGCTGACTCATGTGTGCATGCTTGGATCCAGTCCTTGGGGTAGAAGTCGATAGTCTCTAGTGTAATGGACTTGAGTGTTTTTTGGTTTGTTGCCTTGGTTACTGACTTGTCAATTAGTGCAGTGTTTATTTGAGGCAGTATGAGAAATGCATTTGGTGGGATATTTGATTTTACCCTAGCATGTGAAACCTATCAATCTGTCTGTTATCAGACAATGCGTGTGTAGTTTGCTTCTAACCATGACAGTTTATCATACACTCTATGCCCTAGGACTTTACAGGTCAATACACATGGCCCTGGGTGACAAACAGTAAGCAAGATTTGGCCTCTGGTTGAATATGTCTATCTTGTATGAGATGTTCCGCTGATGAGAAACTGGTCCCATGTAATCAGATGGTCCTTTGTCCCATGTGCCCACGGATACTTAACCCACCTCATCTGAGAGCCTGGTTTCGGTTAGGAAACACTCTACATTAGAGTTGAACTAGGGTTGGTTCACCCTCTTAACCGACTTTGTGGTGTTGTGTTGTGGTGTCAAACATGACTTCAGTGAATTATTAGGAATTTAGTGAATAGGCTGGTAGAACTCTCATTTAATCATTGTCCAAGTAAAGATCACCAAAAATCTCATGAAAATGAGGAAATAATTTTTTTTTAAAGGAGAAACCCCTCCTCGTACTGAAGCCATATATATGAAAAACATGTCACTTTAAAAGGAGAAACCCCTCCTCGTACTGAAGCCATATATATGAAAAACATGTCACTTTAAAAGGAGAAACCCCTCCTCGTACTGAAGCCATATATATGAAAAACATGTCACTTTAAAAGGAGAAACCCCTCCTCGTACTGAAGCCATATATATGAAAAACATGTCACTTTAAAAGGAGAAACCCCTCCTCGTACTGAAGCAATATATATGAAAAACATGTCACTTTAAAAGGAGAAACCCCTCCTCGTACTGAAGCCATATATATGAAAAACATGTCACTTTAAAAGGTGACACTTTCTCCTCTTACTGAAGACATTCTATTGTCCTGATCTTTAGTCAAATTTCCCACTAGCAACATAAAATGGATTACTCTATCCAAATGTTTTTACTTAGCAACATAAAACAGATTATCTAAATGTTTTTGCTTTTAAAGCTTCAAATTAATACTGTAATTATAACTATTTTGTTACAACGCATAAAATATTGACAACATTATACCTTTTAGCATGATGCCATCCTCCATACCAATTGATTGCTATGTCTGCAGAGTTGTCCAGAAGTTTTTCAGCAGCAACAATGGTAGCACCACTGATCAAACAGCATGATTCATAGATCCCTTGTTGTATGGGACAGTCATATGCTGAATAAGGAAGGACCACATTTTTCTCATAGTTTTAGTCTGATGTGGTCACACATAATAATAATAATAAAACCCGCAACACATTAGGGTCATAGGGGTGCCACATTTGAGCCACTCGTAGAAAAAGCCAGCCAAACTGCTCTATCCTCAGCATAGGGATGAGTGAAATAAATTTCACCATAACATTTCAACATCAATATTCCTTGATGTTATCAATCCATTTTCTTTTTCTTCAACCTCTTCTCCTTTCACTCTCAATTGTTGCATGTAAGATAATTCATGAAAGTGAATGGTATTTCGTTAGATGACCTAAGTATGCAAGCTTACACCATTTCACCACTGTTTTCTTTCAACCTGTAATCTCGGTTATTTTATCTCTCGCAAATAATTTTATGTTTTTAAAATAAATTTGTAATACACAACTATAGCACTTGATTTGAAATGTCTGAATCCTTCTTCTGTATCTGAAGTGAGTGTCCATCTCATATCTGAATCCTTCTTCTGTATCTGAAGTGAGTATCCATCTCATATCTGAATCCTTCTTCTGTATCTGAAGTGAGTGTCCATCTCATATCTGAATCCTTCTTCTATATCTGAAGTGAGTGTCCATCTCATATCTGAATCCTTCTTCTGTATCTGAAGTGAGTGTCCATCTCATATCAACATAAAAGAATACACAATAACTAGTGATTTGTATAATCTATCAAAATACAGGTGAAGGTTGAAGATCAAAGACTGCTTCAATCATGATTTTTTCCACACTCGATGTAACCATCGCTATAGATAGAAATAGATTGTTTGACTCTGTATGTTGACACATCCAATGTAGTATCCCTATTACCCTGGCAGGTTACGGATTTATGAATGGATGGATATAGTACAAAGAAGAAGACCAAGAGATAGACCAATATGTTCTTCATCCAAAACATGATGATGATGAGCATTTGTTACATTGAATTTTAAAATTCACTTAGTTATGTATTTGACTATGAGTTTGTAGGTGGCTAATAAGCAACATTAATGTCTTTGGAAATTCAAATAATGCAAATGTCCTTGAACAGTTCGGAATTGGGATGACCACACCCATGATGGGATGACCACACCCATGATGGGATGACCACACCCATGATGGTTTTTGGTCTACCCGTAACTTTCTCAATACTCTCCTGCACTGTTGAGCTGCTACACTTCTCTTTACACATGATGATGATGCGTCTTTTTTGATTGTATGTGAATACACGTGTATGTGAATATGACTTTCATTGGGGATTTTCATTTCAGTGAGGAGGAGTTGTGCAAAGCGTCAACCATACTCTCTTGTCGAACCTCATTTGAAACCAGTGGCAAGATGAATCAAGACAACTGGAAATGAAGTTTTATGCAGTGGATGACCACAGTTTTTTTTACATGTCTCACCTTGCTCAATGCGGCCCTCACCACGTTGTGCAGCAATAACCTTTCATGGCTTGCAATGTTACATTGATAATAATGGATGTGTACAAATATGTATGTTAGAGATTGTAATAAAACTGAGATTGTAATAAAACTGAGATTGTAATAAAACTAAGTACTTTGTAGGAATTAATAATAAAAGAATAAAAACTTATCCGAGTTTCTGTATAAAATGTAAGGTCACTTGATTGATAAAATGTGACTAGGTTTAGTTGTATGCCATTTTCCTTTGCAATGAATCCTAGTTATTATTTAGCCATGATAGGGGACTGCTGATGGTGCATGTCTTGTTTCTGATGAAACCCTAACGGTAATGTTAATCCTAACCTTTCATTTGTTCTTGTGCTCTTGTTACGGAGTCGACAAAATTATATAACTAATTTACATATTTAAAAAAAACACTACTCATTTATTCATGACACAGTGACAACTAATAAAATCACAATGTGAACAGGGAAATCCCCACAACATCATCTACAGAAACCTTGTTGGACACTTTATGTTTTATGAGTATTACTTCCTGCAAAGTACCTAAAACTCAATTACACATTTCTATACTGTTTATTCACCTGGATATTAGCATATTCAATGCACTACACACAAGACAGAAAAACAAAAAGACACACAAAAGATGTATACAAACCACATACAAAGTCCATAATTTTCTGACTCTTCGCTAGATAGAACGGAGCTGTCCTCAGAATCACTAGATGTACTAACACTCTGGAGAAAAGTTATGTATTCCTGGCAATGAAATCCTACAATTTCAGCATTCGTAGCTAATCTTGGGCTAACCACTCTGGTAATAAATGTTCAAACATTAAGCAAATAAATATAAAGTAACTAAACATAAAGTAAAAGTAACTAAATATAGAGGAGTTAAACATAAAGGAATGAAATATGAAGGAGCTAAATATATAGGAACTAAACATAAAGTAGCTACATATACAATAATTAAACATAAAGTAGCTACATATACAATAATTAAATATAAAGTAGCTACATATACAATAATTAAATATAAAGGAGCTAAATATATAGGAACTAAACATATACTCTCAGACTATAATAAAATATAAAATTGCTAAAGAAAAAAAAAGATGAAACGTAAACATGTTATGATCGAAAGTAGAATGTATTACAAGTAAAATTATGAGATAAATTTTTAGCAAGAATAAATATAAATATATCCCGATATAATAGAACAATGGACTGATAAAAAAGAACTTTTGCGGCTGGGCTGAAAGTGGCTTAAAGCCCAGCCCAAGATGATAATGAACATCTCTCGGGCTGACCTGAGTTTTAATAATAAATAACTTCTTTGTTCATTCTCAAACTTCTGCTGATTACCAGGATATAATCCAGAGAATGGAATGTATCATTTCTTACAGCTCAACCTCAATATCTGAGCCACTCAGCCGGACTCATTCAATTCAGCATGGCCTATGGGTCACTTTGATCCTCTATGGGATGGGATAGCCAACTTCATCTCCCAAACCTCCTTAGTCACCTCTTATGACATGCCTGGCAGGTAACAGTGCCGTTATTCTTTTCCCTTTTGGGTCACGGCAACACACGGGCAGACAAATAATGAATCTGTAAAAAAGACTTACTCGATATATCGTAAAAGGCCATAAGCATGTATCAACGAATGAACAAGTTCAGCCTGAAAGATAATAATTATTTGATTTAGACACACAACTTCCCAAAAAATATATAATTTATAATACAATTTATAATTTGTATATAAGTTTAAATGAACATCACACAATTTTACATAAATATAGTCATCATTATACAAACTGCCCACCATACCACAACACGAGAAGAAAATTATGATTATTGGACAAAGCACTGATGTACAAGCTCTACAACCCTGTCACAGGGCTGGCAACTATAGTCCTGTCACAGGGCTGGCAACTATAGTCCTGTCACAGGGCTGGCAACTATAGTCCTGTCACAGGGCTGGCAACTATAGTCCTGTCACAGGGCTGGCAACTATAGTCCTGTCACAGGGCTGGCAACTATAGTACAATTCATTGAAGAAATCCATATTGGTGTTGAACTCTGGAGCACGAGGGAGAAAAATCATCATATACTGGAACCATATTAGTCACAATAGATAATCTGGGAGCACTTCATTTGAGTTACAGCTTTCAACTTTATTTCAGTCAAATCTCATTATAACAACTTGGTCCCTATCCAGGCCAACTCCTTGAAGTGGAGATGTGGCTTAGTCCAACCAACAGAGGCTGGAAACTAAGATTGGTCAGGCCAACCCTGACATTGAGCAGTACCACAGTCTTGCCCAAGCAATCACTGGTGCTGCAAGTCGGAGATACTTGGCAGAGAGGCACACAAGCAACAATGGTATCATGCAACAGAACTAGATAACATGTCTTCAAAACTTGGTCAGGACCAACATAATATGCATGTAATAACAGAAATTTGCTATATACAGTATAAACAAAAAATTTACAAATAAATATTTATATCTTCTTCTTCTTCAGCATTCATTCTCAAACCTTCCACTGGATCTCCCTTGTAGCAGGACCATGATCCTACCAGATTTTCAGCAGGATGTAGTCCAGAGAATGGAAATGCGCTGTGTTGCTGTTTTATTTGTGAGAATAGCTCGACACATCCGTCTTCAGCGGGAAATATTTATATAAATAAATATAAATAATAGGTGCAACTATGGATCAACTGTTCACTGTGACCTTTGTTCTAGTTTCGAGGTATTACCTAACCTTTGCAGTGTGATTAGTACAATTTGTATTTAAAATTAAAGTATATTAATTGAAAAGGCATATTAATTTGGAATAAGTATTTAGACTTGGGCTAGGAATAAAGGTTAGGATCAGTTATAAATTTAAAAATAAATAAATTATAATTATAAATGTGGTTGATGTCGTTTGCGTCGAGAGATGTGACGTCACGGCATCCATTAATTTCATTGGTGTTACACAGAAATCTGTGGCGTCGGCTAGTTAAAAATGTAAACATTGTGTGCTATTTATAGTACAGTGAAGAGTTGATCAGTAGTTTTACCAAATAATATTTATTTATATAATAAATATAAATAAAATATAATTAAGTGGGTATTTTGATAAGCATTAGGGACAATTTTTTATAAATGTATGCGTTATATAGGGATATATGATGGTGATGAAATAATTCCTTTAGTTGTGGTTGTGAGCAGGTAGTTCTTGACAACACATAGTCTTTCTGACAAAAGCACAGCAGGTCCTTCTCAGTTGTGTAACCTAGGTGGTACCCAAACTTGTATATGATTTGTCTCAAAGGCATGCTTATGTTAAGGGAGGTTTTATGGATGCATGTTTAGTTCCCAAAGGGAGATATGCCAGTGCAGTAGTATCCCAGCACATACAGCCAGGAGTAGCATACACTTCTGGACTAAATATTTCATTAATTCTTCTGTCAGATCTGTGACCCATCTGTGTAATGGCAAACCTATCATCCTCCATCACCCAGGAGTCTGTCACAAAAAGACAAAAATGTAATGTCTACTGGCCCGCATATATTTATACAAATTGTCCCTAACACTTATCAAAATAATCTATGAAGAATACTCAGAGTGTCATTAAGAGACAGAATTTTAAATAACATCAGACAGATAACCAAAACAATATTGTAACATATCGAAAGACAACAGAATAAGGAGTTTTCACACGCTTCCAGACTACCAACAGATAGCATGCCACAAATGGCCATGACACATAGACATCACGGCTATAAAGACAGAGGCAGACTATGTAAAAGATAGATCACAGAAATCAAAGAAGCCACAGGAACAAGCTTAAAAACAGCACACAAGACGGACATCTCCACAGAACTCTTTCATCCCTGACGCCGCAATGCAAACAAGGGACACAGCGCATAGATAGATAGAGAGACTTATCAAAATCATCATCCATGGGAACCATGTAACTGAAGACCAAGTACTAACAGAAGACAAACGTACAAAATTGAGACAAGATATACAATGACAAATTTTCCACAAGGTGACAAATTGTCAGCCTATCCCTATCTTTAATTGTCTCCTACGGCTGGAAAGAAGGTAGTTGCCTTATACTTTATAAATAGCCAAACTGTCAGAGGATATTCAACAAGGTGGAGAGTGCCACAGTAACAAAACCAGGAAGCCTGCTCTGGCCGAGAAATTAACTACTTGAGTGCATCAAAAAACAACAACACAATAATGGGATAATGTAATATTGTTACTTGTTTAACTAATAAATAATTATATTAATGTAAAAAAGAAATAACAGAAATCAAAGGAACAAGGACTTTTTCCACGTTACAGCCCAACACAAGAAACAAACACAAATGAAATAAACACAAATAAAAATACAGAGAGATGGCTTCACCATCTTCATCTTGCTGCATAATAAATAACAACAAATAGAGAAAGATACGCAGTCATGTTTAGTGACTAACAATATCGGTGCTATTGATATATAAAAATAGAAATAGAATGAGGTAAGAGGAATATCATAAGTCAAGGAATCATGACATATATTTGTGGCTCATGATTCCTTCACTTATGGTATTGCTCTTACCTCATTCTATTTCAGGGTGTCCCAAATGTCATTTCTGGAGGTCCACAATGTCCACTCAAGGGTCTATTAAGACTATTAGAAATGTTATGAATATTTACATGTACAATATATATGTTGAAGAATTGGACGACATAATATTGTTTCCAGAACAGTCCTCTTTATGGATGTCCTCAACAGCTCATGGTGCTGGGCGAGGACATGTCTAGGACCTGATACAGCTAAGGACATGTCTAAACAATCTAAAGATTCTGTAGAGGCAATAGAGACATTATTTTATAGAAAAATGCTGAGACATATAAAAAGTGCAATTACAATATATTGCACAAAGTTCATTCAAAGAGAGACCTGCTCACTCACATCATAAGAAGGTATTCCACATTCTTTGGACACATTATGAGAAGGTGTTCCACATTCTTTGGACACATTATGAGAAGGTGTTCCACATTCTTTGGACACATTATGAGGTATTCCACATTCTGTGGACACATTATGAGGTATTCCACATTCTGTGACACATTATGAGGTATTCCACATTCTGTGGACACATTATGAGGTATTCCACATTCTGTGGACACATTATGAGGTATTCCACATTCTTTGGACACATTATGAGGTATTCCACATTCTTTGGACACATTATGAGGTATTCCACATTCTTTGGACACATTATGAGGTATTCCACATTCTTTGGACACATTATGAGGTATTCCACATTCTTTGGACACATTATGAGGTATTCCACATTCTTTGGACACATTATGAGGTATTCCACATTCTTTGGACACATTATGAGAAGGTATTCCACATTCTTTGGACACATTATGAGAAGGTATTCCACATTCTTTGGACACATTATGAGGTATTCCACATTCTTTGGACACATTATGAGGTATTCCACATTCTTTGGACACATTATGAGGTATTCCACATTCTTTGGACACATTATGAGAAGGTATTCCACATTCTTTGGACACATTATGAGAAGGTATTCCACATTCTTTGGACACATTATGAGGTATTCCACATTCTTTGGACACATTATGAGGTATTCCACATTCTTTGGACACATTATGAGGTATTCCACATTCTTTGGACACATTATGAGGTATTCCACATTCTTTGGACACATTATGAAAAGGTATTCCACATTCTTTGGACATATCATGAGAAGAACAAAGATGCAGTAAGTTATGACAAGAGGCAAGTAATAAAGGGATAGGGGAAGAAAGAAGATGCTGAATAGCTTAGCATCGTTGCATGGGGGAACATGGGTATCAGAAATTGCTGACATGAAAACAGAAGACTGTGGACAGACATGGTAATAATTACCATGTGGCAGACTATAAGTTATTGGCATTACATGAGACAGAAGATACATGCCATGATAACAAATGCCACATGGCATGGACTACAAGAAATGATTGGCAGTACATGAGACAGTAGACTGTGGACATACATGATAATGTCACATGGCATGATCAATTGTTGATATGGTGCATTTATTTGGGAAGAAGCAGGAGGGCAAATAAAGGCATGGACAAACAACATTAAGCAATGGACAGGACAATATTTTGCCTCTCATCTGCATCACTGAGGATAAAAATTGTTGGAGGACTCTTGTGTGCTGAAGCATCCAATGTGGTACCCCTACGACCCAGAAGGGTTATGGGTTTATTGATTGATGGTGTAGAACATACAACGCTGTGATAAATCCCTCGAAAGCAAAGGTCGTCTGGTACTCCTTGAATAATAATATGGTCAATGACATACTGCCAGATGTCAGTTGCATGGACTCATTCATTGAAAGAGAACAGAATCTTAAATATCTTGGGATAACCTTTGATAGAAGTCTCTCATTCAACAAGCACGTCACAAATATGATTCAGAAGGCTAAAAGAGGGATCAGTGTTATCAAGGCTATGGCGACCCTCAACATGTGCAATGGGTACTGTTTCTGCAAGTGATGGTGCTATCTGTTATAGATTATGGCCTTGGCCTAGTAACACTGTCACAGACACAAGTCAATAGATTGGGAAAAGACCAAAATGAGATAATGAGAGTTGTACTGGGGTGCACTTGGGATACACCCATCTCTGCTATGAGATTTCTGCTTGATCTCCCCAGCATTAGAGTGCGACATCAGGTAGCACAAGTTAGGTCGTACTTTAAAGTAAAGGAATACAACCACCACCCATTACAGTTTACACTGACGTCTAGATGAATCAAATGGAAAACAAATCAAGCATGGCAGATCATGGATGGCAGAGGCTGAAGACACACTATGAAGAGTATGTAAATTTGAAGAAATAGGAAAGGGCAGTGAATGGGTGGAGGTAGACATTGAGAAGAAATCACTGACTAAAGTAATAATACAACTAGATAAAGTGTGTCGAAAATCAATGGGTGTCAGGTCCCAGTGCATGAACTCGCCCAGCTACACTCGAAACCCAAGACATAATTATATACACAGATGGTTCAGTTAACTACAAAATATGAATAAAAGCGGTTGGGGTTTTTTGTGTGTACAGAAACAGTGTGAAGTTGGTTGAGAAATCTTCAGCATATCCCACTGTCACATCGAGCATGAGGATGGAGATAGAGGAAATTACACCTACACTTAATGTGTTGATAACTGATCCATCAACACACTCGATAATACTCACAGACTCTCAAAGTATGCTGTACAAGATAGAAAAGTGCATGTTAAGAAAGAAATGGTGGGACTAGTCACATGGCATGTACTAAAAGAAATGATTGGCAGTACACAAGACAGATAAATGTGGACATACATGATGACCAACCTCACAGACTATAAGAAGAATAGTCGATAAGGACTGATTAACTCTTTATCTCTGAGTTTTCCTGTCCTGTTGTAATAGATTTAGAAATCATCTTACTCTCATAGTGGGTTAGTTTAAGTGGCTGTTAATCATCTTACTTGCATAGTGGGTTAGTTTAAGTGTTAATCATCTTACTCGCATAGTGGGTTAGTTTAAGTGGCTGTTTATCATCTTACTCTCATAGTGGGTTAGTTTAAGTGGCTGTTTATCATCTTACTCTCATAGTGGGTTAGTTTAAGTGTTAATCATCTTACTCTCATAGTGGGTTAGTTTAAGTGGCTGTTTATCAGCTCACCAGCACAGAGGGTTATTTTGAGTGGCTGCTTATCAGCTTACTGACATAGTGGGTTAGTTTATAAGTGACTTTTTTATAAGTTTACCAAGAAAAAGGTTTTTAATTAGCAAACAGCGGTAACACAGTACTACCTACCCTTCCCCTTATTCTAATCAACTCATTTGATTTTTCTAAGAGTTCTTGGCTGTGCACATAAGCAACACGGTATGCAGTTTTCAGTCTCTTGACTTCTGAAACATTCTGTAGAACTTCAGCATCATCTGCTTGATTAACTGTTTCATAATTCTCTGCTGCTCCAAACTTTTCTGGATTTGTACTGAGATTACTGTCTCGACTGATACTGCATAGCTTTCTCTTCATAAAATTATGCTTATCTTGAGCCAGGTTGTACTCAGGTGACAAATGAAAAGGATCAATGTCTATTTGAGAGGGTTGTATTGCTTTGGTTTCACCATCTTTTTCCTCAAAACAGGACAGTATAATTTTTGGTATAATTTTATCTTTACCTGCACTGTACAAGGTATCCTCACATTTACTACTGTTCTGTGCACATTTTCTATTGATAGGCTGATATTTTTCTTTTGATAATTCTTCATCTGATAACAAATCAAATGGATCATAAGTCTTTATCAAAGGGTGATGTTTTTCATTTCCATTAGCTTCCTTGTTAGAAGTATCAATGCAAGGCACTGATTTAATGCTTTCATCGTTGCTAGTATATGAAATCTCTTCACTTTTTGAGTTAGCCATCTCTAATAAAGAAATTGATGCATTTAATGGACAAGTAATCTCAGATTTAGAATTAATTTCTATTTCATATTCTCTATCAATCTTAGATGTTGGTAGCTCACTTATATTACAATTTTCTAATTCACTCGCAGTGCTGTCTGGTAATAATTTGCAAGAATCATTATGCACAGAGTGATTATTGCTGTCAAATGTCGTCTCCATCGATGCTGTTTCAAGACCAGAAACAAGTCAACTCTACAAGTTGTTGGTCAGTGCATATCCTAAGAAAAATTCAATAAATAATGTTCAATTATTTGTACAATTATACACTTATTCTGATCTAACCTGAAACTGAATAATCTTTAATGTGTATTTATTTTATAATAGATAATGTAATTAGTTAGTCATGCACTCCGGGTCAAGTCCATAAGTGCTCAGATCTCTTCTTGAGTGTAGCCTCCATTACACGTTGACTGACAGTCCCAGTATGCAGTTAACTGAGCATCATTCTTTCTTGCCCATGAAACCACTCCTTTCTAGCGACACCACATTTCAGACCAAAATTCCTTTATTCTAGTCATGAAACAAGTCATCGTCACTTATAGTCATTTGTTTGTACGTTTTCTTGTAGGGCGTTCAAAATATCTGCTCGATCCATTGCTCCACTAACAGCCATAGTAGCAGCATGTGTAACCAACCTATCTG
The DNA here is from genome assembly GCA_034231615.1 of Meghimatium bilineatum. Taxonomy (NCBI): domain Eukaryota; kingdom Metazoa; phylum Mollusca; class Gastropoda; order Stylommatophora; family Philomycidae; genus Meghimatium; species Meghimatium bilineatum. Next base: position 11,327,318 of record CM067319.1, on the reverse strand, counting down.
CTCTCTCATTACCTCTCTCGGACTCCCGCATGTCCTGGCACAAAAATGAATTACACTTTACGCATACAGGAATTCTTCACTGCATCCAGCCACTGTTTCCAAATGTACATCGCCTGAACTTTCACAATCATGCTCATCGAGTCACTGATTATGCAGGCATGCTCATAGATAGTCTGCAAGCACACCCATTGTAAAGCTTTGGTTACTGCCAAAATCTTCATTGTCATGCTGCTTTGTTGTCTGAGTGAATGCACCACTTTCCTCTCTGATGGTCACCCCCCCCCACCTTTGAGCAGTGAAGGACCAGGCACTCCTGATGTGTCTCTCAACCGACCCATCTGTATATATAATCATATCACCTTCCCTGGAATTTTCACTGATCAGAGCGAGTACCTTTGACTCACTGTCAGACACCATTCCCTGCATTCTCTATTGAGTGTTATTATTACTGTGAAGGCTGTTGGACAATCTAATTTAATTAGTGATTGGCTAAACTGACATCTCATCCCTCTGGGCACATTCACAGGTTCTCAGTCTATTGCAGCAGATGATCAGAAGGTATTAGATGGTATCTGAACCAAGTCTGTTCAGCTGAAACCAATTTGTTTTAAAATGTGAGAGAACACATTTAAAAATTCGACCATTCCTTATTCCTAATTAGCAGATGAAGTGTAAAAACACTGATAGCTCACATGACTTTTAATTGTATACAATCCTCATTTGAATGGCAAGTTGTGTATAGTGTTTTAAGTTGTCACAAAAGCATTTGATAAAGTTAAACATAGTAAAGTTATACACATGCTAGAGAATTTGAACATCGACAGTAAGGACTTAAGTATCATCAAGAACATGTACTGGCAACAAACAGCAGTGATAAAGAGTAGGAAATCAATTTGGCCCTTTTCAACAAATAAAACAAGGAGTTAGACAGGGATGTGTACTTTCACCAGACTTGTTCTCTTTTACAGTGAAAATATAATGTGTGCACCAGATGATATCCCAGGAATATCAGTGGGAGGACATATAAATAATTTGAGATATGCGGATGACACTGTTCTGATTGCTAAAATTGAGGAAGACCTTCAAGATTTAATTAATGTAGTAGTCACAGAAAGTAAAGAGAAAAGACCTCTTCCTAAATATCAAGAAAACAGAAGTAATGGTTATTTCAAAGAAACAAAATACCGCACCTTGCAAGATCAAAGTGAATGATATAGTATTAAAACAGGTCCACCAATTCAAATATTTAGGTACAATGATTACAGCAGATGGAAGAAATTCAACAGAAACAATAAGCAGTATAGGGCAGTCAAAAACAACATTCCGAAAAATTGAAAATATATTGTGTAATATGATCTTATCATTAGAGGTGATAAGTTTGCCGGACTTCTATATATTTCCTTTATGTCTTCTTTTGTTTGTGTATATCAACATGTGATTATTTTGTACTCTAGTCCATCAATTGTACATTAGAATGCCCTATTGTTATTGTTCAATCATTTACATATTTAGACTTTGATTTCCTCTGTGTTATTGCAGTTATCTCTTTGATGGGTGTCCACACATTTATAGTTATTTGTATATGCATTTTATTTTATATGGTTCTATGTATCCACACAATTACTTTGGGCCACACATTTGTATGTATACATATGCATATGTTATAGCATTATCTTTATGTGAACGAACATTTATATTTATATATGTATATGTTTCTATGTGTGCGAATGTTCATGTTATTGTTTTATGTGAGAAAGTGTTTATGTGGATGCATGTTTATATTTATGTATATATATATATATTTATGTGAGCGCTTGTTTATGTTAATGCACGTATCTCCATTCTGTGTCAATATGTATGCCTATTCTGGTGTGAGCCCTTTCCTATGTGTGGATACATTTACATGCCTGTGCATTTTGTGTGGGTATCCTTCACACATCTGTGTGTCCATTTTGTTATATATTTATCTCTTAACTCTTGGTGTGTGTATACATTTCTATGTATGTGCGGTTGTATATATATGTTTATGTCTATATTTGGTTTTACATTCATTCCATGCGCTTTAAAACAATGATTCTTCTTGTATCTTTCCTTCCCCAAACCCACGCAGCCCATCACCACACAACCTCATCAATCATTATCATATGCCATTCTGGTTGGCGTAGGCGACCATGGCTCTCTGTCCACAGTATGGTTATCAGGATCGTTGTTGTTTCCATTCCTTGCTAGGTTGTCAAACTAATATTTTCTCACACTGTCCCCTTCTGTCTCTGTAGCCTTCAGTCTTGCCTGTTGTGACTATGTTCTCAAAACCTGCCTGTCTCATAAAGTGACAAAAAAAAAGGTCTTTTTCTTATATTATTGATTTGGGTCAGTTTCTCATTTTATTCTTTCAGCACCTCCAACCACATCTCTATTGCCTCTAATTTCCCACTTTCCAGTTTGTTTATAATGAAAGCACGCATTTTCTCTTTTACTAGATGCGTTTATATTTCTGCGTCATAGAAACATGGCTTGATAAAATTTCAATCATCTATTTTGTTTATTATTGTTGAGTTTATAAGTTATTTGTCTCTTTGAAAAAAGATCCCATTTAGACCGACATGTTGAGATTTGTTGTGTAGTTTTATTGTATGTTTATAATATACTTTTTTATATATTTTTATTCATAGGTAAGGTAAGTGTTTTTAGTAACCAGTTTAAATCATTTTGCTTTACTAATCATTAGAGGTGAGAAAGAGAGTTCTTCAGTGCTTTATAACTTCTACACTAATATATGGATGCGAATCTTGGACAATAAACAAACAGGAAATTGGGAAATTAGAGGCAATAGAGATATGGTTCTACAGAAGAATGCTGAGAATACCATGGACTGCCAGAAAAACTAATGTGGAGGTGTTAAAAGAGTCAAATGTGAAACGGACCGTAATAATATAAGAAAAAGACAATGTTTATTTTTTTACCACTTCATGAGACAGGGAGGCTTGGAGAACATAGTCACAACAGGCAAGATTGAAGGCAACAAAGACAGAGGAAGACAATGTGAGAAAATATTAGACAGTTTGACAAGGCAGGGAAATAACGATCTTGATATATAATGCATGGAGCTGGTGAGAGCCATGATCGCTACGCCAACCGGCATGGCACCTGATGATGATGACAGTGTTCTACTGTGCAGAATGTTTTTAGACTACAGAATATTCTCATCCATAATAATCCGACCGACAACTCTTATCCTTGGAGCATCCTTTTTATTATGTTAATACCTTCATAAAACAATGCACGAAAATGTAAATTCTTAAATACATTAAGATATGTAATGTTACAAAATACAATGTACAACTGTTACATAGAAAAATATATTAAATTACTTTTTAAAACTACTTTACTGATTAGTTTGTGCTGTTATTTTAACAGATGTGGCTACCTTGTACTAAATGGCTAGCCGTGGTTGAAATCAACCAAGGCAACAGTAATGAATGAAGAACCCATAGCAACATGGGAACACAAAGTTCATTTAGAAAATAGAAAAGACAGGAAACTACCTATCACTGCTCACTCAATTTTTACCATAACTAGCTATCAATCAATCAAACAAGTGCAATGCCAAGTGGCGTAGGCAATCATGCTTCTCCATAGGCCTAATAAATATGAACCATGTGTGATAATGCAGGAAGGATGCAGACTATTGTGTAATGACAATCGCTATGAAGTTCAGCTTAATGAAATAATAGCCTAGCCTACATAATATTTTAGTCTAAACTAAATTCATCATCAAATTCCATCAAGGTTGAGTGCAACGGACCTCTCTCGCTTTGGTGGTGCACAAAAGTAAATTTTATTTCTATAAAGAATTTTAACAAGCAACACTTGAAACAGGGTAATGAAGTATTGTGAATCACTGGAAATACACATAATAACACACACAAATTGATGTTTTGACCAAAAGGCCCTTAAGAGAACATGTCAATAGTGCTGTTCTTATTCATAATTTCTGGTGAATGTGTTCTTGTTAAAAGCCTTTAGGCCGAAACGCTGATTTGTGTGTGTTATTATGTATCCAGTGATTAGCAAAAGATAGTTACACCTTGTCAAGTCTAGACTAGATTGTCTGTTGGATGGTGAATGTGTTCTTGTTAAAAGCCTTTAGGCCGAAACGCTGATTTGTGTGTGTTATTATGTATTCAGTGATTAGCAAAAGATAGTTACACCTTGTCAAGTCTAGATTGTCTGTTGGATGGTGAATGTGTTCTTGTTAAAAGCCTTTAGGCCGAAACGCTGATTTGTGTGTGTTATTATGTATCCAGTGATTAGCAAAACATAGTTACACCTTTTCAAGTTTAGATTTGTCTGTTGGATTTCAATGTTGCTGCAGTGAGTATATATTGTAATGAATCATTATACACATTTTAATTCAATTGTCCTTACAGTGCACATAAATATCAGCTCTTCACTGTGACCTTTGTTCTAGTTTTGAGGTGTTACCTGAACTTTGCAGTGTGATTGACATGCGCAGCGCCATTGAATTAGGAATAGAATCACTATTTAAAATTAATGCATATTTATTGAAAAGGCATATTAATTTGGGTTAGAATTAGAATTTAGATTATGGTGGGGGGATTAGGATTAGTTTTTAGAATTACTGTGTTTTATTATTATATACATTAGCGGGAAGTTAAATATAAGGGACATGCGCAGTGAGAAGTTCAGGACAATTTCCATATTGTATCTGTGTGAGTATATATGGAGAAGAAAGCATGGGAAATCGAAAGCTTTATTCATGGACTTTCTGGAATTAGAAAAGTGTATCCTAGACAAGATTCTGAATATAAGGTGAGTGCTTCCAATTTTTTTTTTGCATTGTGTCTTTTCATTTATTTTAAGGATTATGGCAACAGTGATGTCATGGCATCTATGGAGATGGTTGCTCCCTCCCCCGGGAAATCCATGACGTCATCTAGTTAAATATGTAAACAGTGTGTTATTTATAGCACAGTGAAGAGCTGAATTACTTTTATTTACCATTGTTATTACAAGGATACAATGATGTCAACTTTTTATGAACTTTAAATCCGTAATAATATCTATCAAACTATTCCTGATCCCCTATGTTGTACGTTATCATGGTGTTATCCCTTTTTATTGATGCATTCACTACTTTTCACCTTTATGGCTTTAGATGCAAAGCACTGGTGAGTAAATTCTCAGCATGATTCATCTGAATGAATCAGAACATACAAATTCAATTTATGATATTAGCGATATGCAGAAAGTAGGCGCTTAAAAAGTCCTGTGTGCTAAAGATGTTCATATCTTTAATTAATGATTCAATACTAAGTTTGTAACGAAAATTACACAAATCAATACATGTTCTTGGAATGATCTCAACTCAAAAGTAGCTTACAGCTTGCAAACGAAATTCAAAGACTTTTAAAGCGAAATGCTGAATTACTACGTGAACTGTGAACTTTTGAACTTTGCAATGTCGGCTTCGGCTTTTATATTGAAATTCTTAAGCAAATCATTTCTATGATACACGAATAATCACAAAACTATACGTTATGAAAAACATCCTAAATTAAAAATACTTGCACATTTCTACATGAATAACTAGTTAGAGAAGTAGTTTGTTAAGGATCTGTATTTCTAAGCGAGAAAATAGTATACATTATAAAAGATATAAATACCGATACTCTATTCTTACTAGTTGTTCTAAAACTATAACTCTTCAACGTTTCACAATAACAAAGATGGCTACTCCTGGTCAACCAGTAGTTCCTGCTAACTTGAAGCCTGTTGTTTTGAAGTATTTGAGAGTCGCTACGGAACATGAGAAAAGAGATCCGGTTATAACGTATTACTGTATGTTATCTATTAACTTAGATTTAAATATGTTCAGACATAATTTAGCTAGGTCTATATTTATTATTCCGATGATTTTGTGCAGTGCAACAGATGTTCAGTCAGTTATTCTTAGAAGTTAGACTCTACCTCTGTTACTTAACTTAGTTTAGATAGTAGATCGTCAGTTCGTGACACTGACTCATTGTCCAAAAAGACATTAGATGGGCATATTCATATTTCAATAAATTTATCTTGTTAAAATGTATGAGTTGTAAATGAAAGTACAAAAAGCACCATTGAGCAATAGATAGATTATTATATTAATATACTATTAATAATATATATTATTATTATACTATAATTATACTAATATATATACTATATAATACTATAGTTAACTATAGACTAGTATAGACTATAGAAGATACTATGATGATCAGATACCACCCATCATCATCATAAAATAATGATTATTAATCATAGTATTTATTATTATCATATTTTCTATTTAAAAAAAGTTCAATGAATCATAATGATCATTGAATGCAGAGAATTGTTACTTCAATAGTTAATTTAATTCTGATCAGATTCATGATGTAGCAGCAGCAACTGCAATGGTGAAAGTAAAGAATAGTTCTCCGCGGTGCTATACATAGCACGCTGTTTAATTTTTTAACTAGCTGACGTCATAGATCTCCCTAACGCATCAATTATCCGTAGGGTTGAGAAACTGTAACAATGTGAATAAAACCAGACACTTACCTTAGTCAGCATTCTCTGCGGGATACTCTTTTTTAATTACAGAAACGAACTCCATGATTATTCCCGCTATTCTATATAATAATAATCTACCCTAATTCTAAATACTGAACACTTATTGTACCCCTTAACACTAACTCTAATGCAAGCGTTTTCAATTAATAATATATCATTCGACTTCACATGCTTTCTTCTCCATATATGAATTTATAACGAAAGTAAGATCACATGTAACAACACGGATGCCATAATTGTTCGATTCCGTCTGCTAATGTATACCACTGCGCATGTCCTTTACATTATATCTTCCCGCTATTGTACATAATAATAATTTACTTTAATTCTAACAAGAGGTTAGAATTAACACTAGAAACTGATCCTAATCCTTAACCCCTAACCCCAGGCTGAATACTAACTCTAATGTAATCGTTTTAAATAAATATTAATTTTAAATACTACTTATATTCGAAACTAAATCATACAACAATACTAGCACTCTGCAAGGCAATCACAACACAAAGGTTAGAAAACACCTCAAAGGTCACAGCGGAGAACTATACTTTACTTCAGCCACTGCAATGTATGCCTAATAATAAAGATACAATTATTATTGTAGCAATCAATATACTTAGTAATATATTATATAGACCTATTTAATTATAGTATAGACTAAGTTAGCCCATAGACCTGCCCTGCTGAATTTTTGGCTGTAGTGATTTTCTAGGCAAGATGCAGCAAGATAAGTAGGTTAGGTAGCTTTCTAAATTGTCTGGATGGACAGTTGCCTGCAGTGGGGTTTGAACCTCATACCATGGCTGTCTTAGATGCGATCTATTTCACAGAGCCGGACAGTGAAAATAGTAGTCTATTTTATTTATTTGTGTTCATTTATTGTTTAAAAAGAACAGAAAATGCTTTAAACTTACACACAGAAACACCCATAAGTATCCAATAGGCATTTGAATAAAGGAGCTCTTCGGTATAAATAATTTTTTTAAAATTTTCTGGTTCCAGGCCAAAAATCTCCACTATGCTATTTCCAGATCACCAAGACAGTGATCACGTTTTAATTAGATTTCCGGTATCCTTGATCTTATTGGCATATATAAGCAGACACTTTTGTGACATCAAGTCCTTCTTGTACACATTTGTGCATATATCAGGCTGAAATAGTGGATATTGTTGGTTGGTTTCTGGCCTCTCATAATCTTAGGCTACATACACTTGTGATTGAATATTTCAAACATTGCTCAACCATTATTCCTAGAACATGATCTATGCATAATAATACTGCCAATAATTATACATACAATGGGATTTAGATGAGGGAGAAATGACATGAGAAAGAAAAATGTAAAAAATGTCTACTTGCCACTCAAGGCACATGAATTATATCCCCCTACACAAGCAGCTTACAAAACTAAATACATCACTATGTAAATTAATAATCCATGAAAGTTTGATCCCATTTGAAGCACAAACATATTTTAGGATATTTTATCATAAATAACAAAGATATTGAATAATTATTTGAATTATGAAAATACGCCGCCATTTTTAATATTAATTAGCTGTAGTTGCATCTGAAAATTATGTCAATATGATCAGCAGATTTGTCTTTTCTTCCTGAACACATAAATGTATAGTTTGTAGAATATGTAAATAACAAAGATATTTAATAATTATATATTCAGTTCAATTTTAATTATGGCCAATTAATTGCCATTTTGAATATTAATTATCTTTGGTTGCATATGAAAATTATGTCAATGTGATCAACAGATTCGTCTCATCTTCCCAAACACAAAAATGTAGTTTTATCATAAATAAGTGAAATATTTTATAATTAGGCTATTCAATTCAATTTTAATTATACAAATTAGCTGCCATTTTGAATATTAATTAGCTTTGATTGCACCATAAAATTATGACAATGTAATCCACAATTTAATTTTTTTCCTAAACAAAAAATTGCATACTTTATAACACATATCATAAATAACTAAGTATTTCATAAATTAGTGGCTCCACTCTTATTCTTGGTCACAATTCTCCGCTCTATTCAGTTAATAGTTTCCGTTAATGAAACAACAACGATCTTGATACATAATACTGGAGACAGAGTGCTATGGAGAGCCATGATCACCTACACCAGGTGGCATGGCACCTGATGATGATTCAGTTAATATTTCTTTATATGTTTCATGTAAAATTATGATATTAAAATTAATAACTTATTTCAGATTTGATCTATGGACTTAGTTGAGTTATCGTTGAATTTCAACTTTCAAGGGTTATCTAATTGTGGTATTTATGATGATATAAACCCATTTTGAAAATTTTGTCCAAATGCTTATATAAATCAGAAAATAAGTATCTTTAAATTCTCTTGTTTAATTGATCTTTCTAATAGGCCGCCTGTATGCCATGCAACAAGGCATGGCAGTTGACAAAACATCTCCGGAAGCTCGAAAGTTTCTAGTTGTGTTGATGGACTCTTTGGAAAAGGTATTATTATACTGTAACAAACCCGGAACATATATGTGTGCACACTACACACTGTTACATAGTATATACTATATATTTATCCTACCCAGTTTTCTGTGGAACATAGGTAATAACTCTGTCAATTTCCACTGTCACTGTCTGTGCTGCACTGTCAATCTCCATTGTCATTGTCTTTGCTGCACTGTCAATCTCCACTGTCTTTGCTGCACTGCCAATCTCCGCTGTCTGTGTTACACTGTCTCCTTCAACTCTGACTAGGAGACCTCAGAAAGTCTGATCTTCTCTTCCATTGTTCTTCAATGTGGGTTCTGGTCTAATGCTTGTCAAGTTATGTTGTCAGACTTATCTCTGAGAATATGTATTATCCTGACTGTTAAAGGGACACGAAAGGGGAGCACAGGATAGTGACACTATTACTTGTCATGCATGTTGTAAGAGACAACTAAGGAAGTTTTTGAGGTGAATTTATTCCTTCCTATAGAGGGTGAAAGTGAACCAGAAGCCACTCTGAAGTTAGATGTGTTAAACTGAAAGACGCAGAAATTGTAACTAAGCTGTAAACCATGACACAATGCATTCTGTTCTCCAGACTTTTTAATTGGTACCATATCCTATCCAGGACGTAGCTATCAACCCAGCATTTGTTGGCTGTGGTGATATAAATACAAATACAATATAAATACATATAGTAGGTTGCCATTGCTTTCTGAACGGTCAGGATGCACAATTGCCTGTGGTGAGGATCGAACTCGGTACCTTTGCCGTCACAGACGCTCTCTGTACCACTTCGCCACAGACTAGAAGTTTGAGAATGAATGCATAAGAAGTGTCCTACCCATCTCAATTTTCCATCCTTGATCTTGTCACCACTGGGCACTGATGTGTTTTCTTTGAAGACTCATAGTTTTTTTTTTATATCACCCCAGCTATTAACTTTTGTTCTGTCAATATACCATTGTATTCTGTCAATTTTGTGTTTGGTTTTGTTCCATCTTCGTTTTTCTAGTTTTTATGTCATTCCTACTCATTCATACTTCTAGAAGTTATTCTGTCTTTTATAATGTCAATGTAAACAGTACCATTTCTTACTTGTCGTGTAGCTGTCATATGTGTTAATGATAAAGAAATATCTTTTAAATAATACCTATAATTTTTATACCAAAACTATGCTGTCAATGTCAAACGTGGTCTTTAACCGTCCTGCAGCACAGTAAAAATGTTACATGTGAAATTAAGTGTCTGGTAAAAGCTGTAATGGTTATTAAACTAGAAACAAAATTAATGAAGAAATTAAGAAAAAAGTAGGTATAATATCATGTATTGAGCATATTGAAAGACAGCAAGTAAAACAGTTCTGTCACCTTATGAGAATGAACTCAAACCAAATATCAATAAGAACATATAACAAGTATGTCCAGATATAGAGCCAAAGGTAGACCAATAAAACAGTGGATAGAAAACATCAATATAACCTTGAAAAACCATGGACTCAATACAATCAAGGCAACACATTTGGTCTTGGAACGACAACTGAAGCTCCCACCTAAACACTTAAATGCAAGTGTGAATACAATCAACTATCATTCATTTGGTAATAGACAATAATGATAAAGGCTTTTTTTGTCAAAATGTCTATTTTTTGTGTTACCAGTGATTAGCAAAATTTCATTACCATTTTCCAAATTTAACATGTTGGACTACAGTTTTGCCGCAGTTATTTACTATTATCGACTGTCTGCCATATCACTGTGAACGTTTGGAACAGATGAACCATGATCACCAGCAATAGAAAACTCTACATTTGTTACTTTTTATTATTGACATGATTTCCATTGGTTATTGAAATAATTGGTCACTATTTATATACATGGAATCGCATGCCACAAATAGCCATGGTGACTCTAAGTATATAAATAGTAACGAACTGAAATTCTGTGCACAGGTCTTCTATACTGTCGAAAGTCACTCACGGATGAACAGACCTCTGAACAATTTATGCAGAACTGTCCATACTAACCCAACAGCTCAATCCTGCAGACAAAGATATATGAAACCAAAGAAGAACTCAGACAGTGGTTGATTTCAGTTCATCCATAACACTTGTCTGATGTAGACATCAATTAGTGAATGAAAGCAAGGAAGAAAGAGAAACCCATTGACTCATGCACTAATGCCCCTTGGCCAAATCTTGGTGAAATAAATACTACATTTTTCTTGACTGAAGTACTAAGATAAAAATGTGTACTAAATCACTTGACTGTTTTAAACTCTTTTAAATAGTCCAAGGTTCAGTTAAAAAATGAAGAGGCAATCCACAATGAGGTTTGTGGGCAAGCTCATGTGGAAAATTATGCATTGAAGTTATTTTTGTATGCTGATAATGAAGATCGTGCTGGAAACTTTGGCAAGTACGTAAGATTTGTTTTTAAATTTTGTTATTTCTGCTAGAGAATTAATTAGCTAATATATTTTGAAATAGTTTGTGAATGATGTGTATTATGACCCCCAGGAATTATGAGTAATGATGCTCTTGTTTCCTGTATGTATTTAGTTTATTAAATATCTAGGCTGCATTTTTCCCAAAAATGGAAGACTAGATGGATAAATAGAAACAAGGTGTCATAAAACGAACACAGTGACTTACCAACTTTCACCATTACTTCTTCACACAAAGATCAAGATGGAAATCAAAAAACAGATAATATCTATAATTTTTATACTAACACTTTGCTACAATGTCAAACATGGTCTTTAACAGTCTCACAGCAAAGGAAAATCGTTACATGTGAGAGGAAGTGTCTAAGAAAAGCTGCAATGGTTACTACACTAAATAAAATAATAAATTATGAAAAGAGTAGGTATAATATCATGTACTGAACATATCAAAAGACAGCAAGTAAAATAGTTGTTTCACTTTATGAGAATGAAGCCAAACCAAATACCAACGATAGCATATAACAAAAGAATATCCGGACATAAAGCAAAAGGTTAAACCAAGAAAAATGGTGGATAGAAAACATCAATATTAAAATCTTTTATCCGCCGAAGACGGATGTGTCGGGCCATTGGCGCAAATAAAACGGCGACACAACGCATTTCCATTCTCTGGACTGCATTCTGCTGGAAATCTAGTAGGACATGTCCTGCTACAAGAGAATTCAGCAGGAGTTTGAGAATGTACGCTGAAGAAGAAGAAGAAGAAATCTTTTACAAACATGGACTCGGTTACACATCTGGTCTTGAAACGAAAACGGAGACCCCCACCCTTATGTTTTGCGGCAAGTGTGGATAATATAAATCATCATCTACCTGAGGAAAGACAATAGACAATTGGAGAATTTCTCCAGAGATTTCATTCACACCCAGAAGACTCAACTCTTAGTGGTATGCAATGTTTGATGTAACTATTTACTGGTATCAGTGTTGGTAACTTTTGGCACATGAGAGCATGTAACTATTTACTGGTGGCAGTGTTGGTCACTTTTGGCACATGAGAGCATGTAACTATTTACTGGTGGCAGTGTTGGTAACTTTTGGCACATGAGAGCATGTAACTATTTACTGGTGTCAGTGTTGGTAACTTTTGGCACATGAGAGCATGTACCGTTAAATTCCGTGTATAACCCGAGAATTTTTGGACAATAAACAGAGATTTGTTCATACTCTTCGTCTTATAATCGAGTAACATCAAATTTAAAAAAAAAATTACGTCCAAATCACAGTAAAAAAGGAGAAAAACACTTTAAAAAAAATGCCAGTGACAACTCACATGTCCCGATATATTAAGCCAGGATAAAATGACTAGGGCTCTCCAACAATCTAGAGCGTACTACCATACTGCTACGCCTCTAATTACATTAATTTCTATATATCATACAATATTTCCTTCGAAACCTCCGATATTTCTTGATAAAACTCACTTACTAGGTCTATATTGTTATTTCCGACATGCCATGCCCGCCATTTTTACTGAGCTTAATTTCCCCGGAAATGCTATTTTTAGCAATGGGTATTACCGTTTTTTATATATTGACCAAAATACGGTAATGGTCTGTGAAAAAACGAAATATGGTAGCCTAAGCTGATCTACCAGTAACACATGTTTATCATCAAGGCCCAGTCTTGTTTGTGTAGGGAAACACCGACTACCAGTAGTCTAAACACTGTCACACACTTTCATTTTGGGTAAAGCAAATGTTACAACAGTTACTGACCGTCTACTAGGCTATAAGACCTGTGTACAGAAAATGTAAAAACACATCAAAGGCAGATTTTGAGTATTTCCATGCATGTGCTGGTCGGCCTTGCCAATTTTTAACATGCGACTCCAAGTATATAAATAGGGACCAAGACAATAATCAGAAACATAAAGAATGAAGTCCTAATTAATTCTGTACAGAGGTCTTTTTCTACATTCAACGGTCTTGCACAAACACGGTCTTGCACAAACATCAATTTCACAATCCTCTGTTATGTTTATTTTATTACCGTATTCTCCCCACATGGTAAACATAACCAGGAACAAAGTTCAAACTCTTCTGTATCTTATAAAAACAAACGTGATCTTGCTGTCTTGCCTTTCATCATTTCCCACTTAAACGTCACTGTCAGAAGCCAGTGACATAATAGTTACGTAGTAATTACTATTCACTAGCGCTGTGCGTCATAACGTCCAGACACCCAACACAGACAATTCATTCAGGAAAAACTTTGTTCCCCAAAGTCTTGCCACCTCATAAACCGTCTATAGTCATGGATAGGGAAGTCAGCCTACGGGGTATTCATTATTTTCGGATATATTGATCCAGAATACAGTAGCCACCGGGGTTTCATTCCTTGATTCATTCAAGTTACGTGAGTGAAGCAAATGAAAGGAATGCTATTTTCTTAGAGTTGCAAAAGTTTGTGTTAATTTCCATTTAGCATGTCGGTTCTTTCTTATGATGATGAAGTTCATTATTGCCGGCTTTGTTAAGTTGGGGATGTCGGTCTATAGTCGGACTTTCGACTTTCTCCACTTTTGGGAAGGGATAGTTAGGTTATCGGCCTACAATCGGATGGGTTTATATTCAGAATTTAACGGTAACTATTTACTGGTGTCAGTGTTGGTAACTTTTGGCACATGAGAGCATGTAACTATTTACTGGTGTCAGTGTTGGTAACTTTTAGCACATGAGAGCATTTAACTATTTACTGGTATCAGTGTTGGTAACTTTTGGCACATGAGAGCATGTAACTATTTACTGGTGGCAGTGTTGGTAACTTTTGGCACATGAGAGCATGTAACTATTTACTGGTGTCAGTGTTGGTAACTTTTAGCACATGAGAGCATTTAACTATTTACTGGTATCAGTGTTGGTAACTTTTGGCACATGAGAGCATGTAACTATTTACTGGTGGCAGTGTTGGTCACTTTTGACACATGAGAGAGTGTAACTAATGATGTCAGTGTTGGTCATTTTTTAAACTTCAGAGCATTGAAGACGCCATGAAGTCAGATGTGGCAGGCCGACAGACAGATATTTCAGCTAATCTGTAAACCATGACACAACACACTCCATTCTCTAGATTAGACCCTGCTGATGTGCAGGAGTTTGAGAATGTATACAGAAGAAGATATTTTTATTGGCTGTGATATTTACCAGTACAGCCAGGTTTGTATATGATAGCAGCAGCTCCATCAGGTAGGGTATTCTTGGACAGAATGTAGGAGTAATCACAGACTTTTGAAACTCCTACAGATCTTGATCCAATCTTCCTGCTTCTGGCAGTGTAATATTCGGGTGATCTTTGATATCTTGCATCCATCTTCTTCATGGTCTACCTCATTTTGATTGCCTTGATATCATCCCCTCCATATTCTTTTCTAGACTGTCATATCATTTGATATAGCCCCATCGAGGCCAGCACCTTAAAGTGGTGATAAGGCTTAGTTCAGTCAGCCATCAGGGGCTGGAAACTAAGACTGGTTGGACAGTCCCACTCGAGCAGGACCACAATCCTGCCCAAGTTTACAGGGTGCTGAAGACAGTGGCAACCAGCCAGAAGGCTCACAATAATCAGAATGCAACTTACAAAACACAATGGGAACATATTTATATCCAATAAATAGATATAGACATGTTTCAAGTGAACGAAAGAAGAAGAAAAAAATGATATAGCCAAAATAGAGTAATTTCCTGGAAAGAACCTTGTTGTTTAACCAGTTTTCTTTTACTTTCAATTCTCTAAGAATGTCCATGTTGGTAATCTGAATGGTCCATGGTACTCTGAAAATTTGTTGGTAACATTTTGTCTGCTGCAAATTTTGATATATACTACAACTTATTTTTGTTTAAACTGTTATTGAAATGCTAGATTGCTTCTGTATATTTCATGAATTGTTTGGAACAAATGTTACCATGTATTTCCATTGTTTATATTGTTCAATCTTCAGAAATGTTATCAAGGCTTTCTTGACATCAAGTTTGCTGATGGATGTCCTGACAGTTTTTGGAGAACTGAATGAAGACGTGAGTAGATTTATTCTTTATACCAGCTTCAATATTCAATCATGGTCACTGACCAAGACACAGGAGGGAAAGATTGAAGCCTGTGAGATGAGATGTCTAAGGAAGATCATTGGGGTCAAAGGAACAGACCACATAAGAAATAATGACATCCAAAATTTTATAGGAACTGTGCCAAACATCAAATATATAGCAAGACAACAGATTAAGTAGTTCGGTCACCTTAAGAGAATGGAACCAGCTGTAGCCTATAACCTATACCCAGAAGAATATCTGGGTACAGAATGAGAGGAAGAGCTAGAGGCAGATGGATTGTTAACATCAGAGACATACAACAACAAATGCAACACATTTGGCATTAGAAAGAAGACTTAGGCTCCCAATAATGCTTCACTGAATTTGTGGCAAGACAAGACCAGCTTCAAGTAATCATATATGAATGTTATAGAAACAAATGGAGATTGTAACATAAACTAGAGATTTTTTCTGCAAATGGAGATTGTAACATAAACTAGAGATTTTTTCTGCAAATGGAGATTGTAACATAAACTAGAGATTTTTTCTGCAAATGGAGATTGTAACATAAACTAGAGATTTTTTCTGCAAATGGAGATTGTAACATAAACTAGAGATTTTTTCTGCAAATGGAGATTATTGCAAGAAATGGAGACTTTTACAGCAAATAGAGACTGCTGCAGAAATGGCGATGTAATTTAGTTTTACTGCTAGTGACTTGCTAAAGATTGTTCCTTTCTGATACTTTTGATGTTTATATTGCAATTCTGCTCTTGATTTCTGCTGCACAATCTCCTAAACTGTTTATGTTAGCCCTTAAATATTCAACATTTGTAACATCTTCAGTTCTTGGTTTATCCATTAGTTATGATTTTTGGTTGATTTTTGACTTTGTCTGTTGGCATGATTTTGTTTATATAATAATGATGGGAAAATGACTTAAGATTAATTTGCATTCATTTTAGATTGAGAAAAATAGAAAGTATGCAAAGTGGAAAGCCTTATACATCAACAAGTGTCTTCAAAATGGAGAAACTCCAATGGCAGGACCAATGCCAGATGAAGGTAGGAATTTCAGTTTGTCATCAACTTATTATACTTTGAGCTGTCCATAAATTATGTCAACAATTAGAAATATTAGACAGTTGTTGACAAAGGGAAGGGAGATCTGACAAAAGTTGACATCAACAATACTACTTTTAGTATACCAATAACAGTTGTTTTTTCTAAAAATGTTAACAAAACATATATTTTTTTCTGAAAAAAGAAATTGTTGCTTGGCATGGGTGGGGTAAAAGTTGTTTGACATAATTAAGCAGGTGTGGGGTTCCTGATTTATCAACAGTTGTTGACATGATTGGGAATGGGGGATGAAATTGTTTATATATAATTTATGGACAGCCCCTTTCTAATTATTGATCATAAACTTTTGCATTAGTTCAAAAGAAATTCTTAACAGCACTGTGGGCAAATCTTGTCATTAGATCAGTTTTCTAGCATGCTATTTTTGGTCTAGTTAACTAGAATAGAAGCATCCCTTATTTGTATTGCTTCTCTCTCTCTCTCTCACACACACACAATGTGTGTGTGTGCTCCTGTGCACTTTCTATTCCATGGAGGTATATTTAGGAATGTGGGGGGAATAGTTATTTTTCATTGCCTGCAGCATACCTTGTGATAATGAACATCATGCTGTATTTTGACAGATGATCTTGTCCACAAGTTCTTGGATGATAAATATGACAGGTTCTTGGATGATAATATGATAGGTTCTTGGATGATAATATGACAGGTTCTTGGATGATAATATGACAGGTTTTTGGATAATATATTGACAGGTTCTTGGATGATAATATGACATTTTGACAGATGATCTCATCCCCAAGTTCTTGGATGATAATGTGACAGGTTCTTGGATGATAATATGACAGGTTCTTGGATGATAATATGACAGGTTCTTGGATGGTAATATGACAGGTTCTTGGATGATAATATGACATTTTGACAGATGATCTCGTCCACAAGTTCTTGGATGATAATATGACCGGTTCTTGGAAGATAATATGACAGGTTCTTGGATGATAATATGACATGTTCTTGGATGATAATATGACAGGTTCTTGGATGATAATATGACATTTTGACAGATGATCTCGTCCACAAGTTCTTGGATGATAATATGACTGGTTCTTGGATGATAATATGACAGGTTCTTGGATGATAATATGACAGGTTCTTGGATGATAATATGACAGGTTCTTGGATGATAATATGACAGGTTTTTGGATGATAATATGACAGGTTCTTGGATGATAATATGACAGGTTCTTGGATGATAATATGACAGGTTTTTGGATGATAATATGACAGGTTCTTGGATGATAATATGACATTTTGACAGATGATCTAATCCATAAGTTCTTGGATGATAATATGACAGGTTCTTGGATGATAATATGACAGGTTCTTGGATGATAATATGACAGGTTCTTGGATGATAATATGACAGGTTCTTGGATGATAATATGACAGGTTCTTGGATGATAATATGACAGGTTCTTGGATGATAATATGACATTTTGACAGATGATCTCGTCCACAAGTTCTTTCATGATAATATGACAGGTTCTTGGATGATATGACCGGTTCTTGGATGATAATATGACAGGTTCTTGGATGATAATATGACAGGTTCTTGGATGATAATATGAAAGGTTCTTGGATGATAATATGACATGTTCTTGGATGATAATATGACAGGTTCTTGGATGATAATATGACATTTTGACATGATCTCATCCACACGTTCTTAGATGATAGTATGACATTTTGACATGATCTCATCCACAAGTTCTTGGATGATAATATGACATTTTGACAGATGATCTTGTCCACAAGTTCTTAGATGATAATATGACATTTTGACAGATGATCTTGTCCACACGTTATTGGATGATAATATGACATTTTGACAGATGATCTCATCCACAAGTTCTTGGATGATAATATGACATTTTGACAGATGATCTCATCCACAAGTTCTTGGATGATAATATGACATTTGACATATGATCTTGTCCACACGTTCTTGGATGATAATATTACATTTTGACAGATGATCTTGTCCACAAGTTCTTAGATGATAATATGACGGTTGTACTTGATAAAAGTCAGAATTTGGTTAATGACCTCATTAAAGGCCTACCACTGTGCTTCACTGTTCATCTTTTTCTGAGTTCAAAATTCTCTTGATCTTGCTAGATCTTCCGGACATTTTCCTGCCACTCTTCACCAAGTTAGAGCGGCTGCATAATATCTTTTTGCCTCATTTCAGTCCAGTGTGGCTATATATTGTTTAGCAAACACATCTGTGGGCCCCTCCCCTTTCCAGGCAGGTCTGTACCCCCCCCATACAGATATGTACCACCCATTAGACAGATCTGTAGCCCCCCCCCCCCTCTAGACTGGTCTGTGCCCCCCCAATATTAAAAAAATATTTTCTTTATTGTCCCCATTCAGGTCTCTCTGGTCCACAGGGGGTGGGGGTGTCATATAGTAGATGTTGAGAACCGCTGAATGTCACAAAAAGTAACAAATTCCATAAATGCTCTAAAAAAAAGCTCTTATTCTACAATGATGCAAATATTTTTCAAATTTCTTGGTGTCACCGAACCCTTCTACTATATCAAAATGTACTACCAGAATCACATGTGATTGTTGTGAATAAAATAAAATGGTTACACAACGCATATCTGTTTTCCTAACTACATTCTACTACAGTCTAGTACATACCTGTGAAGTAGTACAGATTTTCTGTAGTTTGTATGGAAAAATTACCCAGGTTTCATTTAATATGATATTGGTCTGTAGTGTTTTTCTTTTTGAAGTAGTCTTTATGCAGAATATGAACAGTTTTAGGTAAAAAAAATATGTGATTTTTAATTATGTTTTAGGCTGAAATACAGAAAAGCCTTGTATGCTTCAAGGTGTCCTGCTATAATGGAAATCCAGATATAGTTTGAAATGGAACAGAAAAATAAATATTTTGTTAACTAAAAATTTCAGGTGCAGTTTTTCAAACAAAACAATAAAATCTATTTTCAATCTATTTTCTTTACACTATTGGCTTTTGTCCAAACAAAATGTTTAACAATATCTTGCAGGTTTGCCACTATTTAAATTTTGGTAAGACTTGTCAAATGGTCTTTTGTGGTGTTGAAAGTCAGATGGTACAGAAGCACTTAAATAAAGCTACAACATCAGCAGAGAACTCAAGCCAGAATCTTTGATTTGTTGCTATACTTGCATCATCTAGAGATACTGAATAATTTTATCACCATTGTCCAGAAAACCTTTTAGTCATTATTTCAACTTTAAAATAGCTTATTATATAGTAATTATATATTGAAAGTACAGTGTCAATAGGTACATCAATAAATATATCTGACTTAGTTAACATGCTAAAGGATGTCCGATCAGAAGATTTTCAAAAGTATTAATCATGGTCGCTCTCATGACTGCATGAGATTAGTATAAAAATAGAAAGAGACGACTGCATGAGATTGGCGTAAAGATAGAAACAGACCATAAGGAAGAACATAATAGATATATGCTAAGACTGATAAATCAGCATCAAACTGAGACTGTCAGTTGCTAAACTCTGATGGATTTATTGAGATGGGGATTAGAGCACCTATGGACTTGTCTAGTGTGGGTTGATGATAACCTACAGTCTTTAGTATATATTGAAGTACATCCTGTATAGAAAATTGCTTTTCAACCATTATTGAATGTTTAAGCTTCACTTATACTAATGATGTCACCAGTACAATATGAATGACTGACATGTGAACCTGTGCATCTTTGATAGAGTTATGTTTGTGAGACAGATCTACTAAACTCGTTACTGATGAGCCAGGTAATCAGTGTTGTATTTAATTAATATGGATATCAAGAGAAATAATAATATATATATATATATATATATATATATATATATATATTTATATTGTTTTTTCTCTCTGTTTTTGCTGTAATGGATCATAGAATTGAATGATGATTAGTTTTCTAGGTATGACACGTTTTTTTTTGCTTGATATGCAGTAATATTGTGATGCCTCAGAATGTTGATAACTCCTATCTAATCCATCTTCTTCTTGGTCTTCTTCTGTATCTTGCTGTTTTTATTTTCATGTTTTATGCTCTTGCTATTTATCTATCGTCTTATCCACAAATGCCATCAGGTGTCATGGGAGTTGAAGTTTTCTGTTTTTGACCATCTTTGTTGCATTTGTCATGGTTTTTAACAATCTCTCTCAGTGAATCTTTCCATCTTGTTCTTCTTGCTTTGTAGCTGTTCTTTCTACTGTTGTATGCAAGGATGGGTGGTTGTGATGGTTCCATTTTCATAAGGTGTCTGAACCAGTAAATCTGTTGTCTATATATTGTTTACATGGTATGGTTTTTAAAGGTAAAGGTAGGTCCCATGTCAGCAATCTGTAATCGGGGATGAATAAAACTCTTCATGTACTAATCTGCAGAAATTATTAGGTGGGGTGGCCAGTTCCCTTTCTTGCTATCTTTACCTCCCCTAACTCATGCGTCAGGTACTCATTTACAGCTGAGTCTACTGGAGGAGTGGTTGTGTCAAGCGAGAAATAACAACCCTGACTTTTTTGTGTCCATATTTGGTTTCGAACCTTGCATGCTATAACCTGGTGATAGCAAGCAAGCTCACTATCAACTAAGCTATTGTGCTCCTCTATGGTCTTTACTATCTCTCTGATGTCTTCATTTCTCATTTGGTCTCTTCTTGTGACATTTATAGCCCTTCTCAGATAATATAAATCCGGTTTTAGATCTGAAAAACTGCAAGAAGAAAAATCATACAGATGACAAAAGTTGTCTGTAGCAGTGAAATGGATTTTGTTCTTCTGGGACTTTTTTTTTCCATTCGCGGCAGTGAAAGTATTAGTTACTAGTGTTACTCTATACTATAATAAATAATCATAAAAAACCCCAGAGTAGATCCAGCGATAAGGTATGGGCCATAGTAACACAAACGAGTCTTAGTCTTCTACATTTCTTCATAATGTGCCTTTTCTTTAGGGTACCCACCCTTCTGTTCTTGCACAAATTGTGTGCGCTGTATCCTGATCCTTCTGTTCTTCGCTAGGCCATTACATGAACTGTTTATTTACATTTTTGAAAAATGTTTGTATGAGAATTAAGCCAAACCAAACACCAATAACAAAATATAACAAAAGAATATCCAGTCATAAGACCAAGAAAACAGTAGATAGAAAACATCAAGATAGCCCTGAACAAACATGGACTCAATGTAATCAAGGCAACACATCTGGCCTTGGAACGACAATTTAAGCTCCCACACCTACATGTAACGGCAAGTGTAAATATTATCATCAATCATTCACTTGGGGTTAGACAATAGAAAAATGTTTTCAATGAATAATTTGTTTCTGTATTATTCTGTTTCTTATTACCGGGTATATGTTTGTTCTGATGAATATTTTTGGCCGAAACGTCAGCGGGTCATATTTATTTTTTCTTTATAGTTGTTTTTATCATATTTTTTATTAGTAGTTGCAATTGTTTGTAGCATATATGTACTTATTCACTATACTTATACTATAATATATCTGACTACTGTACATAATGTTACGTGCATGAATCAATGCTGGGTTTGCCACCATGTTGCAATGTTATCTTGTGGAAGCATTTCATTTTGGATAAGTCTATTATATTTGTTTTGACCATGCTCTGTAGTATGATCGTAATAGGAACTGTGGATATTTTGCTCTGTTGACTGTACTTTCAGTGGAAGGCGGACTTAGGTGTATACACTGGTACATATGAAATAAAACATGTGTCATGACAGATGACAATTGACATTGTAAACTCTGTATATATGCATCTCTTGTATGAGGATGAGACTCTTATTGAATGACTGAGGGAGTTTGGAATTGCTCAAGGAGATAGTCGAGGGGGGACAATTGGATAATTATGGGGAGATGTGTCCACAATGAAACTTTTTATGATTATGCGCAGTTTCATAAAATCAGTGAAAAACAAACTGGTTCATTTAATACCATGGGGAGGGGGGGGGAGCAGTAGATAGGGAACATTTATGTATCCTGTAGATTGTGCGATGTTGTCGATAATTTGTGTCATTAAATAATGTAGGATCTTGTCAATTCAAGATTATGGTTTGTTTCATTAAAAAAGGAGACACCTGTCCCCGTAAAGTACCGGACGATTGACTGGTAGGACTTGGAAAATATAGAATTTATACACCACAGAAACTGTCAGCATGCATAGCCTTCTCCATCTGCTGAATGAGACAGATCTATGGGAGAGGCAGAGTGTACCACCATTGTTTCTGATAATCACCGTTAATTTTGCTGACAGTGTTTTTTCATTGTTGTTATTTTTGTGTGTACAACAAATTGGTAGCATATTCTATTTATGATGTACCATAGTGACCAACCTAACATGTTTTGACTGTAGTTATTCTCTTTGCAATATAAATATGTCAAGTAGGTTGCCATTGTTTTCGGAACATTCCAAAGCACAGTTGCCTGCAGAAAAGTTTGAATTTGGCCATCTGAGTTATGTTTTTTACCACTCCCCTCCAGAGTCCGACTTTTGTGCAATATTCAAAATTAATTTTTTTCTTTATGCAATAGTGGGAATTTATTTGTTACTTTGTGCAATATTAAATACTTATTGTGTGTAATATTGGAAACGTATTACTCTTGTGCAATATTAAATACTTATTTTGTGCAATATTGGAACATGTTACTCTTGTGCTGTAATAAATACTTATTATTCTCTTGTGCAATATTTTTTTTAAAAACAGTGTTTTTTGCACTGTTGGAAACATATTGTTTTTGTTGCAATATTGGAAATATGTTTTTGACATTATTGGAAACTTATTGTTTTTGTTGCAATATTGGAAATATTTTTTTGACATTATTGGAAACTTATTGTTTTTGTTGCAATATTGGAAATATTTTTTTGACATTATTGGAAACTTATTGTTTTTGTTGCAATATTGGAAATATTTTCTTGACATTATTGGAAACTTATTTTTTTTGTTGCAATATTGGAAATATTTTTTTGACTATATTGGAAACATATTGTTTTTGTTGCAATATTGGAAATATTTTTTTGACATTATTGGAAACTTATTGTTTTTCTTACATGAACTTGTTTCTTTGGTATTTGTGGACATCTCCCTGACATAGTAGTTAAACCATTGTCTTGTGCTCAAGAGGTCTCAGGTTCAATCCTGGGTTACAACATCTGTTTTTGCATTTTTTTTTCAAGATCCCTGACATCTCTTGAAGATTCGATGTCGCATGCTATGTGTGGTAAATGCGCCACTCTATTAAAAGCTAAAGTGCAATTGGGAAAACTTTGAGTACAATGAAGTCAGTCCTCTATGTCTTAGGATCTTGTCATTAGTATCCCTAATTGTGGGGATAACTGTAACGATTTCCCATATTTTAAGAATTTCTTCAGTATTCATTCTCAAACTCCCGCTGGATCTCTCTTGTAACAGGACAATTGTCCTACTAGACTTCTAGCAGGATGTAGTCCAGTGAATGGAAATGTGTTGTGTCGCTGCTTTATTTGCACCAATGGCCTAACACATCCATCTTCAGTGGGATTTTAAGAATTTGGATACACTTGTTTGAAATATTTTGTTGCTATTACTATAGTTCTATAGGAAATATCTTTTTAAATTGGTGACCTAATATGTCTTAAACTCTTTATCCCTGTAAGGGTTTTCCTGTCTTGCCATAATGTATTTAGATATTACTATAAAAATTGAGGTTTTACCTAGTTACCTGCGGAAGATGTCTACATAACTTACTGTTTTAGTAGCTTACCAGAAGAAGTGGAATATTTTACTGACTGTTTTAGTAGCTTGCCAGAAGAAGTGGAATATTTTACTGACTTTTAGTAGCTTACCAGAAGAAGTGGAATATTTTACTGGCTGTTTTAGTGGCATATCAGCAGAAGGAGAATATTTTACTGCCTGTTTTAGTGGCTTACCGACAGAAAAGGAATATTTAACTGTTCGTTTTAGTGACTTACTGGCACAAGAGGTCTACTTATCTGGCTGTTTTTTGGCTTACCGGAAATGAGGAGTAATCTAATGTTACTTTATAATTTCTCTTGTTATTAATTAGTAACATCATCAGCATTTTTTGTAATATGTACATTTATGTATATTTTCTTAACAATTCCTATCTGATTTCATTTACCTAACATAATATGCCAAGTTGCCAGTCAGTGTGGCAGAGGGGTTAGTGAGACAAGTATGTAGTCCCAACATGCAAACTATGTTGGAGCTTTGGTGCAGATCAAACCATTTTACTTTTCTCTGACAGTGTTTAGAGAAAAGTAAAATGTCTTGATCTATGTGTAGACAAAACACAAAAAGTGGTCTGACAGAGTTTCCATAGAATCAATAAATTGACCAGAATATGATAAAATCATATACCCTGAAAGATCAGTGGTTCTTAACTTGGGCCATGGGCCAACAGACTTGTGGGGAGGGGCACAGAATAGAATTGAAATTGGGAAGGTGGCATGGACCCATCTCAGATGGGGGACATGTAATAACAGTTACTATAAATCATTTTTGTACGATATGTGTACTATGATCCATAAACGTCAGAACGCAATAAAGGACCCAAGTGGACCACAAACAAAAAAATTGTTCCAATAAGAAGGCAACAGTGAAACAGAAGTGTCTGCTGTGCTCCAGGCAGGATGTGGTAGTCTTGAGATACTGGCGCACTGAAATGTCTTCCTTCGAGGACTAAACATGTATCCATAATTCCCCCCACCCCCCTTCCCTTCATATCCATGCCTTTGAGACTCTATATGTCTGTGTATCACCTCAGTTACACAACTGAGAAAACCTGTGGTTTTGTCAGGAAGACTGGGTTGTCAAGAGCTACCTGCTCACAGCTAAAGGGATTACTATATCTTCATAACAGTCCCCTATTTAAGACTGTTCTTCCCAATCCTTGTATTTTATTCAGTATAATTCTATATAGCAAAATTCTGTTATGTCATAAATTTTCTGTCAGTCTGAGCCACTTTGTTGTAAGAAGATTCCACTGTACTAGTATTCACAAACAGGTCTGATAGATGAAGGTGTTACTGTTGTAATCTATACAATAAGTTCTGTTCACAAACCTAATCCTATTTCATTGATCTATATTTTCTATGGAACACTTTTTTTATTTTGAGTACACATGTTAGCATAAGTACTATTGTAAGGACATCTGCACATCTAGAAAAATATGGACCAAATATTGTATTCTCAATATATCTCATTTGTGTAAATAGTGACTTTACTTAAATGTACAGATGTATATTGAATGTAATAATGTCATTGATTGGGTAGAATACCTGTTTAACAATCATGGTCTCACATGTTAAAATCCATGGTAAAGACTAGATTTTTTTTTTGCTTCGAGGTAACATTAAAAATCTACCCTTTACATGTTGTGGTCACAGCTATAGCAAAGTAACATTTATAATCGCAGTAAAGAACCTCCCTACCTTCCTAAACAGGAAAACATGCTGTAACAATTTTTGTGTGAAATGCTGTAATATTGTTATCTAGTGTCGATTTTTGATTCTCTCTAGGAGGTGATATTGGTGGTCCTCAAGGGCTGGGCTTTGAGAACATTGCTGGTCCCTCAATTCCACCTAGTCATATGACCTTTAGTACAGACAATGGCCTGTATCCTACCCCCGGAGCTCATGCACCACCAAGCACCCCTCAGGATCCTCCCCGCAGTGACTACCAACCAGCTCCTTCTACTTCATATCAGCCCAGTCACCATTTAAGCCCAAAGCCCCAGCCTCGGTCTGTATCAGCATCAAAGAATCAAACACCACAAGCTCCGGTAGCAGCATTTGTGCCAGATCCTGACTGGTCACCCCCAGCTAATCCAGGTAAGTTGATAAAACCTGCAACTCACTTCAGTATAATTTGATGAATGATTAAGTAAAACCTGCAAGACATTCCAGTAGTTCCAGTATAGTTTGTTGAAGGATTAAGTAAAACCTGCAAGCCTTTTCAGTATAGTTTGTTGAATGAATGAGTAAAACCTGTAAGTCTTTCTAGTATAGTTTGTTGAAGGATTAAGTAAAACCTGCAAGTCACTCCAGTATAGTTTGTTGAATGATTAAGTAAAACCTGCAAGACATTCCAGTAGTTCCAGTATAGTTTGTTGAAGGATTAAGTAAAACCTGCAAGTCACTCCAGTATAGTTTGTTGAATGATTAAGTAAAACCTGCAAGTCACTCCTGTATAGTTTGTTGAAGGATTAAGTAAAACCTGCAAGTCACTCCTGTATAGTTTGTTGAATGATTAAGCAAAACCTGCATGTCATTCCTGTATAGTTTGTTGAATGGATGAGTAAAACCTGCAAATCACTGCAGTATAGTTTGCTGAATGAATGAGTAAAACCCACAAATCACTGCAGTATAGTTTGTTGAATGAATGAGTAAAACCCGCAAATCACTGCAGTATAGTTTGTTGAATGAATGAGTAAAACCTGCAAATCACTGCAGTATAGTTTGCTGAATGAATGAGTAAAACCCACAAATCACTGCAGTATAGTTTGTTGAATGAATGAGTAAAACCCACAAATCACTGCAGTATAGTTTGTTGAATGAATGAGTAAAACCCGCAAATCACTGCAGTATAGTTTGTTGAATGAATGAGTAAAACCCACAAATCACTGCAGTATAGTTTGTTGAATGGATGAGTAAAACCCACAAATCACTGCAGTATAGTTTGTTGAATGAATGAGTAAAACCCACAAATCACTGCAGTATAGTTTGTTGAATGAATGAGTAAAACCCACAAATCACTGCAGTATAGTTTGTTGAATGAATGAGTAAAACCCGCAAATCACTGCAGTATAGTTTGTTGAATGAATGAGTAAAACCCACAAATCACTGCAGTATAGTTTGTTGAATGAATGAGTAAAACCCACAAATCACTGCAGTATAGTTTGTTGAATGAATGAGTAAAACCCACAAATCACTGCAGTATAGTTTGTTGAATGAATGAGTAAAACCCACAAATCACTGCAGTATAGTTTGTTGAATGGATATGGAATGCAACCATTTAGATTATTGCAGCCCTGAAGAAAACTGCATAGCATCAGTAAACATTAAGTAGTTAAGATTACAATAACGTTATACTGCCTTTTGACACTTAACATGGAGTAGAGGAAAAAATACTTAACATGGAGTAGAAGAAAAAAAATACTTAACATGGAGTAGAAGAAAAAATACTTAACATGGAGTAGAAGAAAAAATACTTAACATGGAGTAGAAGAAAAAAATACTTAACATGGAGTAGAAGAAAAAAATACTTAACATGGAGTAGAAGAAAAAAATACTTAACATGGAGTAGAAGATAAAAATACTTAACATGGAGTAGAAGAAAACAATACTTAACATGGAGTAGAAGAAAAAATACTTAACATGGAGTAGAAGAAAAAATACTTAACATGGAGTAGAAGAAAAAATACTTAACATGGAGTAGAAGAAAAAATACTTAACATGGAGTAGAAGAAAAAATACTTAACATGGAGTAGAAGAAAATACTTAACATGGAGTAGAAGAAAAAATACTTAACATGGAGTAGAAGAAAATACTTAACATGGAGTAGAAGAAAAAATACTTAACATGGAGTAGAAGAAAAAATACTTAACATGGAGTAGAAGAAAATACTTAACATGGAGTAGAAGAAAAAATACTTAACATGGAGTAGAAGAAAAAATACTTAACATGGAGTAGAAGAAAAAATACTTAACATGGAGTAGAAGAAAATACGTAACATGGAGTAGAAGAAAAAATACTTAACATGGAGTAGAAGAAGAAAATACTTAACGTGGAGTAGAAGGAATAAATACTTAACATGGAGTAGAAGAAAAAATACTTAACATGGAGTAGAAGAAAAAAAAATACTTAACATGGAGTAGAAGAAAAAATACTTAACATGGAGGTATGCTGCAGGTAAAATGATTGATTTCCTCCAAGCAGTCCAGGTAGGTAGGTGTGAAACAGAAGTTAGAAGGAATGGCTAAAACTACTTCTAATGACATGAGGAAAATATTAACATCGAAACAAGTCACACAAAAATTATGACAATAATGAAATGCCACATTTATTGTACATTACATGGATAAATGTAATTATCCATGTAAATATGAATAATGAACCAGCAACTAGAAGACAGAGTTTATGGCCATTGTGATGTGAAGATATAGAAGAATAGGGAGAATTTCATGGAAAGAGAAGACAGCAAACATAGAAGTTATGACAACACTTTGTATAAAAAAAATTATTAAAAGAAATGAAAATTAAACAAATGAAATATTTTGGACACATTAAAATACATAACTCCTTATTGAAGACATTACTTGATGGAAGAGTCAGGAAGTGGCGATCAAGAAGTAAGCAGAGATACAAGTGAGAGGGGACACACCATGAGATTGACAGGTTACAGTGTAGCAGAGTGGTCGAGACCTCCAAGGCAAAAGACAGAAGGTGTTGGATTTGGAGACAGCACCTGATAATGATGATAGTAATGTCATTAGCCTACAAAGCTGAAGGTTTACAAATTAGTGGACTTTCAATGCTGTTGTATGCTGGTGAAGCATGGACAGTATATAGGCATCACTTGAGGAAACTCAATCACTTCCACACAATTTTTATGAGAAAAGTGATAAATGGCAAGATAAGATTTTGGATGCCACTGTCCTTAATAGAGCTGGTATCGCTATGGTTAGTTGGTTGCTGATCCAGCGGTTCATGGATTTATACCCTTTGACCCAGCTGGTATCCCTATGGTTGGTTAGTTGGTTGCTGATCCAGTGGTCCATGGATTTATACCCTTTGACCCTGCTAGTATCGCTATGGTTGGTTAGTTGGTTGCTGATCCAGTGGTCCATGGATTTATACCCTTTGACCCAGCTGGTATCCCTTGAGATTGGTTAGTTGGTTGCTGATCCAGTAGTCCATGGATTTATACCCTTTGACCCAGCTAGTATCGCTATGGTTGGTTAGTTGGTTGCTGATCCAGCAGTCCATGGATTTATACCCTTTGACCCAGCTCGTATCCCTATGGTTGGTTAGTTGGTTGCTGATTCAGTGGTCCATGGATTTATACCCTTTGACCCAGCTGGTATCCCTTGAGATTTGTTAGTTGGTTGCTGATCCAGTGATCCATGGATTTATATCCTTTGTCCAGGCTAGTATCCCTATCAGTGATGCTATTTTTATGCAGACACAAGTTAGTTTGGCAGTTCATGTAGTACTTATGCCAGGTCACTGTCTACCAAAAAATACTCTTATATTGTGAGATGAGAAAGGATGTGTGCTCTCAAGGTTGACAAAAAAAAGCATTACAAGGACTCATTGAAGCTTTCGCTGAAAGCATTTGACATAAACCATGATACACTGGAAGATGCCGCACAAAACAGATCTACATGGTATTCTGCAATTTTTTTTTTTAAGTGCAACATTGTGTAAACAATAAATGCAGCCGTTCAACAATGGAGACACGCTAGAAAGTTACGGGCAGATCAAACACTATTGAAAGTGATCATCATATATCCAATCTGCCCAAGTACCTTTGGGACATCGTAAGGCTTCTCATCCACCTACGAACTCATAGACAAGGATATACCTCTGACTGAATTTCATAAAGTGAATGTAACAAATGGTCATCACCATTTTTTTGATGGACGAACACACATAAAAGGGTATAAAAGATGGTTTATGGGAATATCAATCTTAAATAATTGTTCTATTTCCTTCACAATTTCAGCCGGAGTCAAATTAACAGCCGAGCAGTTTCAGAAAGGTATAAAGTACTGCAAATATGCTAGTTCTGCCATGCAGTACGAGGATTCACAAACAGCCATTGAAAACTTGAGCAAGGCACTCAGGCTCCTCACAACGGGTGTGGATGTATAATAAAAGTGTTGTTGCATTGAGGCTGCTGTATTTTGTGTATTTATGACAGTTGGAATTTCACATATTCCTGTTTTATTTTAGTCAATATAGTTATCATGTGGTATGTGACATAATTCATTGTGAATGTAATCTTTTTTTATTAGTGCGTGTTTATACAGGGTGCCCATAAAGTTGATGTGCACTCATTTACATTGCTGGTAACACTTTTACAAAATTCGTATCGTATCCTATTCAGGATGTAGCCATCAACACAACATTTTCGTGACAGTATGTACATTCAGCAGTAGATGGTGTAGATTCAGTAGCAGAC
This sequence comes from Meghimatium bilineatum, assembly GCA_034231615.1. Taxonomy (NCBI): domain Eukaryota; kingdom Metazoa; phylum Mollusca; class Gastropoda; order Stylommatophora; family Philomycidae; genus Meghimatium; species Meghimatium bilineatum. The sequence continues at coordinate 11,296,325 of CM067319.1, read as the reverse complement.
AAGTTCAACAGAAATAAGAAGCAGAATAGGACAAGTAAAAACAACATTCAGAAAAGTGAAAAATATATTGTGTAATATATCCTTGTCATTTTAGGTTAGGAAGAGAGTTCTGCAGTGCTATATAACTCCTATACTAACATATGGATGCAAGTCTTAGACAATAAACAAACTGGAAAGTGGGAAATTACAGGCGGTAGAGATCTGGTTCTACAGAAGAATACTGAGAATAACTTGGACTGCCAGGAAAACTAATGTGGTGGTGGTGAAAGAGTCAAATGTGAGACAGATCAATAATTTGTCATTTTTTGGCCACTTCATGAGACAGGAAGGTTTGGAGAACATAGTTACAACAGGCAAGATTGATAACAGAGACAGAGTGTGACAACGTGAGAAAATATTAGACAGTTTAACAAACCTGGCACGGTAGGGAAGCAACACGGATCTTGATACATAATACTGGAGATAGAGAGCTGTGGAGAGCCTACACCAGTTGACATGGCTCCTGATGATGTACATATAGTAGTTTATCATTGCTTATTGAACGGTCCGAATGCACAATTGCCTGCAGCAGGATTTCAACCCAATACTTTGGCCATCACAGGCATGCCTGCACCTCACTTCCACAGAACCGGAGCTACCATGTTACATGAATTGTGGGTATTTAGTGTATACTTCAGATGCTGGAACTTGTGCATCAAGACACTTCTACACAAACTTTATAGTAACATCTACTATATATTTATCTCCATCATTAAACACTCATTCTGCCACAAATACTCTTTGTTCAGCTGTTACCATCATACTTTGTTATCTAAATGAATACAAGTTAACCCTGTAGCTAACAGCAATTTGCTGAGTCATACTTACTGAACCATGAAAATACACAACTTTCAATGATGTCATATTGAGCACATATTTCTTTTCAAATTCAGTGCACAGCAACTTTATGGACACCCTATAGTTGTTGAAATTAATTGACAGGATCACACTAATTAATAACTTTTAGAAATTTAATTGACGGAATCACATTAATTAGTAACTTTTAGAAATTAATTGATGGAATCACACTAATTAGTAACTAGTAGAAATTTAAGCAACAACTTGTGAATAAAGTTAATACCGTTAACACGTAAATACTGTTGTTATTTTTATGTAGTGCAGAATACACTCCCAAGATGTGGTTGAAATACTTTATTATAGACATTTACTGATGGATTTACTCAGGGCAGGCCTGATTGGTGTCACAGTTTTGGTGGTTTGTGTAATGGCGGTATTGAACTTCAGGCATGATTCTTCCCAATAAAGACATATTAGGCAAAAATCAAACACTATTCATTATCTTATAGACCCCTTTCAGATATGTTCAAATCACGGAAGAAAATTGTAAGCATACATTGGACTAAATTAGCTATGGTCTATTATCATCATTACTGTAGTTGAGTGCCCTGGCTGGTCTTCATCATCTTTGACAGACATAACAAACAGAATACAACCTTGTGGGATTCATGAAAGATTTTTTTTAAGGATGGATAGAATAATTCATCAAAGCATTTTAAGGATAAATAGAACAATTCATGAAATAAGTTTTTACGGATAAATAGAACAATTCATGAAAGCAATTTTATGAATAAATAGAACAATTTATGAGTACAGTTTTATGGATAAATAGAAAACTTCATAACGGTTATAAAGCCAGAGGCAGACCATGTAAAAGGTGGATCACATAAATCAAAGAAGCTACAGGAACAAGCTTACAAACGGCACAGAGGAAGGCCATCTCCAGAGAACTCTTCAACCCCTGATGATGCAAGGCAAACAAGGGATACAGCATGTAGATAAATAGACAACTTCATGGAAACAATTTTAAGGATAAATATAACAATTCGTAAAGAAGTTTTGTGGACAAATAGAACAATTCATCAAAGTTGTTGTTAAGGATAAATAAAACAATCACGTTAGAAGTTTTCAACGATGAATAGAACAGTTAATGAGAGCAGTTTTAAGGATAAATAGAGCAGTTCATGTTCTTTCATTTGCAATTGTTTGGGGGTGGAAGACATTTTCTGGGTGCATACAATTTGGTTGTCTTTTTTGTTGTTGTAGACAGATTAAGATTTGTTTTTGAAACTTAAATGAGAAGTGGATAATTGAATGGTTGGGGTTACTTGTTTCTTCCAATCTTGTCAGTTAAATAATTCTCAGTAAACTATTTTGTTTCCTTACACAAAACTTAAATGAGAAGTGGATGATTGAATGGTTGGGGTTACTTGTTTCTTCCAATCTTGTCAGTTAAATAATTCTCTTTGAATTATATCTTGTTTTCTTAACGGTTACTCCTTGTCTATCCTGGAATATTTTTAGGGCCTGAAAGGGAAGTAAAGAATAGTAACACTTTGATCTGCCATGCAAGTCATAAGAGGAAAGTAAGGAAGTAATTTATGCTGTAAATGTCTCAAGAATCTAATAAATTCTGATGTTACTTTTGATAATACCAAAATGTTCAACTTTCTGAATCTTCTCTCTCATTCTTTCCTTCTAACTTTATCTCTTTCTGTGGCAATGTTTCCTTCTAACTTTATCTCTTTCTGTGGCAATGTTTCCTTCTAACTTTATCTCTTTCTGTGGCAATGTTTCCTTCTTACTTTCTCTTTCTGTGGCAATGTTTCCTTCTAACTTTATCTCTTTCTGTGGCAATGTTTCCTTCTAACTTTATCTCTTTCTGTGGCAATGTTTCCTTCTAACTTTATCTCTTTCTGTGGCAATGTTTCCTTCTTACTTTCTATTTCTGTGGCAATGCTGCCTGTTTTTAATCATGTGTTCTAGCATTATTTTTCTTTTGTGTTCATTCTCAAACTCCTGTAGATTATCAGGGTGTAGTCTGTAGAACTGAATGTTTTGTGTCATGGTTTACAGCATTGATGTGATATATATACACCTTTTAGCCTAACACATCCAACTTCAGCATGGCTTCTGGGTCACTTCAACCCAATTGGGATGGGGCAGCCAACTCCACTCCATAATGCCCTTAATCACCTCTTATGACACACTTGGAAGGAAATAGTGTTGCTATTATTTGCTCCCCTTGTCTGGCGCCAACAACACCCGGGCATGTTCTGGCATTATTTCATTGTATTTTCCACATCCATGTATGTTAATCAACATTATATTACGAATAGTTAAATTTTATTTACTTTGTATCTTTGACTTGACAGAAGGAGTTATTCATTTTTTAATCATTCTGTGACATTTGATGTCATTGATAACTTTGAATAAACTGGCCACAAAACTTGTATATTTAAAATAGTGTGCGATTTACCCAAAAAATTGTACATACTGTGTATTTGAATATTGTGTACTGATGTGATTTCTTTTTTTCCCACTCTATGCTTGTTCTATATACGGTGGACTCCCGTTATAACAACTTGGTCCAGACCAACAAAATATGTATATAATAACAGACATTCACTATATACAGTACAAACGGTATAGAATAAATATAATTGGGGACTTTGAAAAGTGTTGTTATATAGGGAAATTTGCTATAACAGAATGCGCTGTAGAGGAATTCCACTGTATAACCAAAGAATAAATATAACTGGGGATTTTGAAAAGTGTTGCTAAATAAGAAAATGTGTTTTTTGTTAAAAGGATGCTCCTCAAGGATACCACTGTAATTGTTACCAAACTGTTACTGTTTTTAATCTTTATGAAATGTCCGTACACATTATACAGCCTTGTTTCTGTGTAAAGTTGTGACATATATAATATTCTATGCTCATATTTGAAGTTCTGTTTATTTTATCTGTTTTATTATTTGTTCTGTGTTTAGTAATATAAGTAACGTATACAATAGTTTATAGGAGATAAATCACTAAACTATCCAGTGTAGCTCAACAATCTAGAAATATAGGGTCCAAGCCCGGAGATTGGAGCAAATCAGAACATAACTTTTACTACTAGGATATTAGCCAAAACATTGGTAAAACCCCTCCTGTAGCAATTTTTCACAGAAAAAGTAATAAAATTGCCCATCAAAATGAGGGAAATGGGCAAATGACCTAAAAAATGTGTTTAAAGATAACAAAGCCCCTCATTACCAAAAACATATCTAGGCCCTGATAAGGTCTGCGGAAACAGCATTGCAAATGCGAGTATGAATAGAAATAGATAAATAAAATTAAAGTCTTACCAGTAGTAAATATGACGGAGCGACAATGTTGTGATGAAAAAGCTTCATCAAGAGGAAAACAATGTACAATCAATGATGAACTTACACAGGAACAGATGAACTTACATGGGAACAGATGAACTTACATGGCAACAGATGAACTTACATGGCAACAGATGAACTTACATGGCAACAGATGAACTTACATGGCAACAGATGAACTTACATGGGAACAGATGAACTTACATGGCAACAGATGAACTTACATGGCAACAGATGAACTTACATGGCAACAGATGAACTTACATGGCAACAGATGAACTTACGCAGGAACAGATGAACTTACGCAGGAACAGATGAACCTATTTGGATATATCCCTAACTCTATACTGTAACTATTTGTAAATTGTTTAAATATAATTGAACAATAATTTCTGTTCTCTGGACTACAGCCTGCTAACTTGTCAGAGTTTGAGAACAAACACAGAAGAATTGAGTCTAATTTATATATATATGAAGTCTTGTGTATTATTGTTTCAAAAGTTGATGTAATTTAAATTTGTATTTATTTTAATTTCACTTATTAAAATCAATTTTTGTAAGTAGTACATTATTATTATCTTTCTGTGCTCATGGTTTTTTATGTATAATTGTTTATTACAAAATTCTAGAGTGACGACCTATAGAAAATGATGCAGGAAAAATGTGTTTTAATGCAGTAAGTTCAAACCTGTCTCAGAATTATTATTCTTCAGTATTTGTTCTTTAATTTTTGCTGATTAGCAGGATGTAGTCCAGAGAATGGAATGATTTGTATCGGGGTTTACACGAATTGATGAGATGTTATATCATACCAATTCTTTTTTATGGATGTGAAGCATGGACTGTAAATATAAAAATCCAAAGTGAATTAGAGGTTACAGAGATGTGGTTTCTGAGAAGAATGATGAAAATACCATGGACAGCAAAGTAAACTAATGCAGAAGTTCTCATTGATGCTGGTGTAAAAAGATCAATCATATAAAACATTAGAGACAGTCAGTCAAGATTTCTAGGGCATGTGCTGAGAAGAACACAGCTTGAACACTTAATATCCACTAGAAAGATCAAGGGGAGAAGAGATAGGGATGACAAGAGAAAAGTTGCTAGATGGACTAGCATTATGGCATGGTAGAAGTTCACCAACCGGGCTTATTGACAACACAAGAGACTTGATTGATTACACGGATTGGTAAGGTAAAGTCTGGAGAATGGAATGATTTGTATTGTGGTTTACATTAATTAGCAGGATGTAGTCCGGAGAATGGAATGATTTGTATTGTGGTTTACATTAATTAGCAGGATGTAGTCCGGAGAATGGAATGATCTGTATCGTAGTTTACAGCTTGACCATGATCTGCGCCTTTTCATTGGACACATCCAAATTGAACCTAGATTTTCGGTCACTTTGATCTGTGGGATGAAACAACCAATCCCACCTTAGGAAATCTCTGTAGTCGCCTCTTTATGCCATGCCTGCCAGGTCCATTTCAGAATTCAAATTAATGTTAAGTGTATATGGGATGTAAGACTTGACTGTGAGAATGTGTTCTATGTGTGTTTGTGTGAGTCTGTACTGTTTGAATGCAAGAGCACACAACATGACAATGGAAACAGCAGAATACAGAGGAAGACCAAAAAGAAGCTGGATGGAAGGAGTTATCAACATTCTGAGACGTCACAATGTTACTGCATAGCAAGCGACCATACATATTGTAGCCTAACAACCGATTGTCATTCAATCCTGCAACGCCTTACAGCAAAAACAGAAAAGACAATAGATTGTTAATAGATTGTCAATAAAAAATACAATAGATTGTCAAAAGATAAACCAAAAAGGGTCATAAATCCTTGGCAAAAGTGATTCAAGGAAAAGGTAACAGTTTCAAACCTTTGGCACATGGAGCTCGTGAACCTTGGCAGGCAAGCCATCTATGAGAATGAACTTTTCAAATTTAAACCTTTACTGCCCTATGGACAATTGTTGGATGGGTAAGGGCTAGGAAAATGCATCCCGACTCAATCGGAAGATAGAGACACTGAAAAGAAAAGTGCAAAATAGGCATGAAAAGGTTGAAAACCGAATGTGAGGAAACGTCAAATCAATGGTAGGGATTTGAGAAAGAATGACAAGAAGAATAAGATCATGATCACTAAATCTCAAGTTTCTATACCAAGTCACCACTCTCACTAAATCTCAAGTTGACATAACAAGTCACCACTCTCACTAAATCTCAAGTAGACATAACAAGTCACCACTCTCTCTAAATCTCAAGTTGACATAACAAGTCACCACTCTCACTAAATCTCAAGTTGACATACCAAGTCACCACTCTCACTAAATCTCAAGTTGACATAACAAGTCACCACTCTCACTAAATCTCAAGTTGCCATACCAAGTCACCACTCTCACTAAATCTCAAGTTGACATAACAAGTCACCACTCTCACTAAATCTCAAGTAGACATAACAAGTCACCAATCTCACTAAATCTCAAGTTGACATAACAAGTCACCACTCTCACTAAATCTCAAGTTGACATAACAAGTCACCACTCTCACTAAATCTCAAGTTGACATACCAAGTCACCACTCTCACTAAATCTCAAGTTGACATAACAAGTCACCACTCTCACTAAATCTCAAGTTGCCATACCAAGTCACCACTCTCACTAAATCTCAAGTTGACATACCAAGTCACCACTCTCACTAAATCTCAAGTTGACATACCAAGTCACCACTTTCACTAAATCTCAAGTAGACATAACAAGTCACCAATCTCACTAAATCTCAAGTTGACATACCAAGTCACCACTCTCACTAAATCTCAAGTTGACATACCAAGTCACCACTCTCACTAAATCTCAAGTTGACATACCAAGTCACCACTCTCACTAAATCTCAAGTAGACATAACAAGTCACCAATCTCACTAAATCTCAAGTTGACATAACAAGTCACCACTCTCACTAAATCTCAAGTTGACATAACAAGTCACCACTCTCACTAAATCTCAAGTTGACATACCAAGTCACCACTCTCACTAAATCTCAAGTTGACATACCAAGTCACCACTCTCACTAAATCTCAAGTTTCTATACCAAGTCACCACTCTCACTAAATCTTAAGTTGACATAACAAGTCAGCACTCTCACTAAATCTCAAGTAGACATAACAAGTCACCACTCTCACTAAATCTCAAGTTGACATACCACTGAACAAACGATGATGATGACTTCAAAACCTACTACAGATTATATGGTCTGCGGACTGCCACTCCTCTTGACTGATCGCACTGTGTTTCTCTATCACTTGTGACAAGAATAAGACATAAAGTGACCAATGCAAAGCATGGATTAGCCAAGTTTAGTGAAATTGTCAGTAGGACCCATATTTTGGTGTTGGCTGTGGTTAGGTCCTCTCAACAGTCTCTCGTCAATTATACAGTCCTGTGGTCTCATCAGTTCATCCTTCAAAAGTGACACTTTGAATTATACCGTGATTTTCGTTGGCTGTCGACACATACTTGTTGTTCGTCCATCACATGATGATGATGAGCATTTGTTACAACCAATTTTGAATATTTAGTTAGAATTTTATCCTTGATTGTGAGTTCGTAGATGGCTAATAAGCCCTATTCGGGCCGCAAATGTCATTGGACAGTTCGGACATGGGATTATCACTGTATATGGTGTTTGGTCTAATCTTTACCTTCTAGTTACTCTACGTTCTTGGCTGCGACACTCATCTTTTCACATGTTGCTTCACCTATTTTTGTTTTTACAGTAGAGCGCCATGTAGCTCTATTTTTTGCAAGTTCTTCCTGTGTATTTTGGTCTAGTTAAATGCTTTCAGTGAGGTCTTTAATGAGTACTTGTAGCGCTTCTGTTGACCACATTGAAAACGTTTGTCCTTTTGCAACTCACCATAGAGAAATATCTGGCAGGCGATGATCTAATTACAGTCAGAACTAGTTACAATGCGCTTATTTAATTCCTGTGTTATTCCGGTATTATCATATATCATAGCCCCGTAGTCGTAACCTTCGATAACAGTTACCATGTTGTTCCGACAGGCCGACGTTGTGCTTGAACTAGTTACGGGCACGGCGTGGGTGGGCAGAAAAACAAAGAAACCTGTCGCAAGGGCCAGAGTTATGCCCTGATGTCGACGTCTGTTTTGGCGGCATTGGACTCGAAACACCATCGAGTCAAATGGCTGCTGGAACAGAGGGCGGAGCACCTATGGGAATGCCCCACGTGCTGTGAGGCCAGTTTTCTAATCAATAATCATATGGATGTGAGAGCTGGAAAAGCTCTTTATCTTCAGAAAAGAAATTACTGAGTTTCGAGAACAAATGTCTTCGTAGGATAACTAACACCCATTGGAGTGAATTTAAATCGAATGATAAAATCAGAGAAGAGACATCAAAATTTCATCACAGATGCTATCAGAAAACGCTGTTGGCCTTACATCGGGCATGTCCTACGCGCAGACATCAATAGAATACACCACCAATCTCTTGAATGGATATCTACAGGCAAAAGAGATAGGGGTAGACCAAAAGAAACACTCAGAAGAACAATACTTAGAGAAAGTAAACAACCAATATTCATACTATTCAAGAACTGCACAGAATAGTTTTGAACAGACAGAATTGGAGAGACTGCCATGTGCGCAAAAGGAAAATGAATGAATGATGACCTGGCATATGTACCAACGTACTGCCCAACGAATATGTGTTCGCATCATAGTATTGTCAATGCTAGTGATACAGGGTTTGTAAAAAGACATTTTTATCCGGGACATATAGTATATAAAGTGACAAATAAAAATCCCAGAAAAAGGAAAAAGTCACACAGCTTCACTTTTGGTGGAAACCGAATAGTCCACAGAACGGTATTTTATGACGATGGACTCGGCTTAGCCGACACATCTCACAGTCAAATGCTATTACAAAGTCAAATAGCGCCACCTTCTTTTTTTTTCAGAATAACTAATGCAGTCGTAATATTGCCCTTGCTTACACCATTAAAACTATTTTTTTTACGGATAGTGTCACCTAAACTGGTTTTCTCTAAACCTACTTAATCCTCGACATTTCACAGGTACAACATTCTACCTTTGATTTAGTTTAGTCATGTTAATAACCCCCCCCCCCCCTCCTCCACACAAACCCTCGCAAATTGCACGCACACTCATTCAAGGTTGCCTTTGGTGACGGTAAAAAACAGGAAATGGCTACTCCTGTTCTATTTATAGTATCTCATGATCCCATGTGGATCTGATAATGTCAGTTTTTTTGGGTGTTTTTTTTTGTGGTTACTAAAACTAATATATACTCAAAACTAAGAGGACTTGATGACAAGACTACCACGACACGATCTCCATTACTTTGTATAGTTGCTGTACTGATATAACTATAAATTGGATTAACGCCACGGTTGGAAATCGTAGGTCCTACTCTAGACCGTCGGCAGTATTATTGGAGACAGTTATGAATACCCACCAGGTAGTTAATGAGTTTGCCTCTCTTTTGGAGAGGCGTGCCCCTTTCAACCAGCGGACAAAGTCCAATTAGGTTATATCAGGACACACTACCATAAAATATTAGAGGTAACAAAGACCCCATCGATTGATACCTCACCATAGGAAATACTGGTAAATTATAGGCCTACAGCGCGCGCGCGTGTGTATGTGCGTATATATATATATATATATATATATATATATATATATATATATATATATATATATATATATATATATATATATATATACATATATATATATATATATATAGTGACAGCAGAAAAGATAGAAGGGAAAAGATCATTGGGAAGACCCAGAGAAAAGATATTGGACAGTTTGACTAAATGACTTCGACTGACGACACCAACAAAGATGATGTCATATAGGCCCCTATGAGAGATTGACGTACATGGAGAAATATGATCGCCATTCGGCACGGCACTTGATGATATATATATATAGCCATCCATCCATCCATAACCCGTCTGGCTCGTAGGTGTGCTACATTTGATGAGTCCGCAAACATTCACTAGTCCTACAGCGATTTCTTTCTTATGCGAATTAGTGTGCAAAAAAAATAAAAAATAACTATCCATTCTTTGATATTGTATGTCCATTATTTTGTTTGCTCTCTTCCCCTATGCTTCTACCTTCATGTATACCCTGTAGGATCGTTTTTGACAGGAAATGAAGACGACATAGGTCTATAGATCCAAACTATGGCAGTATTCGTCGTTTTACTATCGAAAGTAATGATTCTTGTGAATCTGGATTTCTGTATGGAATGTGCAACATTGGTCTATGCAATATAAAGCGTGTATCTATCTCTTCATGTCTGCATTGTCGGCCACAACAATTGCGATGGCATCATGCCGTTAGTCAACGAATAGGGCCTATTATGACACTAATTCCATTGCGAAAAAAACACACACAAAAATTGTACGGAGCGTTTATAAAGCTTCTTCGTCTACATTTGAGGTTACCGCAATCTCATCTATTATATCTTCTTCTTCTTCTTTTGTTCACTTGAAACATGTCTATATCTGTAATTCTGTCTCCTTAATAAAACTCACTGTCTTTTGTAGTTCATACAGTGTCCCATAGAGCTTTGATTCCAGTGTAGTTTCCTCTGGCCAATATTTCTGCCTCAGCGTTTCATGCTCAGAACACTCTTGAAGTATATGTTTGGCACTCTGTGCTGCCTGTCCACATGTACACATGGCCGTGTTGCCAATCTTGAACTTTGTATACATGTGACTGCGGAGTCGGTTGTGTCCTGTTCTGAGGCGTAGAATTACAACTTGTTCTGATCTGTCTATTATATCGAGTAAGACAAGTATCTAAAAAAAAAACAAAGCTAGGTTTTTAAGTTGACTATGATACGCTCCACTTATGGGCGCAAGAGTGTTAAGGAGCGATTAACCTTTTGAGAACACTGAACTAATATAGAGCAAAAAGATTGAAAGATAGCTACTCTGCAAAAACATGTACAAAGATAAGATTGCGTATTGTGTATTTCTAATAATAGAAAACGATCTGTTCATGCGGAACAAAAAAAAATACCGATCTGTAAAATATGTCCGAATTTGGCGTGCACGGGTACCCGTAGAAAGGGTTAGTTGGAAAGAGCGATTTATTCGTTTACTGTGGTGTTTTTTTTCTGTAAAATGACACAACATTGGGAGGATGGGTATTTATTAATGTGAATAATTGGGTTTAATAATAATTTTTTTTAAAGAACGCAATCGTGCATTCATCTTACGTTGGCACAGTTGCTAGCAGTTAGACGCAGTTCACAATGAAGTGGTCTGCCATGTAACGTATTCTCTCCAGAATGTTGTCTTCCCAATGAACTCTCTGAACCCCTCTTCTCTGTCTTGGGCCATGTGTCTTGCATTTTCCAACGAGGTATTCATGTTATTTTTAATGTCATCAGTTATTGTTTTCTTGGTCTGCCTTTCCTCTTTTATCCCGGTGCTCTGTCCTCCATCATTTGTCTTTCTAAACAGTTGTGTCTCTTTATTCGTTTACTGTAGTTTTTTTCTTCTTTCTTCTGTAAAATGACACAAAATTGGGAGGATGGGTATTTATGAATGTGAATAATTGGGTTTAATAATTTTTTTTTAAAAAGAACGCAAACAGGTGTAGTTTTCTTTTTGCTATTGTGTTTAGTAACCAGCACTCTGGAATCTTCACTGTATTTATAATATCCGAGCTTCTCTTTTTTCCCTTCCATTATATTCTAAGTATCCTTCTGTAGCATTTCATCTCAAAGGCGTTCATCTCCTTTGCCGCTGTTTTACTTTAGGGTCCATGTTTCACAGCCGTATGTTGCAACTGAAACAATAAAAGTTCTTAATATTAGCAGTTTCGTTTCTATTTTTTTTTTTTTTTTCAATGTTTTTCAAACTTATTATGAAGTGGTAACATTAGAATTAGTTGATGTGTTTATGATGTGTATAAGAACATCACTGAAAATAATGACCCAATGATATGAAGAACACTATTGTTTTCATCCCAAAATGAAATGACAATGGAAACGGAATCTTCGGAAACCCTAGGATGCCAGATTTTTACTTTGTTCCACGTGCAGCCGTACTATTTGTTTTCGCGTTATACACCTTTATGCCTTGCAGCGTCAGGGGTAGAATAGATCCATGCAGACTGCCTTTTTGTGTGCTTCATATATGTTTGTTTTATTTGATTCTTTTATTTATGTAATCCATCTTTTACATGGTCTGCCCCTGACTTTGTATCTATCGTGTCTGTATAGCAATACTTTTTAAGGGGCACTATCTGGTAGTAGTTAGGAAACATATGAAAACCACTAAATCTGTTGTCCGCTGATATAATCCAGGATGGACATTATGTTTGTTAGTCTTCTGTCATTTTAATTTCTGATTGTCTCTTAGTTACTGAATGGACAATAAGCAAACAATTAGAAGATATAATTGATGCCTTTGCATCAATGTTGATATATGTATAGAAGAATAGGGAGAAAATCATGGAAAGAGAAGAAAACAAATAAAAAGGTTCTAACAACACTTAATATGAAGAAAGAATTTGCAAAGGAAATAAAGATCACAATATAATAAAAGGAAATAAAATATTTTGGACAGATTAAAAGACATGACACCTTGATGAAAACCTTACTGAGGGTAAAGTCGAAGGGAGGCAAGCAAGAGGTAGGTAGAAATGCAAGTGGGATAGTAACATTAAAAGATGGACAAGTTATAGTCTAGCAGAGTGCACCACCAATGCAAGAGACATGAGATGTTGGAGGTCTGTATGAGCCAATCTTCGTTGCGGAGACGGCACTTTATTATGATTTCTACTACAAGAATTCTACGTAGACAAGTCTTTTATGTTGCTACAAGTTTTATTTTATCTTCCGCTGTTTGTGTCCACGTATGACATTGGTAGCATAGTGATGGTATGATGCTCGTTTTATATAGTGCAGTTTTGATGTTCATGTTCACATGTTTGTTTTTGAAAATAGGAGACATCTAACCTAAGATCGTGTATGCTATGTTGCATCTATGTTGGATTTCTTTTGTGTTTCCCTAACTTGATGACATGATGTTTCCATGTGAATTCTTGCAAGGATGCACATTCTCTCCATACTTGTTCAACATCTACGCAGAAAGTATAATGAGGAATGTGAGAGAAGACATATACAACGCTGACTACCATGCTTTAAACATCGGTGGCTTCGAAATCCCCGAACTACGATAATCAGACAACATTGTGCTTCTTTCAAATGATATAAATGGATTTGAATAACTAATCAAGACCACACAGAAATATAGCGAATCACAAAACGTACATTTACACGCGCTAAAAAACCAAAATCATGTCAACAGATATAACAACACAATAACTAAAAATCAGAATAGACAATACCGAGATAGAATGTGTGGATAAATGTCAATACTTAGGAGCAAGCATCAACAGTGCAGGAGACTGTATGACAGAAATAAGGAAGAGATTGGCAATGACATATTGTAAAATAAAACGGTTGAAAAACATATGGGAAAACAACAAAATAGAAACGAAACTGCTAACGCTACGAACGTTTATTTTTCAGGTTGCAATATAGGCCTACTGCTGTAAAACATGGATCCTAAGTTAAAAAAAACAAAGGCAAAGACGATCAACACCTTTGAGATGAAATACTACGGAAGGATACTTAAAATATCACGGAAGGAAAAAATAGAAGCTCGGATATTATAAACACATTGAAGAATCCAGAGTGTTGGTTACTAAATACAATAACAAAAAGAAAACTACATCTGTTTGATCATATAAAGAGACACAACTGTTTAGAAAAACAAATAATGGAGGGCAGAGAACCTGGGCGGAGGAGGAAAGGCAGACTAATAAGGCGACGACAATAAAGATAACGAATACGTAGTTGGAAAATGCAAACCGCATCGCCCAAGACAGAAAGGGGTTCAGTGAGTCCATGACAACGTTCTGGAGAGAATACGTCACACAACACATTGAAGAAATACTTTTTAATAGAGTTTTAAAAAACAACAAATTTTTTCAGTATATTATAATGTAATATACGAGTTTTTAAGCATACAGAATTTTAATGGGATGATTGAAAATTTAACTCCTTAATTGTTTCAAAATTCGTTGTTGTTTCGCAAAAACTATTTATGAAAACGTCTTAGTGCTCACTCGTTAGTGTATGCGACTATGTATCACTTCATTGTATCCACTGAGAACCCATAAAGAAATTATTATTATTTTGTGGGTTGTATTCGATGTTTAAAAAATATATTAGTCACACTTGAAGACAACGATGAATCTTTCTTCAGTCAGTCATATGCGTAAGGTTAAAGACCGTTAGATTCAATGAACTGTGTGATTCTCTTCAGGTCATCATTCGGTGATTAAAACAGACATCTCTTTTAAATTTATATATAGACTATATATATTTTTGTTTACTATTTCAGCAGGTGACCGCCCTCAGAAAAGTCTTCTTGACCCAAATCTTGTTGCTAATCTGGCGACTAATGGATTGAGGAAATGTATTTTAAGTTATTTTAAACCAAGTGGCAGCAAGTACCAATAAGAGTATATAACAAAAGAATATCCGGGAGTAAAGCCAAAGGTATACCAAGAAAACAGTGGATTGAAAACATCAAGATAACTTTGAACAAACATGGACTAAATGCAACCACGGCGACACATCTGGCCATGGAACGACAGTTTAAGCTCCCACCCCTGCGCTTAACGGCAAGTCTTAATACGATCAACCATCAGTCACCTGGGTATAGACAATAAACAATAGGCTGAAAGTAAGAAAAAGCATACAAACAAAATGTCGGAATCGCTTTGTTCCATGCATATCAGGAAAACTACAAACAAAGATCTTTGAAGATAGAAATGTATCATAATCTGTATGACGATTGGATCAGATGAAACAGAGAATAAGTTGTACTAATTATGACTTGATAATGTGAGGACATTTATTAGGACATTTATGACATGACTCATTTTGACATAATCTGTTTGTTTATTTTATACTGTGCGAAATCAAATGTTTTATATTAATATAAAAATTGACGGCAAGCAAATGAAACAATCTGGGAAGTGACAGTTGCAGAGATGCCACAGCTAGGACATTTTCACTAGATCATGGGTTTTTGACAATTTTATGCGGTGCTGCTATTTTAGCCAAATTTTACTTAATGGGAGGTTTTTGCAGAAAATTCTAGGAATTTGGTTAACGGGTAAATCTTCTCACCATTAACAATTCTCAAATTTTGTCACCGAAAGTCTCATGGCAACGATGGAATTGCACTCTAAAATTGGCAAATCCTTTTTTTTTTAAATGTATGTATAGGCCTACCCTCTTTACTTACTAGGTTCCAGGCTTTATTTATATCGAGTTATATAGTCTGGTGTGGCTCGGTTATATTGATTACTAGGTTCCAGGCTTTATTTATATCGAGTTATATAGTCTGGTGTAGCTCTGTTATATTGATTACTAGGTTCTAGACGTTATTTATATCGAGTTATATAGTCTGGTGTGGCTCTGTTATATTGATTACTAGGTTCTAGACGTTATTTATATCGAGTTATATAGTCTGGTGTGGCTCTGTTATATTGCCTAGAAAATTACTACACCCAAAAAATACTGGATTGGTTGCTACATCATGAGTAGGATAGGCCTATGTTACCAATTTTTATATAGTTTGGGGTCATCTGGAGTTTTCTACAGGGCGATCAGGGTTATTTCAGAAACGTCAGCGGTACGACTGAACAGTTGGACCGGACTGTTCACACTGTGTTGCCAATGAATAGTGTTGTGTGTTGTATTTTTAACTTATATTGATAGACAGTCCTTAAATAAAAATAGTAGCTTGTCACGTCACCCCTTGTCCTAGATCCAATATTATCATGTGTTCAGGAACAGCGCTTTGAGGCAAAATCGCTTTGTCGCAGTTCAAATTTAGCTCAACACTTTTTTCTTTATGGAATCTCCTTACAGTGTCAAGCAGGACATTGTACATACAAGGCCTGGGTCGTAGATATAATTACCTTAAGGAGTGGGTATTACCTAAATTTGAAGACATTTTTGTGAAAAATTGCTAAACGGGTGTTGGGGGAGGGGTGGGTGGGTTAACCAACCTTTTCATTTAGTTCTTTAGTACTAATAATCATGTTTAGATTTGCTAAGTAGGGAATTTGAACCTAACCCCTCTCTTATCTACGGGCCTGTATGAGGTCATGTATAAGGGAAAGAAGGACCGAGCGCTCAACCCTCCCCTCCCCCTTAAGGAAAATGGAGGATAACTTTTTTGTATTAAGAGGCAAGAAAAATAAGATTGTAAATTGCCGCTTCCTCCGATGAACAATGTTGCCACACACAATCACCAAAATCATCACAATAAGGAAGTGATTGGATATTTCTAATATTAAACTCTCCCACCCCGGTCCCTTAAGAGATTCATATATGCGGCCATATTCACATCACAAGTTAAACATATTTTTCCCCTCCCTTCATTAGTAGATGTTTTTCCGTCCACACATTTTGACTTTTCCTTCTTCCCTTCTTTAGTGGATATTTTTCGTTCCACACATTTTGACTTTTCCTTCTACCTTTCATAGTGGATGTCTTTCCTTCAACACATTTCGTTTTTTTTCCCCATACCCCACAGATTTTTTGTCTGTTTCTTTTTACCCCACTCATTGTGTGTTTCTTGTCCTACACCATTTTTACCCCACTCATTATGTGTTTCTTGTCCTACACCATTTTTACCCCACTCATTATGTGTTTCCTGTCCTACACCATAAACTCATTGTGTGTTTTTTGTCCTACACTATTTTTATCCCACTCATTGTGTGTTTCTTGTCCTACACCATTTTTACCCCACTTATTGTGTATGTTTCTTATCCCACTCCCTTGTTATTGTTCTTCTAAGATGAGTTACTGCAAATATCTAGTCCTATATTTGGTGACATTTAAAGAGTGGTATGTTTTATGTTTTATTTAAAAAATAATAGCTACAGCCAGAAATGCTGGGTTGATGGCTACATCCTGAATAGGATACGCTACCAAGTTGTTTTTTTCAATGTTTTATGTCACTGTGGGTTCCCCTCAGCTTGCTTCCCACACCCAATACATGTTATGTCTGCTCTCTCAATCTCACACATTTGTGAGGTTCTAACAATCTATCCAGGTGGAGATGGGTTTATGTTAAGTTCTAACAATCTATCCAGGCGGAGATGGGTTTATATTAAGTTATAACAATCTATCCAGGCGGAGATAGGCTTATATTAAGTTATAACAATCTATCCAGGCGGAGATGGGTTTATGTTAAGTTCTAACAACTTATCCAGGTGGAGATGGGTTTATGTTAAGGGAGATGGGTTTATGTTAAGTTCTAACAATCTATCCAGGCGGAGATGGGTTTATATTAAGTTCTAACAATCTATCCAGGCGGAGATGGGTTTATATTAAGTTCTAACAATCTATCCAGGCGGAGATGGGTTTATGTTAAGTTATAACAATCTATCCAGGCCGAGATGGGTTTATGTTAAGTTCTAACAACGTATCCAGGTGGAGATGGTTTTATGTTAAGTTCTAACAACTTATCCAGGTGGAGATAAAAAGGGACACTGTTGTAAGCGTCCTCCAAATCAAACGTCTCTATACATTCATGGATACACTCATAAACATCTCGAGCAGAGACTGTCTCGTTTCACCGTGGCTCTCCACTGTACATGCCTCCTAGCTGAATTAACTTGGACCCCGTTCGTTACGTTTTTTATTATTGTAGAACTTTTAATTGCTCGCTATTTACATGCTTAGGCTCGATAACCAAAAATAGCCAAGGCCAACCAATAGATTTCACATAAATCGGAAAGTAGTTAATGTTTACGTTTTAGCGAACAGGTCTCTTATATATCCGACGGTCGTGGTTACACCATATCTTCTGTTTGGGCAATATATCCCCAATTGTAGGCAGACCAAGACTCAACTGTTCAAGAAAACATGTACCTTTTTTTATTTATTTTTAATTAACTAATTTTTTTGGCACTGGTCTTTTCTCAGTAATTTGCCAATGGTATTCTACTAAATTGTTATTGAATATCCCTGCAACTTCGTTTGATTCTTGCCAGGTTTAGGTATTGCTATCAGATATCTGTGAAGCCAGTCTTCACGAACCGATACCTTTTCCTTAGAAACTTCCCAGTCCCACACTTTTTTCCTTTTTCTTCACCCCACACATTTCGTCTTTATCTTCTTGGATGATTGTGTGAAAGAAGATAGGAGCACTTATAAAAATGGAGCACTTATAAAAATGGAGCACTTATAAAAATGGAGCACTTATAAAAATAGAACGCTTATAAAAATGGAACGCTTATAAAAATGGAACGCTTATAAAAATGGAACACTTATAAAAATGGAGCTCTTATAAGAATGGAGCACTTATAAGAATGGAACACTTATAAAAATGGAACGCTTATAAAAATGGAACGCTTATAACAAATGGAACGCTTATAAAAATGGAACGCTTATAAGAATGGAACACTTATAAAAATGGAACGCTTATAAAAATGGAGCGCTTATATAAATTGATCACTTATAAAAATGGAGCACTTATAAAAATGGAGCACTTATAAGAATGCCCTGTGTACCATGATGCCGGTTTGTAATTTTTTTAAATCATGGCCGTCTTCAATAGAAGACATCTGTACATAATTAATTAGACCTTCATTTGTAACTATTTTTAATTATTGTCGTGTTTCAGTAAGTCACTATTTATATGCTTGTAGTCCATTGACTATTTTTGGCATGCGACTCCAAGCATATAAATAGTGACTAACTGGAACACGACAATAATAAAAAATAGTTACGAATGAAGTTCTAATTAATTATGTACAGATGTCTTCTATTGAAGACGGCCATGTCAAAAATCAAGTATGATAATTCACTTCATTAAATTTATAAAACGTTCATTATATTTTTTTTTAAATGAGGGTGATCTCATGAGTTACCCTACCGGATGTCACCAACTCAGTAGTGCATACAGAGCAGTGGTTCCCATGCCCCACCTAAGTCTTTCTAAAATTCTGATTCCCCCCCCCCCCTCACATGTAACATATACATATTATTTTGTATTCAAAAATTGAATTATTCCCTAAACGAAGCCTAATTACAACTTGTTCGAATTGCCCCATTAAACAATTAAATTGCCCCACTGTGGGGCGCTGGCCACACGTTGAGAAACACTAACAAATAATAAAATACCAATGATAAAAATAAGGGGAAAAATACGACCCGAACGTTGTAATACCATATATAACTGAATGATGTGAAACGGGAAACACTTAACTGGCTATGATGTTCACCAGGAGGATTTCACCTAATACATAGGTGTGGCTTTCTATATTTGTTTTACCTGGTCCTCGAATACCTGGATTGACGACGAACATAGCAGTATATAGAGCCACTCTGTTGTCAAGTGACTAGTTTCGATACGGAGCCACTCCTCTATATTTAAGGAAAATAATACTCACGTGTAAAACAGGTAATGAAGTCCTACTGAATGATGACTAAAACACTACACACTATCACTAACGGATGTAAATATGGTACATATAACAAAACAAAACACAGAATATAATCTACAGATGACAATACACAGGACAAAGTCGACGTTTCGGACCAATAGGCCTTTTTCAAGTTACGGACATAACATACAAACATAAAAAACCACAAGTAAAAATGAATGCGTATCCGAGTGAAATGTGGTACTAAGATCGACTTTGTCCTGTGTATTGTCATCTGTAGATTATATTCTGTGTTTTGTTTTGTTATATGTACCATATTTACATCCGTTAGTGATAGTGTGTAGTGTTTTAGTCATCATTCAGTAGGACTTCATTACCTGTTTTACACGTGAGTATTATTTTCCATTATGTTCTACTAGCAGTACCACCTTCTATATTTAAGGAGTATCGTTGACAATTTAAAAACCATACTAGTATACTTTCTGTACATTGTATGTGTTTATATGAATGTGCATATATCTATTATCATATGCTATGATAAATATATAGATAGACAGCGAGACAGACAAATAGATGGAGTAATAATAACATTGTCTTAACATATATATCTATCTATCTATATATCGACGTATGCGGTTGCGTCTGTGGGTCTCACAACGCCGCACTAGACCCATGCAACAGAAAACAGTAGTAGACATACCGTTATATTGAGGTTCTCTTATGGAAGCTTTGTAGCATGTCATCTATACAATTATAGACCCCTTTGAGTAGAAGACTCCTTCAATAATTCAATAGGCATTGCACTAAGCCGAAAGTTGAAGTTTCCTGTGTATGAAATAAAGCTCATAAAAACCACCCCATTGTACATAGGAGGTCAGAACTAATCGCTATTCCTGGATTTCTCAATAAATCAATCGATATATCTATCGATCTTACTATTTATGTTCCTTCAGCGCCGACTATATATGACAGAAACCATTGCTCTCCAGTACGAGCGATATGATGCTACTGTGGGCAATTCTAGGATGTTGTTCAGACCCTCTTTTATGTTTGCTCTGTGAAAGAGTTTCACTTTGCTTTCTTCTCTTTCTTTGTCATCATCTGATACCTATATTAATGCTTGTGGTGGAATTCTGTTTTCACTCATTATTAGTACATGTCCGATATAAGTTAATAACTTTTTATTATTGTTGTAGGGACATTGCTGTTTGGTGTATTTTCTTATTTGGTTTGATTTTTCCCAGTCAATATTTTTATATAGGCCTAAGAGTTTTCTACGACTTTTGAGATTATACCCAAAATAAATATAAATAAGAGCGTACAACAAACGAATATTGTGATATAGAGCCAAAGGTAGAAAAAGAAAATGGATAGAAAACATCAAGATAACCTTGAACAAACATGGACTCATCGTAACTACAACACATCTGGTGCTTGAACAATAAACGATGGATAGAAAACATCAAGATAACCTTGAACAACAAACGATGGATAGAAAACATCAAGATAACCTTGAACAAACATGGACTCATCGTAACTACAACACTTCCGGTATTTGAACAACAAACGATGGATAGAAAACATCAAGATAACCTTGAACAACAAACGATGGATAGAAAACATCAAGATAACCTTGAACAACAAACGATGGATAGAAAACATCAAGATAACCTTGAACAACAAACGATGGATAGAAAACATCAAGATAACCTTGAACAACAAACGATGGATAGAAAACATCAAGATAACCTTGAACAACAAACGATGGATAGAAAACATCAAGATAACCTTGAACAACAAACGATGGATAGAAAACATCAAGATAACCTTGAACAACAAACGATGGATAGAAAACATCAAGATAACCTTGAACAACAAACGATGGATAGGAAACATCAAGATAACCTTGAACAACAAACGATGGATAGAAAACATCAAGATAACCTTGAACAACAAACGATGGATATAGGAAACATTAGTGAGACCCATAGTGGATGTTGTAGATCCATTACAACTTAACCTTCGTTACGTAGACGCCACTAGATGATGATGATGATGTGTATATTTTCCTATAACTGACTTTAAAATGTATAAAAATACATTCCCCCTACAGGTAAAGGTGAAGCAGCAGGCAAGTAATTACTTTCTCACTGCAGTGAAATCCTAACTATCTCCTTGCCATCCGTGACCGAACGTTTTCCGTTTTGACCATTGTTGACCTTCATTCTACAGTTGAATGTTAACTAGGTAAACACGGACATGACAATAACGGCTTTCTTTTCTTGAGATGTAGGTAAAATGTGTACTCCCATGACATCGTCTTAGTTTGCTTACTCATGGCCGTTTTCATTATATAAGACCTACTGGTTAATGGGATAGCAAGCCTTCTCAATGACGTATTTGGCTACTCCCGTGATTTCATTTGTCACTATAATTAAACCGGCACTACCCCAATCTTGGAATATATTAAGAGCCAACAGATCAAATGGTTTGCATACATCAGCAGACTGCCATCAGTCAGTATACCACAGCAAGTTATCCTACACAGATACAGTGAAGTCAGACCTAGAGGACGACAACGAAAGCGATGGACCACCAAAATAAAAGAGGCGACAAATTCCACACACACGAGAGCTATCTCCAGAAAACTTTTCTACACCTGACGCTGAAAGACAATAAAGGGTTTAGCGAATAGACAGATTGACTATGAGTACACTCTGCGTGATAACCAATTAAAATCAACAGAATGATCCATTGAGTCGTCTTAGAAGGCTGGATTTTCCATTGGCCAATAGGTCTTACAGTAGACGGTCACGGCTTAATATTGCCACTTAAGGACTATATTAATCTTTCCACAGTCTGCTGTGAACTAACTTTTGGTGGCAGAGTGGTGTGCATGACCGTGTGGTTAGAACGCCGTTCTCAGATCCTTGAAGTCTCGGGTTCAATACACGGTTGGGACAGGATTTTTTCCTATCGGAGGTGCAATCAAAATCCTTCCTGTACATACTGCTCTGCTATGGCAAAGCGGCACTTATTTCCACAGCACATAGAAATCCACGCTGCACTCCTTCACAAGAAAACATGAAGTTAACGAAAGTTTTTTTTTTTGTGGTGGCAAGTGTTGTTAAAGTGGAAAATATGAATAAATGCTGTAAAAAATATGATAAGAGTTTTCAAAAACGTGAAATGATGATGATAAAATAATCCCTTTAGCTGTGACCAGGTAGCTCTTAATAGATCATAGTCTTTCTGACAAAAAGCATGTTCTTCTCAGTTGTGAGACCAAATATGTAATGTTGTCTCAATGCCATGTTTGAGTAAGGGATTTTTTGGGACACATGTTTAGTACCAGAAGGGGAGCATTCCAGTGCATCAGTATTCCAGGGTTATATGCACTGCAAAAGAACTTTCCTGGCACGAATCGGACTCATCGGGCATCTACGAAATGACAAACCAAATTAGATAATCATTAACGGTTTTTTTTACTACTTGATCGTCAGTTTTATTGTTTTTCATGCCATGCTCATCTTCGCTTGCGAAGGAGGAACATCAGATTCCAAGATGACCACGTTCTGTTAGGAGTACAATACATACTTCTGTGCCAACTATGTCATCATTCTTCTGTCAGATTTGTTGACACATCCGCAGTACTGACACATCTAACATCCCCCGTCATCTAGGAGTCTGCCACGAAAAGTGCTGACACATCTAGCATTCCCCCATCATCTAGGAGTCTGCCACGAAAAGTGCTGACACATCTAGCATCCCCCGTCATCTAGGAGTCTGCAACGAAAAGACAAAGGTGTAATGTCTGCTAGTCTGCATCTCCTCTTCATCCATGGGGATTATTTGATAGAATACAAAAGTCAGAAATTGTGACACGATGTGATGGATTACTTGATAGAAGACGAAAGTAAAATAAAATTGAGACAAGATTGGACAATGTTGATTTCTTCACAGGTGACAGGTTGCCAGCATATCCCCCAACTTCCCTTAATCGCCTCCTACTACATGATTGGAAAGAAGACAGTGATTCTGTTCTTCGCACCTTGAATTAAACATCAGACCCCTAGCAACGAGAAATCTCACAGGAATTCTGAAAGATCCGAGTAATAAAGTTGTGTAATTTATTACAAGCAATACGATGTCAACGTTTCGCTGAAAATGTATGTATTTATGAAGAACAAAAAAAAAACAACAAGACACAGCGGGTAGTTAGAATCAATCCTGTAGTTATGCGGGAGAAAGGGGTTAAATATAACAATCTCCAATAAAGGCCTTTCAACAGAATATTCTTATTCTTCTTCTGCGTTCGTTCTCAAACTCCTGCAGATTAGCAGGATGTAATCCGGAGAACGGAATGCGTTGTGTCATGGTTTACAGCATTGCTTCGATATCTTCGCCTTTCGGCCTGACACATCCGACTTCAGCATGGCTTTGGGTCACTGACACTATATGGGATGGGACAGCCAACTCCATCCCATAACCACCTTAGTCGCCTTTTACAACATGTGTGGAAGGTAAACAGTATTGCTATTCTTTGCTCCCCTTTCGGGCCAAGGCAACACACGAGCGAACAGAATATTAATTAGGACCCTATTGGTGACGTTTTTGACTATTGTTTGGATTTCGGTTGGTCACTATTTGCATACTTAGAATCACATGCCAAAGAATAACCAAAGTTTCTCCAAGTGTATAAATAGTGACCAACCGAAAATCCAACAAGGACCGCCGTCCGGGTCACGTTTCAATTCTATATAACAGGTCTTACTGGAGAGGTCGTGACGTGTGCCTATACTTTGTGTTGACAGCGAATTAAAATAACGGGAAAGGTCAAATGTCACCTTAGAAGGCTGTTTTTCAATGAACCCACATATCTTATATGTGCACAAGTTCACATATGTTTTCTGGTAATAGTCGGCATTACCTACTGGGGTAGGGCCCTGTCTGAGTTTCTGTTTAGAAGTGGTTGCGCAGATGCATCAGTACAATATGACGATCTTAGTAGACGATCAATCGTACAAGTGTTGTTACACAAGGTCCACCAGGTCTGGCGCTGTCATATGTAGTACCAGTCACCTGGAATCGGTGGTGCAACCTTACTATAGTGGACTGGTCGCAACTGAAATATATGGCAATTTCTTTGGTCGCCATTCTACTGACAAAACCCGGCAGCTTGCCGTCGCTCTTGTAACGTCAGTCATGGCATGAACAGAAAGAGTAACAAACCTTCTTTCGATTAAAAAAAAATAGATTATTTATTTTACTCGCCTAACTTTATTAAAACGTGTACCACATTTCAACCTGTTTTAATTTTTAATAATGATAATTTGTTTAGACCTATTTGCTGTTTTGCACATGAAGCACGAAAAATGTAGAAGAAACATCACATCAACAAAAAAAATGTGACTGCGCGAATTTCACCACTTACACACGTTACGGGATGAACAATCACTCGCGTACATAAACACTTCAAACGTGAAAACAAATAACGTTATCGATGCGTTTTTAATGGTTGCTAGTAAATTGCGTTCTCCGGACTTCATCCTGTTATCTTCAGGAGTTTAAGAACGAACACAGAAGAAGAAGATAAAGGAAGTTTTGACTGAAACTTAAGCGACTCTGCTCCATCCACCTTCATATAGGGCATCCAAATCTGTGACGCACAGCGTCATTCATCTTAGCCGATCCGACTTTTCATGTGTCACTTTGTATAAACGTTGTGCCCCTATTCGATGATAAGCAAGGACCAATTGGATCAGCCAAGATGAATAGCGTTGTCTATTCCCAATCCGCAGGTCTTATATCTAGAGAAGGATGTGAGCTTGATTTATCAATAAGCGTGTTTAGATAATCAATTAAGTGGAGCGTATGGCAATGCTGTTAGAACGCCGTTCTCAGATCCTTGAGGTCCTGGGCTCAATCCATGGTTGGGACAGGATCTCCTTCTTTTGGAGGTACAGTGTACAACCAAAATCCTTCCTGTACATGTTCCGGCGTCTTCTATGGCAAAGCGGCCCTTATTTCAACAGTCCATATAAAGCCTCCCTGCACTCCTTCACAGGAAAGCATCCTCTGCTGGTGTGGATATAGTTTCACTTCAAGCAGTGTTTCTCAAACTATACTTTCTCTTCAAGATGATTTTCTCAAACGTTATTAAGACATTGACCCTTTTACATAGACCGGGTCATTATCACCATGAAGTGGCATCTTCGCAACGAAGGCTGGCATCATTGAATCTATATATCTTCTGTCTCTCGTCTCGGTGCTGCACTCAAACAGAATAGAGATAAATCTCCAGTGCCGAGAAACAACCCGAAACTGAAAATTGGAGAGAGAATGACTGGGGTAACACAATGCATTTCACTGGTCAACAATGAGGTAAGTTGTCTGTTTAAAAAAAATAATTATTACATTGTTATCTTGTTTTACTCGCTTATACCATTTACTATATCATCCACAATTTATTCTCATCGTGGTATGTCTGTTTTCTCTTACCATTGATGGACAGCTAAAAATTGTATCTTTCTCTTCCCTATGACACGTTTCTAATCACGCTTTAATTCTTCCTCCTACTATCCGTATATGTACTTTCCCACGTTTAGTACATTGTTTATTTAATTCATTGTCTATTATTTTGATGAAGGCTTTTAGTCGAAACGTCGTCTGTCGCTGTGTCTCGTTGCTAGTTTTTTTTTAATTGACTAATATTTGTAACACTTATATCTATTTCTGTTCGTGTTGACTCTAACAGAATGTATCCGGTCCATCTCTTAATGTTTCTCTTCCATGTGTGTTTTTGCCTACCCTCAACTCTACTTGCAAGTAATGTCTTACTGATTGATTCAGTGACGCATTAAGCTGGAGACCGTGCTAACGTAGTGTTAACTGTTAACCGGTAAAGCTAGAAACAGGATAAAATAGTTTTATTAATCACTAAAAACTCATATTAAGACACCAGTCCAGCAGGATTCACCGCTAATGATTACAGTAAGTGCACATTACGTGTTAAACATGTTTCTAGTTCACTCGCTATTTGTGTTTTGAAATAAAAGTTATTTCCGTGTTTGATCCAGCCACAATGAAATAAGGTACCACTGATCATGCTCTGGGACGGTCGATGAATTGTACCATAGCTATTGAGCAAATGTGATAGGTTTGGCTTGTCAGGTGGCTTCTTGTTAATCACTGACTAGGCAGATGAGCACTTATGAGAAACCGTGTACCATGACACTGGCTCATAACTCAGTTTCACTTACCTTCATAAAGATTCATCGTCCCTTGAGCCTGTAATACCCACCTGGGGTGTATTATCACTAATCCCCACCTTTTCCTCATACCCCGATGGTGATATCACCGACGTTGTGAAACCTTAGCTTAATAGCATACCCCCGAGGCTGCAAGGCACGGCAAAGTCTTCAGACGGTTCTAAACTTTTCCCGCTGACACATCCTTTGACATTTTACAAGGTCTGTATGCCATTCCTCCTCCCCCATTTTTAGACCCCATTCTTACGCACCCCAACTTTTTCAACCACATCGTAGGGAACAAAGCCACAAACAGTGTTTAAACAATTATGTATGTATCTTTATGTTTATACAGCCCTACGTGCTCTGAACGATACTTTCAACAAACTCCGTACTGACTTCTGATTATTATTATTTTATTTTTTATGTATAACTCCTGGTTACTTCCTCATATATAAAGATATTTTAATAAGGTAAGTGCATAATATATATAAGTATCAAGGAATAAGGTAAGTGCATAATATATATAAGTATCAAGGAATAAGGTAAGTGCATAATATATATAAGTATCAAGGAATAAGGTAAGTGCATAATATATATATATAAGTATCAAGGAATAAGGTAAGTGCATAATATATATATATAAGTATCAAGGAATAAGGTAAGTGCATAATATATATATATAAGTATCAAGGAATAAGGTAAGTGCATAATATATATATATAAGTATCAAGGATTTATTATTAGGCCTATAGGAAAAAGTCAAGGTGCGGGGTTAATGGGTGCCATCGGAATAGCCTTGGTTCAATTCCCGCTTGATGACTTATTATGTTTTCTATAATAATAAATTGTGGATATATTTTAAATACGAGGCGTGTTCAAATGAAAACGGGACTTGTTACACCACGCGTGATAGAGCGCACTGATATTGATGACATTTTGCACTAGTAATGAGTATCCAATAATTTACATACGGTCACGTGTTCATCTTCCCAGCATGCATATGTGCTGCAGAAGACTGTTAACAATATGGCGGGTGTGATTCCGAACCCGTCCAAAGTGAATCAGCGTGCTGTGATCCAGTTTCTTTCATTTGAAGGATGTCAAGCAGTAGACATTCATCGGAGAATGAAGGCAGCATATGGTGACAAATGTTTGTCGAGGACCAGAGTGATGGAGTGGGTGCGTATGTTTAAAGACGGACGTGAGTTAACGGCAGATCTTGCACGGCCAGGTCAGGCGCATATTGTTGCAACAGAAGAAGCCATAGCCGTGCTTGATAAAGCAGTACTGACTGACCGTCGTCGGAGCATTCGTTCGCTTGCAGAAGAATTCCATATGTCAATTGGGACAGCCCACATGGTTGTTCGGAAGAAATTGAATTATCGGAAGGTGTGTTCACAGTGGGTCCCACGGATGTTGACTGACCACCATAAGGAAGAACGGATGGGGTGGAGTTTGAACCACCTGATGCGTTACAGGGCAGAGGGTGATGCATTTATGTTGAGCATTGTGGCAGGTGATGAATCGTGGTGCCACCACTATGAACCGAGCAGCAAAATTGACAGCATGCAATGGAAACATCCAGGTTCACCAAAACCCAAAAAATTCAAGACACAGGTTTCTGCTGGGAAGGTTATGGTGACTGCATTTTTTGACCATGAAGGGCTTTTGTTGACTGATTTTAAGGAACCTGGTGTCAACATCAATGCCGCCCATTATAAAGACACTTTAGACAAGCTGCATAAGGCCATCAAGGCTAAGCGACCAGGCAGACTTTCTCAAGGTGTGATTCTTCTCCACGACAACGCTCGTCCGCACGTCGCAAAAATTGTGCAGGAAACATTGGCAAAGAAGAATTGGGAAGTTCTTCATCACCCAGCCTATAGTCCCGATTTATCCCCGTGTGATTTCCATTTGTTCGGACCGTTGAAGAAGGCACTAAGGGACAGCCACGCAACTTTTTCTCGGACGGCATTCGACGTCTACCTAAACAGTGGGATGCTTGCCTAAATGCATACGGAGATTTTTCTGATGAACCCAGGTGCATTCTTATTCACAAGTGGTTGCTTTGTTCAATTCCGTTGAAAATATTAAATTGCGTATGATACTTTTTAAATAAATCACAAGTCCCGTTTTCATTTGAACACGCCTCGTATATTATTCATTTACCAATGTCGCAACTGAAGCCACTGTGATTATGTGTCAGTTATGTTTACATGTAGTCCTAATTGGTCCTTGTAATAAAGTAGTTATCCCATATCATTTATTAATGCCGTAGGGGTGTGAGATGTTAGCAATCTAACATTTCATTGGCTCTGCTATATGAGGGCGGTAGCCATCTCTTCTCCCTCGTAGTCTATACTTCCCGGATTAATCTGGTACCTAATTAAGGTTGGATCGACCCGTGAGCCTTGCAATCTGAAAAACATTTCGGCCTCAACTGAGTAATGAACCCAGGACCACACATATACAAAACCAGCGTGCTAACCACTGCGCTACGCGGTCCCCTTGTATGCCTAATTGGTCCTTGCAGTACTGAAGCCTGATAACAAGTATTGATGTTAAATGTTTGTAGTTTTGGAGGAATATGTGCAGGTGTGTGTGTGTGTTGTTGATGTTGTATGTGTGTCAATCAGCCAGTCCACATTCATAGTAACTTGAGAAAAACACGTAAGTCTTGATTAAAATCGTATCTTGTTTACAGATTCGGAATGATCGAAAACGGAAAACGTGGTGACTAAAATTGGAAGGCGATAGTTACTATCTGAACTTCTTCTTCTTCTTCTGCGCTCGTTCTCAAACTCCTGCAGATTAGCAGGATGTAGTCCAGAGAACGGAATGCGTTGCGCCATGGTTTACATCATTGCTGCGATATCTGCGCCTTTCGGCCTGACACATCCGACTTCAGCATGACTTTGGGTCACTGATCCTATATGGGATGGGGCAGCCAACTCCATCCCATAACCTCCTTAGTCGCCTTTTACGACATGCGTAGAAGGTAAACAGTGTAGCTATTATTTGCTCCCCTTTCGGGCCCCGACAACAAACGGGCGTACTATCTGGACGAAACCTGGTTCAAATTCAGTTTGCTAATTTATGATTTTGTTTCTGTTATTTTCATAAGTAGATCGTGAAATTAATTGTGCCTATAAAACCAATTTGTATTTATAACAATTGCGATTATTTGTTTTACGTTTTCTTAAATATAAATTTTAAATATTATTTTAAAAAACGTAAAAACAATCATGTCTTCATTGCAATGAATTTCCACATCTCTTTGCGCTCTCTAGATCTACCCTCTTGAAATCATTTAAACCAGATCTCCCATAGGTTCTCAGTTTGGGAACCCCTGTCCTATGGCTACTGAGAACATGAAGCTCTAGTATAATAGAACAAACGAAGCAGAGAAAATGTAATAGGCAGTTTGTGATGTAAAGATACCGAATTTATTAGTTTGTAGAGATAGCAGGCTCAGGATTATCGTATGTTATGCAAACAGTAGAACATTCCGTGTTGCGAAAGAGGTGTAGGTGGAGTGAAGCATTTATTGCAGGTCTCAGGTGGCAAATATCTACAGGAATAGCGCATTGAATTGTTTTGTTGACATTGTCGGCTGTGATCTGTTGGTAGACTGTCTTTGAGATTTCTTTCTATTACTTTGATATTACATGTTTAGCTTGAGGGATGTGGGTGTGCCGTGGACCTATTTGACTGAATTCAAACATGCCATCCACAAAAAATACCTATTGGCTAATGGTAATCACGCCTTCTACTATGACTTATTTTATTTTCCCCGTTATCTTCATTAATTAGTTCGTTTGTTCCTTTGGTGACAAGGACGGGACGCAGGGCAGAAGTCATATTTTCACATGCCTTGTAGTTTGCTGCAAGTTGTTGTAGTTCTTGGGCGGTGTTAATACACATTGCCATTGTCTCGTTCTTGATTGTCCTTCGTAGTGTTCTATTGTCTATACCCATGTGGATGATGGTCATAATATCCACACTTGCCGTTAAGCGTAAAGGTGGTGAATGGGAGCTTTAGTTGTCTATCCAAGGCCAGATTTGCCGCCTCGACTGCGTTGAATCCGTATAAGTTCAGTGTTGTTTGAAAGTTATCTATTCATCTTGTTCTAGGTCTTCCTCTGGCATTGTATCCGGATCTTTTTACAGTATATGTTATTGTTGGTAGTTGGTTATGGTTCATTCTCATAAGGTGTCCAAACTATTTTATTTGTTGTTTCTCGATGTATTCTGTGCATGGTATTATACCGATTCTTCTCCTTCTTCTTCTTTCGTTCACTTGAAACATGTCTATATCTGTAATTCTGTCTCCTGAATAAAATATTCCGCCGAAGACGGATGTGTCGGGCCATTGGCGCAAATAAAACGGCGACACAACGCATTTCCATTCTCTGGACTGTATCCTGCTGGAGATCTAGTAGTACTGCTACAGGAGAGATCCAGCAGGAGTTTGAGAATGAACGCTGAAGAAGAAGAAGAATAAAATATCTTTTGTAGTTCATACAGTGTCCCATAGAGCTTTGATTCCAGTGTTGTTTCTTCTGGCCAATATTTCTGCCTCAACATTTCATACTCAGGACAATTTTGAAGTATATGTTTGGCATTTTGTGCTGCCTGCCCACATGTACACATGGCCGTGTTGCCAATCTTGAACTTTGTGTACATGTGACTGCCGAGTCCGTTGTGTCCTGTTCTGAGGCGTAGAATTACAACTTGTTCTGATTTGTTCAAAATGTGATAGTCATCTTGTGTTGGTGTTTGTGGCTTTCTTATTGACTTGATCACCTGTTTTTTTCTGATGATAGGTGATTGGTATATCTGGTTGGTCTTTGGCAGCACCTTCCTTAGTCAGTTGGTCTGGTTTTTTTCCCCATTTCCTGGTATTCCACAGTGAGAGGGTATCCACTGCATGGTTACCATATACTGGTGAGACAGTTCATTAAGTAGTTTTTGCAAATCTGATAGTTTTCCAGATATGATAGCTTGAAGCACTGACCTTGCATCTGTCAGGAATACCACGGGTTGTAGGCCAGGTTTGGAGTTCAGCAGTTTATCAAGTGGCACCGTAATTGCCTGGATGTCTGCATCATAATTATTGAAGAATTTCCCTGTCGGTGTTCTGATTGTATGTCTAGGCTTGTGTGAAAATTCTGTATATACACCTGCACCTCTATTCCTCACTGCATTATGTGCTGATCTATCTGTGTATACTCTGACCATATGTCTTGTGGATATTCCTCGTCCAGGAAAATTAGGGTGACTGTCCTTCGATGTACACTGTTCTGTTCGTCCTGGATTAGTATTCCTTTCACGTGGGTCTGCATGTACATTGGTATTCCATGCATTTAACTCCAAGGGGTTTGTTCTGGTACAGGTTTTTCAGATAAAATTATTCTCCTGATTTCATCAATTCTCATTCTGTCTAGCTTGGTCACTCTTGCTGCTTTTCTCAGGCATTTCATCTCACTTGTTGTAAGTTTTCTCTGCCGGGCTGCTGTCAGCGTCCATATTTGCATTTATAGCAGAGTGTAGGCATAAAAATGATGTAATCATCTGTCTCTTGACTTCCATCTTGATCTTTGGGTTCAGCAGTAATGGTGATAGAGCTGGTATATCACTATGTTTGCTTTCTGGAATCTTGTCTGAATCTGTCTAATTTTCCGTTGTCTGTAAATATACTTCCCAAGTATGTAAATTCAGAGGTCTGTTTCACTTTAGTTGTTTTTTTAAATTGTTATTTTCACTGTATTTGGTGACTTGGTGATTTTCATTACTTTCTGTTTTCTGCGTATTTATTTTCATGTTATACTTTGTGCATGTTGTCATGAGTGCATTAATATGATTTTGTAGCTACTGTTATTTTTGGTAAATAAGACATGGATCATCAGCAAATAGCAAGTCGTTGATTGCGTTATTTAATTTCTCATCGGATTCTTCTTTTATTTCTGTACTGTTTAATTTCTTGTTTTGTGATTCTTTTGTTGTTGTGTCCATGTATGTGTTAAAAAGTATAGGTGGGAGCTCACATATTTGTCTTACCCCTGATTTTGTTTCGAAAGGTGAAGTCATTTCGTTGGTAGTTCTTACTGAGCTTTGGCAGTTCTGGTAAAGGACTTTTATATTTGCTAATAACTGACCTCTAGTATTTTCCATAAAGCATTTCTGCTGACTCTATCGAATGCTTTTCTCTGGTCTATGAATATTCTGTTTAGTTCTTGATCACATTCTAGTTCTTTTTCTAGTGGTCTAGTGGTATGTGATGTATCTTAGACGTATTTCTAATATTTTGGCATATATTTTTCCTGTATGACTTAGTAGGGAGATACCTCTGTATGATTCACATTCTAGTGCGTTTCCTCTGTTCTTCCATATTCTTACTATTATTAAGATTTGCAAGTCTTCTGGTACTGTTCTTTATTCCCATGCTATTTTGAATAGCCTTGCTAGCCATTTCACTCGTTTCCTTGCATGCTCATATTGCTTCGTTAGTTATACCGTCTCCTCCTGGTGATTTGTTATTGAGGCTAGATTTTAATACTGCTTCTATTTCTTGATTGACTATGTTTAGTTCTACTATGTCCTATTTTGTTGGAATGTAATTACACTCTGTTGTTATGTTGGGATTGTATAACTCTTGAAGATATTCTTTCCATCTTTCTTTCCTTTCTATGCTATTCAGTATAGGATTGCCTTTTTTAAAATCATTTATGAGTATGGTGGGGTTGTAGCTTTCGTCTCTTACTCTCATTGATTTGATACTTTTGAAAAATTCTCGAGGTCTTGTCTTGCAAATTTCAGCTAGAATTAATTCCACGAGTTATATTGTGCTTCTTTTATTATGCGTTTGGCGTTAATCATTAATTGTGTATATATTAAGTAGTGTTCTTGTTTTAAGACTTTAGCAGTGTTTTGAAACACGATTTGTTCGTTTGAATAACCTTCATTATTTCATTGTTCCACGATGCAGTTTTTTTATTAAAACAGTTTTTTGTATGCTTTCTTTCCCCGCATATATTTTGTTAAATTATTCAACATTGCATCTTTGAAAGTGTCCCATTCTTTTGATATATTTTCAGTCTCCTTTGGTAATATTAGAAATGTTTGTATCTCTTTTTGATATAGCTCGTTACTTTTTTGTAGCATCTTCAAATATTTTAAAATTTAGAACATGTTTTTTCGGGTGTCTTTTTTCTTTCGTTTTTGTTGTTTCCATGGCTTTGATATTTTCTCCGTTAGTATAACAGATCTATGATCTGTATCTATACAAATGTTTGGAAATGCTCCTCTGTCAGTTATGTATCTCTTTCGCCTGTTTCTTAAACGAAGTATGTAATCAATTTGAGATGCTTGCTGTAAATTGTCCCATTTATACCAAGACTTTATGTGGCCCTGCCTATGTTGGAATAAAGTATTCGTTATAATTAGTCGTCTACGTAGTATTGTTCTTCATTTATCTTCATTGTATGATCACACAAAGTATAATTAAAGTGACCAATGAAAATCAAGGGAATAATCACAATAACCATTAAGAACACATGATTTCCCATTAGCCAGTAGGACTTATATTGTAACAGGCAACTTCTACTCCCTTAAAAAATTGAAACATTACATTTAGTACAGTACAATTAAAAAGAAGAAGTGACCCACGGAAACAACGAAATTATTTTTTTAAAGGTAAAACTGTATTTATAAGTAACCCCAGCGGACACCATTGTTCTAAACAAACATAAATGTAGTACCATTAACATATTTGTTTATAACATTTTTTATTTCCTGCTTTATTTATTTAAAACAATTCACTCGAAAAGTTCTAGTGTTTTTCAGTTGTTAAAAGTTTTTCAGAAAACACCGATATTTCGCAATCTTTTTCTAAAGGTAAGGACTCGAAATGAGTATAGGATTCACTGCATTGTACTCGGGTGTCCATATGTGCACTTTATAACTCTCATCCGAGCAGCATATACCGAGTCCATCGTCAATATAGTCTTTTAGGCTCATTTGAATTATTCTACTAAACTGACGTTATTTGATTGTTCCGACGTTATGATTGGCTACCGATACAAAGTGTACACTAAGTAACCAATGACAATCTTGGGAAAAGTTAAATGGCGTCATTTTTCTTCTTCGTCATCTGCATTCGTTCTCAAACTGTCGATAGCAGGATATAGGTCGGATAACGAAATGCGTTGCGCCATGATGTACAGCTTAGCTACGATATCTGCCCCTTTTGTCCTGACACATCCAACGTCAGCATGGCTTCTGTGTCACACTGACCCTAAATGGGATGGGACAAGCAACTTCACCTTCACTCTATAACCTCCTTAGTCGCTTAGGTGTAACTTTTGAAGGGTTAACCCGTTTAGTCCAGCATGACTGTATTGACAAGGGACTCGCCTATACAATTGTCAGATTTAAAAATGAAATCGACACCGCAACATTACTCTCCACCATTTCTGCGTATTACTAACGTTTCTGCGTATTACTAACGTTTCTATTCATAGCAGGCTGCATGTTTCATAACCCGGTTCCCCGCTTGTAATAATTGTGTAATCAGTTATATACATATTTCTATATTGCAATGCGACTACAAAATATAAATTTGAACAAATGAAAAATTTGACCAACTGTAAAGCTAAATTACATCAGATTTGAGTAATTATATTTCCAGTAGCAATTTATTGTTGTCAAGCATGGACACTTAATAAATTAAAGGTAAAAAAGAATAGCTATGTTCGAAATGGAATGTTACAGAAAGATTATGAGAATACCATGGACAGCGGGGGAAAACAAATCAAGAAGAAATAAGAAACAAACGATAAAGAGGGTTGGTTTTTAAGCAATATTATAATAAGAAAGCTGATATTTTTTGCTTATATAAAGAGACATAACAACATGGAAAAATGTATATAGGAAGGAATGGTGGCTGGGATAAGGGGCGACCAAATAGTCGATGGATAAGACATCTCAGATTTTAAGCACTCCCTTCGCTGCGACAGTTCACCCTTCAAGAATTGTGAGAAATTCATAGAGAAGAACGATATAGAAGAAAAAAAGATTGCTTTCTGGAAGGAATACGTCACCTGATGATATATATATATATATATATATATATATATATATATATATATATATATATATATATATATATATATATATATATATATATATATATATATATATATATATGCGTGCGTGTGTGTGAGGACAAATATTGTTTCCAGGGTTTCACTAGCAAAAGTTTGAGAATCGATGCTGTTCATGCCAAATTAACCTTGCCAGGGCTCAGTGAAACGGCTAGATCTATGCTGGGTTTCTAAACTCCGATGAGTTCGACCAATTGGGAAGTATTGAATGCAAGTACCTGTAACCGAAAGTTATGTGCACGGCCTATCTTTCCAACATACGACTAACAACGGAGACACACGTGTACCTGTCCTGTCTCCGTTCATGAAACACTCTACGACATTACTCGGAACCTATGGTTGACTCCAGCGTTTTTTCCCTTCAGAGTATCAATGTGGAAGTCTGGGGTTGAGTGTGACCTTTGTCAGAGTCTTCAATGTGGAAGTCAGGAGTTGACTGATACCTTTGCCAGAGTCTTCAATGTGGAAGTCAGGAGTTGACTGCTACCTTTGTCAGAGTCTTCAATGTGGAAGTCAGGAGTTGACTGATACCTTTGTCAGAGTCTTCAATGTGGAAGTCAGGAGTTGACTGATACCTTTGTCAGAGTCTTCAATGTGGAAGTCAGGAGTTGACTGCTACCTTTGTCAGAGTCTTCAATGTGGAAGTCAGGAGTTGACTGCTACCTTTGTCAGAGTCTCAATATAGAAGTCGGGGGTTGACTGCGACCTTTGTCAGAATCTTCAATGTGGAAGTCTGAAAGTGAACAAAGAAGTAGAATTATGGAGGCCTGAGGATACGAATATGATTTGGGAGGGGGGGGAAGATCCTTAACACAGCTTTCCCCTGCGATTTTGTGAGATTTTTTAATGTCCTTTTGAGAAGACAGCTAAAGTAGGTGAGGGGTAAATTACACTCCTTCAATGACGTAACCAGATAGGTGGTGATGATGTCCATCCAGAGAGCTGCATTCGGGATCCTTATTAGTGTGCGCCAAAATTATAAACAGTCTTCCATTGCGGTGTATGGGGGACCAAATTAGTTAGTTTCGTAACGGGAGCCATACGCACTGGCTATGCCACTATCCTCATTCCTACGTGATTGCTAATGATAAATGTTATGTTATATTTTTCTAAATGGGGGAGATGTGTTTGAGCTATGCAACACTCCACCAGTCCCTATTTACGGGTTTGTATGCCGGTACGAAATCTGAGCATGACTAATTCAAGGAGTTTATCCAAAAGTCTCCTTTTCAAACGTTTTTGCACAATAAGGACATCAAATTTCGTAGGGGGGGGGGGGGGGGTCACACACAAAAATGCGCGAAGGATTTTTTTTTTAAGTAAAACAAATAAATATACCAAAGACGTATCAACAGTCGTAATTGTGTGTACAAAATAGTGGCACAGCAAGCTAATGTTTGTGGGGGGAAAACAACAATTACCTGCTACTGTCTGTTCTATTGAAAACTAGACGTGCAGGTCTACAAACAATATACCAGTCAAGTACAAATAGAATATACCACCTGTTGGCTAATTGGGATAACAGTCTACTAAATCGACTCATTTGACTTTTCTCTCGATTGTCATTGGTCACTTACTGTATACTTTGTGCTGACAGCCAATGAAAATTGCGGGAATAGTCTAGCGAGTCATTTTAGAAGGCTGTTTTCCAATTAGCCAACGTGTCTTATATATTGTTACAATACAGTCATGTACACTCATTGATATTGGGTTAAGTAAAATGTAAATGTTATTGTCAGGTACGCTTCTGTCAACTGTGAATGCTAGTCCAATTTGGTTATATCAGAGCTTTACAACCATAAAAATTAGTGGAGGTCAAGGTTCTGGGAATCCAGTCACCACAACATCAGTAGTTTTTGTTGTTGTTATCATATGAGATAATATTTTATCGCTAGTAGACTTTTCCCGTGATTTTCGTTTGTTGTCAACGTAATGTATAGACAAAGTATGTGTGTGTTATGTGACGTTTTCTTTTCGGAACGTAGTCATCTCAGGACCGTGTCGTGCTAAGATGTAGAGAGGCGGCCGCATCAGGCGGCACTAATCAAAATACATTGTCGGAGGCGGTATTTCGAAGAAAAAACCTTTAAAGGGGAGGGAGGGGGGGGGGGGGGACATTTCGAAGACATGCAACATACTGAGAAAGTTTACCGTGAGTCTTCAAATGTTTCCTGCCCTTTGACCTAATGTCATTGTGTGATATATGTATGTGTTTGTGAGCTGTTTTGTTCCATCTAAGGTGTTCCATTTATCTGGCCCTAGAGGAAGAAGCATTTACTTGACATCACCCAGCGCTGGACATTCAAAAAGGTAGTGGCCAACAGCTTCATAGTGATGTGTGCACAGCTGACACCCTGGAGTGTGTTGTGTTTGTATTCTGTTCA
The DNA here is from genome assembly GCA_034231615.1 of Meghimatium bilineatum. NCBI lineage: Eukaryota > Metazoa > Mollusca > Gastropoda > Stylommatophora > Philomycidae > Meghimatium > Meghimatium bilineatum. The sequence continues at coordinate 11,257,752 of CM067319.1, read as the reverse complement.
AGTGATTGTTAAGCTGTACATGTTGTGTGCGCAGTCTGAAGATGATACTCTTGTCTTTCCTTCACAGGAGGATGATGTTGTCTTTAGGATTTGGGCTGGTCATATATTTATAGATTTCACTCCCAGTGTTTTCCATGGCCCATCTGTTCATCCAATTCTCTTTGTTCACAGATTTCGACATCATTTTAACTGTGTGCATGGTTGTTTCTGTATAAGGTTGTTCTTGTTGTGCTCCCTTCTTTGCTAGTCTGTCTGCCTTATCATTGCCAGGTGTGTTTGAGTGATGAGTGGGCAGAATCCACTGCATAACAATGCTGACATCATAAGATATAAGCAGCTGGTTGGCATGGTGATATATTTCAACTAGCTCAGATTTACAATACCCAACACTTTCTAGTACTTGAAGAGAGGACATAGAATCTGTAAAAAAAACCAGTGTGTTGAACTTTTGATGGAAAGGCATCAGATATGGTCTTCATGTGATACAAGGCAACTTCTAATGCTATTATTTCAATTTCATAGTTAGAACACATCCCCCCCCCAGGCATCAAATAACTCATCAGACACCATAACTTGCTTTGATGGTGGCTTTGAAAGCAAACATATCGGTATAGACATGAATCCGTTGTTCTGGATGGGTGTCTATTGTTTTCTGTGTTGCTTTCATAATACTTACTGGATTGGAACTTTTCGTTGCCTTTTCTCTTAATTGTGTCTTGATTTACGGCAATTTAAAACATGTACGTGGTAGTAAGTCTCATTCTACTCTTTGTAATTCTTGTCTGAGAGGTAGTAGCTATTCTTTATTTCATTGACATGACTGAAGACTGACTTTTGTTTTATTCTGTGGTTTGGTTGCCAGTTTTCTACAGGTTGTGTATTTGGGTGGTCTTTCTTCATTCTTTTGCTTCTTTCATAAGCCTCCATTGCAGCCATATCTCTTCGTATCTCTAGTGGTTCTACATTTGTATGTATTTCACATGCAACCGTTGGTGTAGATCTCATTGCTCCACTAATAAGGCGTAGGGCATTGTTTTGCTGAGTCTCCTAAAATCCCCACGGTCTCTGGCATGTTGTCCCGCCTCCTCTAGCAACATGTACATGCATTCCTGAATATCTCTTGTCCAGCGACGTCTTGGTCGACCTTTGCCTCTACTTCCTTCTATCGTCCGCTCCAACTACACTCTATCAATGCTATCGTGTCTCTTCACATTGCCGAAAATCACCGCAAAGTAAAAATAGCTTCACTTCAGAAGGATGATTCTGAACGTTTCCACAGGGCTGTATTGTCGAGGGACTCTCACCACATATGGGAGGGGGTGTTCGACAGCTAGAACATGTCATGACTTGCTCCAGTGAAGACATATGTACAGAAAGTAAACATGACCTGAAAGGATGTTTTTTTTTAAATTATTCAGTGCATTTCTTTGGTCGGCCATGGCTTTTTTGACATGCGACTTCAATTATATACATAGTGACCAACGAAAACATAACAATAATTAAAAGCGTAACGAATGAAAACTTGTTTACTTTTTGTACAGAGGTCTTTACTGACGACGGTCTACAACACGCAGTAACGTTTTGTTGTTTAAATTCCCCACGGTTACCTCCCCCCCCCCCCCCCCCCCCCAGCTGTAACCTAAATCACTTATCGCTTTAATTCCACTGTTCGCACACTCGTATTGTCTATTGGCCCGTCTCACGTACTGAAAGTTTCGATACATTATCCCCTATTATCCCGGTCTAAACAGATGTCACTAGCAACAACCATCGTTGTTTTGAACAGAGAAACAGTCACACTAAACAGGAAACAATGTACACAGATTTTATACCAGAGACAGACAGACAGAGATTAACCTAGTAAAAAAAATGAAACCTTATCTGTTATGTCAACAATTCAAATCTTAACGCTAGGTAAATTTATCAAAAAATGTCTTTCCAGTTTCACTGAATTCTTCAAGCAATTTGACCAGTCATGCAAGGACAGGCAAGGGAATGTGAATTTGATTTGTTCTTAATTTTGTGTGCTGTGATCTTGAATACTGTGTTCAGAAATTCATAAACGGGATAAAATGGTTTGATAAGATTTATTTCTGTTTGAGGCGACATTTACTGATGTACTTAAAACATAAAACTCGTTAAGGATACATTTATTCTACAGGTACATAAGAGGTAAGAAGTGTTACTGTCATCGTGTGGTGAGTTTGTGAATAGTATTTGATATTTTGTATAAGAAGTGTTACTGTCATCGTGTGGTGAGTTTGTGAATAGTATTTGATATTTTGTATAAGAAGTGTTACTGTCAACGTGTGGTGAGTTTGTGAATAGTATTTGATATTTTGTATAAGAAGTGTTACTGTCAACGTGTGGTGAGTTTGTGAACAGTTTTTGATATTTTATATAAGTGTTGCTGTCATCGTGTGGTGAGTTTGTGAACATTTTTTGATTCAAAAGTCGTAGAGGATTGACTTCCCTGTACTTGGTTTTCCATATGTACTCCGTCACTCTCAACGAAGCGGCATGCCGCCTGCCGAGAGCACAACTCATAGCACGTAACTCCGTAGCTTCAAGTGATAATCCACAGGGATCTCCGAAAACATCCACATTGTAAACAAAACGACACATGCCGGTTCGAACTCATGACCTCTTGAGATCCCCGGTTTTGATATTTTATATAAGAAGTGTTGCTGTCATCGTGTGGTGAGTTTGTGAACAGTTTTCATATTTTTTTAAATAGCTACATTCAGTAATTGTTTTACTAGAAACAAAGTTGGGAGTACGGTTTATAAAAAAATGAATATATTCTGTGCTACCACACATCATCGATGCCTTTGAGATGTGGGTATATAGAAGAATAGGGAGAACATCATGGAAAGAGAAGAAAACAAACAAAGAGATTCTAAAAACAAGAAGAAAGAATTACTGAGAGGTACTGAGAAATTAAGATCAAGCAAATAAAATATTTTGGACACATTAAAAAAGCATGACACCTTATTGAAGACCTTACTTGAGAGTAAAGTCAAAGGGAAGCGAGCAAGAGGTAGGCAGAGATACAAGTGAGAGAGTAACATCACAAGATATACAGGTTTTGCAGAGTGTACCACCAAAACAAGAGACAGTGGATGTTGGAGGTATGTTGCAGACAGCCTTCGTTGCGGAGACGGCATTTGATGATGATTATCCAATCATTTCAAGATTCACAACATTAACTGATCAACAATACATGAAGTGGACTTTCCAGTTTTTCATACTATAATTGTTTCTCCGTGGACAAATAATCAGGAGACAGTTGTGCTTGAAAATGAAATTCACTGCTGGACCACACCCCACATCAGATATGACATGCACACTGTGCCATTCATCTTGGCTGACCCAACTTTTCCGTGCTTTGACATTGATGAAGTCTGGGCAGCTAAAATGAATGATGCATGCTATAACATATCTTAAGTTATCTGTGACGAAACAATGAATGATGCATGCCATAATTTATCTTAAGTTAGCTGTGACGAAACAATGAATGATGCATGCCATAATTTATCTTAAGTTAGCTGTGACGAAACAATGAATGATGCATACTATAACATATCTTAAGTTATCTGTGACGAAACAATGAATGATGCATGCCATAATATATCTTACGTTAGCTGTGACCAAACAATGAATGATGCATGCCATAATATATCTTAAGCTATCTGTGACGAAACAATGACTGGTGCATGCCATAATATATCTTACGTTAGCTGTGACCAAACAATGAATGATGCATGCCATAATATATCTTACGTTAGCTGTGACGAAACAATGAATGATGCATACCATAATATATCTTAAGTTAGATGTGACGAAACAATTATTACAAAAACATCCTTGTATCTTTCGAAAGGTTTTTTTCTGGGATTATGCGAGCATACGCTGTAATACACCTTTTTTTAATCCTGAATATTAAAAATCTTTTTTATTATTATAGTTGACCGCTAGCCACAAGAAATTCCAGGGGAGACTGTTGAAGTTTTGGGGGAGTGGTTGGTGATCCCATCCAGTAGAATATCAAAGCGACAAAACGTCATGCTGAAGTCGGATGTACTAGTCTTAAAGTGATAGACATTGCAGCTTAACTGCAAACAATGAAGCATGTTCTTAGTGGGATTCATTCCGTACAGGGCTACACTTAGCAATGAAGTAACGTCATAATGCATTTTGCTCACGACTATTACATCTTGTTGTTTGTTTGAGAACCCCAGAAAGTGTGACCAATTAGCTTCCTATGTGCAGCGGATTGGTTTTTCTGAGTTTTCCTTCATACCCATGAGACTTCAGTTTTCGGCTTAGTGAAATGCCTATTGAAGGAGCCTTCTACTCAGAGGGGGTTGGCGAAACTATAATTGTATAGATGACATGCTACAAAGCTTCCATAAGAGTGTCTCAATATAATGGCATGTCGTCTACTAAGGTTTTCTGTTGCATGGATGTTTTGTCTAGTGGGGCATTGGTGAGATACACAGACGCAACCGCATGTGTATGTTGTATCTGCAGGTGTTTCAGGATGTACGTAGAAACAGAAAAAGTATGGCATAATAATTATAAAGACAGTGTCTCACCACAAAAACAATTCTCGCAGAATGATACGGTTAGCCATGACCAGATTCCAGTAAAGACCTGTGTACAGAAAGTAAACGTGACCAGAAAAGCTGTATTTATAAATTATTTCCGCATATTTCTTTTGTGGGTCTTGGCTGTTTCGGCATGCGAATCCAAGTAGGGCTATATAAATATTGACCAACGAAAATCACGATAATAATCAAACACGTGACGAATGAAGTTCTAATTATTTCTGTGCAGAGGTCTTCTATACTGTAGATGATATTTGTTTAACGATACAATATGCTCAAGTCTTGAATGAGTTACTGTTTCGATGAGTAATTAAAGGAAACTAAGAACTGTGAAAGTTATTATCCTGGACACTTTCACAAAATATAAGGGACCATATTGAATGAGACTGAAATTCGTGGATTCGTTATGAATGCAGTGACGTCAAGTTAGTGACCTCTGAACTTCACATCGTGAGTTGTGAATAGAAAGTGGCGGTAAACAGAGCCGTAGAAGCCTATTTGCTAAAGCAAAGGATGTGGTGTTTCCTAAATACATTTTAACATTTCGTTTTTACACGGTTATCTGCCTGCTAAATTGTCCAGGAAACCCCGCTTAAATGGGTACGGGTATTTGCCTTAATGTTTTTAACTTATTTTTTAACTCTAAATGCCATGTTATATTTACTGATGAGGCGAGTGTTAAAGTCCCTCAACTACAGTCCCTCAATTTTTTTCCCGTACCTACGGACTTGGCGTAAGTGTTCGTATTACATAATTTCCTGACTAAACTCTTAGAGAAATATACGCCCATTAGATAAGTCTTCATAATAAATGAGGGGGTGGTACTTATTTTTACAAAAAAATGTCATTTACCTATTTTGTGTGTAAGTATATGTGTAATTCTCTCTATTTCACGTGAAATTTGGTTACCTTTTTGTGGGAAAATAGGAAGTAGTGTGGATAAATTTGTTATCTATCTTTTTCCAAAATTTGCCTAAGTCGTGTTCTGATGTCCGCATCTCACTCAAGTTACGGACTTGAGCATTCATTATTAGTTGTATAGTCCTAAAAGATCACTACAACAACTAAGGAACAAAGATCCAGTAGATTTATCGTACGCCCCGTCCACAACCCACGAAGATCTCATGATAAATATCTTGTTGCTTTTTTATTATTCCTTGATTGTAATAACAGCGGCCAAACTCATACAAATATATGTCTGTTTGTCTGCCTGCCTGTTGTATGTCTGTTTGTCTGTCTGCCTGTTTATTGTCTATCTGCCTGCTTGTATGTCTGCCTGCCTGCCTGTTGTCTGTCTATCTGCCTGCTTGTATGTATGTCTGCCGGTTGTCTGTCTATCTTCCTGCTTGTATGTCTGTCTGACTATAGTCGTTTTTCTGTTTTTGTTGCTATGTGTCGCAGGATTGTATGCAGGGCCGGATTTAGACTTGATAGGGCCCTAAACTATTTGAGATATGGGGCTCTTTAACGATTAAGAATATATAGATAGTGAACTTAAAAAATGTTTGGGGGTCCCAAAAACAGTGGGGGCTTTAAGCTGTAGCTTGTTTAGCTTATAGGTAAATCCGGCACTGATTGGCTGATGTTCGGTTTCGGGCTATGACACGTTTGGTCGCTTGGTATGAACTCGTCAAATCAACATAGAACCGTATACTCATGATAACAAAGAAGGAAGATGTGACGAAGGCAGTGTTCATGGTCTAGAGCAGGCAAGAAGTCAATTTCCAAAAACATGTGGCAGGAAATACAGACGCAGTTGTTCTTTTGAAGTTGAAGCCAGAGGTAGACCATGTAAAAGATGTATCACAGAAATCAAAGAAGCCACAAGAACAAACAGCACACCAGAAGGCCATCTCCAGAGAACTCGTCCACCCCTGACGCCGCAAGGCAAACATGGGCCACAGCGTATAACTAGATAGACTCGTGGTTCGTTTCTGTGCCAGCCACAGCTTTTGACGTGATAGCTTATTGACTTAATTCATATGGTACTTCTGTCAGGTGGATCAGTAATTTGTCTTCGTCAGTCGTATTGTGTCATCTCATGCAATGAATCATACAGATAATTCAAAATGTTGATGCGGTGAATAGATTAAAAGATTGTCAAATAGCGTGAACGCAGAAAGTGAAGATGGGTGCACATTATATATGAAACCGCTTACATTTTTCCTCCTGGCCCTTTGCTTTGTACTTCTGATGCAATATAAACAGCTTGCATATTAAGGTCAATGCTTGACTGCTTCCGTACCAGGTTGACGGAATAGAATTAATTTATTAACTCAAATATTTGTTGTTTGAATTACTTTACTTCCTTTGTTTGGCGTTGGTCTCCACACAAAACTCTCACAATTTGGATACAATACATGTGTAAATAGGAACTCAAAGAAGCATTTATATGAGCGTTGCCAACACGTTTCGTCAATAAATCACTAGTCTCGTGACTATAACGACACTAGAAGGCACTATATTTGAAAAAGTACCTTTTCACTAAAATGTTACAAGATATAACATTATAATTTACTAATCTCAGATAATTTTAGAATTAGTGCAAATCCAAATATGCGAAGTTACAGTCAAACATACGTCCTCATTTTCTGTAATTGTTTTCTGCTGTATTTAGTAGTATTGCCTACTCACTTTATGGATTGGGACAGGATAGATACAATCTGACAAATTTAAAGTCATATACTCATGTTATATAACACGAGAGAGATATCAGTATTATTAAACACAGAAACATGGAAAACGTTGAATGGTTTCATGGTAATCTCAGATCGGGTAATATTAACGAATCTAACAGGGAAACCATTGGATATTAACATTATACAAGTTTAAGCATCAAGCAGTTCAGAGGAGAACATCGAAAATTTTTACGGAGAACTAGAAATTGCAATGAAACTGTAAAAATCATGAAGTAACTATACGGATGGGGAATTTTGACGCAAACGTTGGTGATACAAAAATAAAGAATGTGACTGGAAGATTTTGCTTAGGGTTTAAGAACAAAAAATGCGACTTTATAATAGAGTGGGCACAGTCACATAATTTAATAATAGGGAATACATGGTTCAAGCAACATCCAAGATCGCTGTGTACATGGATTATCCCAGGAGATAATACACGAATCAAATTGATTACATTTTAGTCTCTAAGAGACATAGAAACAGCATTAGATCTATGAAAACAAGACCAGGTGCTAACTGCAACAGTGATCATATACTACTGGTGGGGAAATATTGTATAAGATTAAAGAAAGTCAAGATATCACCAACAAATTCAAAATTAGAGTTAGCATGATTGAAATCAGATGTTGATATTAAAGAAAGATACAACATAATTGTACAGAATAAATATAATGATGTTGTAAAGTTTCAGAGCATTGAAGAGCAATGGGACATGCTAAAACATTCGATAAACAAAATATCTAAGGAGATAATACCAAAAGTAAAACATACATCAAAACAAAAATAGATGACAGAATAAATACTAGAACTGATGAGCACCAGAAGAAAAAATAAATACAAGACAGAGGAATATCAGAAAATACATAAGGAGATAAGAGAGAAATGTAAAGTAACAAAAGAAAAGTTATTAAACAAGAAAACACGGAAATAGAATCACATTACAATCAAGACACAACGTTACTACATAAGCAAATTGATGTAATAACAGGGAAAATAACACGAACAGTTACAAGGTGTCTAAAATCTAAGACGGGGCAGGTATTAATGGGAAAAGATCATATAGTACAGATATGGTCAAAATATATCAAATAACTTTATGATGACAATAGAACCGAGATAAATATACAAAATAACGGCGAGGATCCATCAATACTCGCAGCAGAAATAAAGGAGAATCTAAGGCATATGAAAACATGGCAAAGCATCAGGGCCAAACGATATCACATTAGAGAAATTCGCAGCTTTAGGAGACTTTGGAGTTGAAATAATCACAAAATTGCTGAATTACATATATAATAGTGGACACATACCTGATGATTTAATGAGATCCGTATTTATTACTTTACTAAAGAAACCAGGACCGCCTAATGTGAAGAACATCATACAATCAGCCTCATGATCCAAATAACAAAAATACTTCTCAGAATCATCATGAAAAGAGTGAGAAACAAAATAAAAACAGAAATAAGTCCAGAACAATGTGGCTTCATAGAGGCAAAGGTACCAACAATGCTATATATATTTTGAGAACACTAATAGAGAGGTATATAGAAGTAAAATTAGACATGTACCTCTGTTTTATAGACTACACAAAAACATTTCATAAAGTTAAACATAGTGAAGTTATATGCTAGAGAATGAAGGATTCTATAATATCATTATAACAATAAGGATTTAAGAATCAGCAAGAATATGTACTGGTAACAAAAATCAGTAATTGGAGTAGGAAATAAATTTGGCCCCTTTCAAGAAATAAAACAAGGGAAATGTGTCTTCATTTCGTAATCTGTCAAGCCTGCTGACCCCGGCAACTTTCCACAAATATTTCACACGTCACTATCTTTCTGTAATGTGAAAATTTTGTTTTGTTTATTACAAGTATAACGGCAAGTATAACTGTTATACAGTTATAACAGTATTATTTTTGACAAGGAATCATGTCTGCATACATGTCCAAACCATGCTATATATGCAGACATGATTCCTTGTCAAAAACTATACTGCATGGAACTGTCGAAGGTAAAAGACGCAGAGGAGGGAAAATAAAGGCATGGACAGACAACATCAAGGAATGGACAGGACAAGATATTTCGATACTCATCCGCATCACTGAGGATAGAACTCGCTGGAAGACTCCAATGTGGAATGAAGCATCCAATGTGGTGCCCCTACGACCCTGAATGGTTACGGGTTTATTGATTGAATGTGAAAATAAGAGAGACCAGGTTTGGCACTGGTAACGCATTATTGGTAAAAATATACTGTAAATCATTTGTATTTTAACTTCGATATTGGGATGAAGAAGTAGTGGTGAAAATTTGTATGTTACTGCATTTGCCTTTTCATGTGTATCTTGTCTTTATCTCTCTATCAAGGATTCATTTTTTTTTTGAAATGCTACTGAGATAGTTGAACGCTGTTACTTGTTTTACTCCTATTGTTGTCCATCTGTATGTTTAATGGGCTCGGTGTTCTACATACTTTCATAGTTTCCATCGTTTGTGTAGTGAGTTATCATGATTTGTGTGACGACGTTTCTTCGTATTCTTCGTTTTCGTATAAAAAGATATAATAGCGTGAAAAGACTAATGGCAGAAGACAGAGTAAACAGCAAAAGGAAGAGGCCGCCCAAGACGACGATGGACAAATGATATATCTGACTGTTTAAACATGTCCCTGGAGGAGGCAGGTCAACTCGCCCAAGATCGCGAGGTGTTCAGAAGGTCCATAAAGAAGACTAAGTTCTGGAAAGAATATGTCACAGGATGAATTAATTAATTTGACTAGCTAAAAGCACTGACAAATCACCTCAAAATGAAGAAAATCACTAAAACACACCAGATGTCTTTAGATAAGCACTAAAAAGTAGCACTACTGCTAAACTTTTGAAACCAGATGACATGAAAAAGCATTAAATCTTATTTGAAAAGCAACACATTGGTAACACTGATTATACACTTGAAATTTGCACTCTTGTGCATGCATGGGCGCGGTTATGCAACAGTACTGCAAGGAATTTTTAGAAGGCGGAATTCTATTCTAGCGCGCTCCTTTAATTTGAATCGTTAGCGTGACCTCGTCGTCATAGTTACTTGAACAGTTCAAGGTCATTACATCAAAAAACTCTCTTTTCGCTTTATATCTACTTATGAAATCTTCATTTTCTAATGAGCAGTGTTTCGTCGCTGTCAATTTGCTAGATATGTCATAGCGTTGTTTCAGAGTTTCTAAATGGTTAAGAAACATTGACTAAAGAAAAATAGTGACAGCAGAAATGACATGTCTACGAAGAATACTGGGAGTGTCATTAAGAGATATAATTTGAAACAATAACATCAGACATATAACCAAAACAGTACCAGTAGTGGAACACATCAAAAGGAAACAGATCAAGTGGTTTTCACACACTTCCAGACTAATAACAGATAGCATGCCACAAATGCCATGACACATAGACATCACGGCTATAAAGCCAGAGGCAGACCATGCAAAAGATGGATCACAGAAATCAAAGAAGCCACAGGAACAAGCTTACAAACAGCACACAAGAAGGCCATCTCCAGAGAACTCTTCCATTCCTGACGCCGCAAGGCAAACAAGGGCCACAACGTATAGATAGATAGAGATAAATAGATCCACTTATGCACTGCAGAGACAGGGGAAGAAGAGTGCTCCGGATGCGGCCTTTTTGAGTGCTTCATATATATATTTGTTTTCGTGAACTCTTTTATTTCTGTAATCCATATTTTGCATGGTCTGCCCCTGGCTTTTTATCCATGCCTATATAGCAATGCCTTTTGAGGGGCACTATGTGCTGGTTGTCTGGAAACATGTGAAAACTGTTGTCTTCTAATGTAATCCAGGATTGGCAATATGTTTGTTAGTCTTCTGTTTCCATTTCTGATTCTGTCTCATATTGTTACTGCGAGAATTCAGACAAGTCATCTCTGTTGTGACACATTTTCTATTGGCTTTTGTTGTTAGTGTCCACGTTTGACATTGGTAGCGAAGTGATGGAATGATGACCGTTTTATATAGTGCAGTTTTGGTTTTCACATGTTTGTTTTTGAAAATAGGAGACATATGACATAGGATCTGGTATGCTTTGTTGCATCTATGTTTGATTTCATTGGTGTATTTCTCATTTCATGATATGATGCTTCCAAGATAAGTGGATTCTTTTACCTATATGTTTGTTTGTTTGTTTTGCGTTCGCTCCATTGTAACCACCACGGATATCCGTGCGATTTCCGCCGGGAGCGTGATTACGTTGTGCCACCGTTATGCGCCTTGTAGGCCTAGCACATCCGATTTCGGCATGCCTTGACAATTCGGGTGGGCTACCCTTAGCCTGTGACAGCCTCTATATCTGTCTCCAGGCACGCGTAGTGGCGACTCTTCGCCCAGACGATTTTTGCTCTTGTCTCACTCGTACGAGGTGTTCCACTGTCTATGAACTTGCCTCGTGTAATTGGACGTGCTGTGCCTGTGCCCATTGGGTACTGAACCGTTTATCATCCGTGAGCCTGGTTCCTTAAGGGGAAGAACTCAGCAGAGGAGTTGGGCCCTGGCTCTTTCGCCCTCTTAGCCGAGGTGTCATTCACCGACATAGTGTACCCCTTGTCCAAGTTCGAGTCTCAAACCACGCGTTTGAGAGCAAGGCGTTCTCGAGCTGAGCGCCCTTGTCCCAATAGCGCCTGAGCCCATCAGGTACTGAACCATTTCTCTCTTCAAGTGTATTTCCGGTGTAGGAAAACCTGACAGTAGAGTTGGGCCAGGGCTAAATCGTTGTCCCTTTTGTGCCTGAGCCCATCGGGTACAGAACCCTTTCTCTTCGCGAGCATATTTCCGGTTTAGGAAGGCTCGACATTAGAGTTGGATTAGGTCTTCTTGTTTTACCAAACGCCAGTGAATGGGTCTGGGTCTCTGCCTGTAAGGGACACAGGTAACTAGAAGCTCGTCTCGAGCTGACGGAGCTTGTAGATCCCCTTTCCTAGGGACTTTTCACTTTCTATTTGCAGTTCGCGCTGCCCTCTAGCGCTGTTCTGCCCTTTCATTGTTTCATTGTACTCTGTATGAAATCTATTTGTCTCTCGCCATGCATCTACCTTTACTTGCATTTTACATTGGCCGCCCCTCCAATGTTCGGACTGAGCTGACTAGCTTCACTGTATGTCGACAGTGTCGTTATATGTGGTGATGCTGATGGTGTCGGAGATATTGTCTGTCTCTTGTGCAGTCAAATCTCTTTCCATCTGCTTCCTCCACATTCTCGGACACGATCCCCAAATGATTTGGCCAGAATCAGCTCGAGCTGCTGTGTTTCTGTTTCCAGGGTGCACCGAGTGGAGGTACATTTGGGATCTTGGTTATCTGCTAACCCTGGGTCCGCCTAGAGCAATGCGTTCCCTTTGCACCCCTTTTACCTGTGTAAGTTGTCTTTTTGTTTTTGCGATTGTCGTTACCTCATTTTTTCCCCTTGTTTATCTTCATGCTAAAGTATATTATCGTCATCTGAGAATTCTCCATGTTTCCTACGAGCGTTTTAGTTCTACACACTGTGGGTTTGCTAGAGCAGTCATTATGTCGTTTCTAAGTATCCAAATGGTTAAACTGTGTTCTAATCTATCACATTCAGAAAAGAAATCACATATTCGATTTAGAAAGTACTGAAACAATTAACTTTACTCAGAGCCGTCTTTACACCATTTTGGGCCCCTGGGCAAAGAAATAGTATTGGGCCCCTGGGCAAAGAAATAGTGCTCCACCCCCCGGCAGGAATACAAAATAACCCAACAAGAAATTCGCATGCGGCCCCTATGCTCGTGGGCCCCCGGGCAAATGCCCAGCGGGCCTATGTGTTAATACAGCATTGACTTTACTTCCTTTTCCGCAAGTAAAGATAGCAAAACATCATCCTGTGTCATGACCTGCCCAACGAAGTCTGTGTCTGCATCAGAATAGTGTCAATGCTAGTGATAATATGTCATGGACAGTGGCATCTAAAATCGTGTCTTGCCATCTGAAGTTCATAACTTTTCCGAGATAAGTAGTATGAAAGTTACTGAGTTTCCTCACATGTCGTCTATACAAGGTCTGTGTTTTAATAGCATATAACTGGAAGCACCACTGTTCTGTAAACTTTCAGCTTAGTCTGTAGATTAATGCCATTTCTATGCCATAAATCTATGCACAATCTGCCAAAAGTGCTGCTTGTCTTGGCGATACTTGTATATACTTCATCATCAACGTTGGAATTTTGTGATAGTGTGCTACCTAGGTATGTGAATGGGATAGTGTGCTACCTAGGTATGTGAATGTGATAGTGTACTACCTAGGTATGTGAATGTGATAGTGTGCTACCTAGGTATGTGAATGTGATAGTGTGCTACCTAGGTATGTGAATGTGATAGTGTGCTACCTAGGTATGTGAATGTGATAGTGTGCTACCTAGGTATGTGAATGTGATAGTGTACTACCTAGGTATGTGGATGTGATAGTGTGCTACCTAGGTATGTGAATGTGATAGTGTACTACCTAGGTATGTGGATGTGATAGTGTGCTACCTAGGTATGTGAATGTGATAGTGTACTACCTAGGTATGTGGATGTGATAGTGTGCTACCTAGGTATGTGAATGTGATAGTGTGCTACCTAGGTATGTGGATGTGATAGTGTGCTACCTAGGTATGTGGATGTGATAGTGTGCTACCTAGGTATGTGGATGTGATAGTGTACTACCTAGGTATGTGGATGTGATAGTGTACCTAGGTATGTGGATGTGATAGTGTACTACCTAGGTATGTGAATGTGATAGTGTGCTACCTAGGTATGTGAATGTGATAGTGTACTACCTAATTATGTGGATGTGATAGTGTACTACCTAGGTATGTGAATGTGAAAATGATTTGCGCTAGGGGATTTAGATTTAACTGAGGAAGATTTGTGCACAGCCTCGACCTCACTATTTTTTCGGACCTCATTTGAAATCAGTGACAAGACGTCTCGAAATGAGTTCATATTTTTTTTTACCTAAAGCACTAACGAGTACATGTGGGTGGTGTTCAACTTGAGAAGCTTGAGAATCCCTGCTCTAGAATAACAAATCTAAACTTTACAATAGAAACACCTATGGGAAATTAAAATTAAACAAATTTTTTTTTTAAACCTCACTATTTCACTGGATAGCTAGCTACTTGTCAAATTGTTGTCAATACCATGTCTAATATTGGACTGAATGTTTATCTGACTGCAGAAGCAGAAAAGGAAGAAAAAATATGAATGTACCCCATTGCTCACCTTACCCACCCCCTCCTCCATTCATTTTTCATTTGTGAATTGTATAGTTACAGTATACTTTTTTTAATGTAATATTTTTGTTCTGCTGGCGCGTCGTAATAGTTCAAGCGTGTATTATTAACTGTGTTAACCTCATGCGTGCGCTCTGAATTCATTTGAGCATGTGTCATTACTGTGTTGGTCTGCCACAGCCTGAGAATGTGTCATTACTGTGTTGACCTGCCTATCCCACGGCATGCCAGGTGTGTGAACAGACCATTCCAAACCAGTGCGTACAGTGAAATAGTACTCACGTGGAAAACAGGTAATGAAGTTTTACTGAATGTCGACTAACACACTATCACTGTCGTGAAACAATACACACAACAAAACACGTGATATAATCATACAAATAACAATACACAGGACATAATCAACGTTTCGAACCAAAAGGCTTTATCAAGTTACGCAGATAACATAAAAATACGACAAGTAGAAATGACTACACCACAACAACCGTGTGCGAGTGAAATATGGATGTGTACAGGGAAGAGGGGTTCAGAAGCGCCTTAAATTACTCGATCTCCATTCTCATGATGAAAGCTATCATTGCACTATACAATCTCCATTCTCATGATGAAAGCTATCATTGCACTATACAATCTCCATTCTCATGATAGAAGCTATCATTGCACTATACAATCTCCATTCTCATGATGAAAGCTATCATTGCACTATACAATCTCCATTCTCATGATGAAAGCTATCATTGCACAATACAATCTCCATTCTCATGATGAAAGCTATCATTGCACTATACAATCTCCATTCTCATGATAGAAGCTATAATTGTTCTATACGATCTACAACTTTCATCAACGAATATATCTCTCAGCATGGTGGAGAAGCCACCACAGATTAATGTACTCCTCCCTTCAAATCCATGAATAAAACCATCTATGAATTTATATATATATATATATGTAATATATATAATCAAATGTCTACCCAGGGCAGTCGGTTATTAGTTGTTAAATTTCTAAATCTGATTATCCTTAGCACCACTTCATGTATTCCTTGCCCCTATTATACATATTAGCTAGTTAGCTACTTAGCTAACTTGAGCGTATCCATCACTATACGATGGATGATAGTTCCAGTTCTCTGTTTGTTGGCAAACATTCTTCTAAGCCCACAGTAGCGTTTATTTCTAGAAAATCAACATTTCAGTACCAGTTCCTTTATTCGGGACACGCATAAGCAATCATCACCCATATTGATTTCATTTGCTTGTTTTGTTTCTGGTAAGTTTCAAATATTCACACGATACATTTCTTTTACTACCAGACCATGATATATTGCTTCTACTACCTGACCATGATATATTGCTTCTACTACCTGACCATGATATATTGCTTCTACTACCATTTTTGTTCTTCTTTTTTCCCCGTTCACTTGAAACATGTCTATATCTGTAATTCTGTATCCTTAATAAAACTCACTGTCTTTTGTAGTTCATACAGTGTCCCATAGAACTTTGATTCCATTGTGGTTTCCTCTGGCCAATATGTCTGCCTCAGCGTTTCATGCTCAGAACACTCTTGAAGTATATGTTTGGTACTCTGTGCTGCCTGTCCACATGTACACATGGCCGTGTTGCCAATCTTGAACTTTGTATACATGTGACTGCGGAGTCGGTTGTGTCCTGTTCTGAGACGTAGAATTATAACTTGTTCTGATCTGTTCATAATGTGAAAGTCATCTTGTGTTGGTGTTTGTGGCTTTCTTATTGACTTGATCATCTGTTTTTTTCTGATGGTAGGTGATTGGTATATCTGACCATGATATATTGCTTCTACTACCAGACCATGATATATTGCTTCTTCTACCAGACCATGCTATATTGCTTCTACCATCAGACCACGATACATTGTTTCCACCACTAGACCATACTGTCTCTAATAAACACCTTTCAACTAGATTTAATTAGGACTCCATTCGTTACATTTTAAAAAACATAATGTTGGGATTTCGGTTTGTCACTATTTACATACATGGAATCGTATGCCAAAAATAGTCAAGCCGACTCAATGTATATAAATAGTCATCAACGGAAAACCTAACAAGGGCCCTTGTCCGCTAGAGTGACAATTATAGATAACAGGTCTTACCAGAGAAGCCGTGACCAAATAGAGTAACAAGTAAACCGACGAATCTGCTCTCTGGTTTTCTAGAAAACCCACATGGTCAGATACGTAAATGAACTAATGTAACTTTGACCTCTCGATTGTCTATAGCCACTGTGCTCGAGTGCAACCATATTGTATATTTCTGATCGTACTAGTCCAATCACTAAGGATACATACATGAGTTGTCATCTGTATACTCATTCAGTTCAAAGGATTTGTTCACTGCCATAATCTTAATAGTCATGCTGCTTGTCCTTACAGCAAAAAATGCAACACTAATTTTTATGGTCTTCATTACAAAAACTTTCCTTACTTCCCTACAAGACTGAGCAGAAAGGTCCAAGTACAACGCATAGGTCTGACAACCGAACCATCTTGGTATCTAATCATGTCCTCTTCCCTAGAATTTTCATTTATCAATGCCTGCACCTCAGACTCCACCACAAAAGGGGACTAAAAATTCTTGAGACTAACGGGAATTGAACCAGTCCGCTCAACGGCACCAAATCGCCAATATAAATAGGAAGCCAGAGGACAATTTTTAAAAATTCTTGAGACTAACGGGAATTGAACCAGTCCGTTCAACGGCACCAAATCGCCAATGTAAGTAGGAAGCTAGAGTACAATTAAAAAAAATTCTTGAGACTAACTGGAATTGAACCAGTCCGTTCAACGGCACCAAATCTTGGCGACGGACTGGTTCAATTCCCGTTAGTCTCAAGAATTTTTTTTAATTGTCCTCTGGCTTCCTACTTATATTTACTTGTATACACAAAAGGGGACCACTATTTGCACTGTCTATTGAGAGTTCGTATTCTTTAGAAGGAGGTCTGGTAGTTGACGCGCGCATTTAACAATTCCTCACAAGGTGCCATATCTTCCAATAAACAAACCCTTTGTATGACGTCATCAGACAGCAATTAAAATAGTTCCGCCACCTTATGAGAATGAAGGCAAACCAAATACCAATAAGAGCATATAATACAAGAATATCCGGGCGTAAAGCCAAAGGTGGACCAAGAAAACGGTGGATAGAAAACATCAAGATAACCTTGAACAAAATTGGACTAAATGCAACCTCGGCGACACATCTGGCCTTGACACGACAGCTTAAGCTACCACCCCTACGCTTAACGGCAAGTGTGAATGCGATCAACAATCATTCACCTGGGGATAGACAATAGACAATAGTGATTCTAGGCAATATAAATACATTTAGTTGTTTGCTATTTAAAACTTTACGCCTCGAATAAGTTAATACGGCTGAATATGCAAGTATAGGTGTTCAGTTTTCCTTAACATATTGTTAAGCTATGTTAAAGAGATAGTTTATCAGTGGCAACGACTAAGTATCACTTGTGGCTTGTAGTGTTGTCATGAGGACGGCGCGGGCGTGTTTTATGGAGATAACAGCAAGCACTTAAGGATATGCTGCTAAAAAGAACCCATGCCCCCACTCATTCCTCAGAAGAAAAAGTAAAATGACAAAGAAAATTCGTAAGAATTGGCTTGGCTGAAAAAAATTGTGTCGCCAATGCAATATTTCTTCTAAGCCGCAGGGCCGCACACTTGTTAGGAAGGCAACGAACTGAATTAAACACTCCGCGCATACATTATAAAATTACAGGTGTAAAAATGGTATTCATTAATTATTACATAAAGGGGTCATTTGCAATCACGACTTTGTAGCTGCCAAAACTTTCGTCTGATCCGCGCACGTATGACCACTATTTATGTACAAGGTATCCATAATTTTGATAAAACACATTTTAAAATAGTTATTGAGGGATATTTTACACATGTATAATATGTATAGATACTAGCAATAAAAACATCAGAAGACTAGCAAACATAATGTCAATCCTTGATAACATCAAAATACAAAAGATTAAGTAGTTTTCACATGCTTCCACACTACCATCAGACAGTGCACCTCAAAAAAAAAAAGCATTGCTATACGGACTCGATGGATACAAAGCCAGGGGGAAAAGATGGATTACAGAAATAAAAAAGTCCGCAAAAACAAACATATATGAAGCATACAAAAAGTCGGTCTCCAGGGAACTCTTCTACT
Source organism: Meghimatium bilineatum (assembly GCA_034231615.1). Taxonomy (NCBI): domain Eukaryota; kingdom Metazoa; phylum Mollusca; class Gastropoda; order Stylommatophora; family Philomycidae; genus Meghimatium; species Meghimatium bilineatum. The sequence continues at coordinate 11,238,921 of CM067319.1, read as the reverse complement.
CCTAGCGCTGCAAGGCATAAATGGCTATAAAGCAACAAGAAAGAACGCTAGAAGCTAGCGCATATCAATGTGAGAAGTGTGGGATCAAACCTCACCCGTAGGCCTCGTACACCCTTAGGGTAATATGACGATAAAGTTTAGTGCTCAGAATCTAGCAAATTAGAGGATATCACCCCCCCCCACGAGACGCTCATGTAACTGTTTACCAGCACCCCCCCCCAATTAAGATTGCATAAATCTCCACTTAAACTAATTGGTATTTTTAGTGGGAAGACCCCTCCCCCATTCATATCTTACTACAGTTGTATCTACGGCCCTTGAATTAGACATTGATATAGATAAATTCAGAGGGGCTCAAACCAATGTAAACATGCCAGCGATATCGAAGAATGTGTGCGCATGTCTCTGACCAATACAGGCCTGCTTGCTAGGGACAGAGAGGCGATCAGAGTATGAACGATGAAGACAACGTCTTGGAAGGAATATATCACTTAATATATACATAAAATAAAAATCATGTCTGCTAAAAAATGTCAGTCATTGTTTCGTCTTTGTGTCTTTCTTTTTTTTCATCACCATTAGATACCGTCTCCTGTTTATTCAACGAAGGGTGGCTGCCATGTATGCTGTTTTTTTATATCCATGAATGACAAGCGATGAAATTCTTGTTTACTTTTTTCAATGAGATTTTCCTCAAAAGCCTTCTTTCAGAGCCAGAATACTTTAACTCTTTGTGGTACGCAATGCATTGAGAGATGAAACCGCGTACTCATAGTGCATGTATATGTATGTGTAATACTTAGTCAGATCAAATAACACAACTATGTGGCTGTATCAATATTGACTACCTATAACCATTTGGCTGCGTGGTTTCAATCAGGACTGAGCTCCTGTACATAACTCTGAGCAGAAAATAAACAAGACTTCATTCCTGATGCCTTTTAATTACTGACCTGATTTCGTTGGTCATTATTTATATACTTGGAGTCCGCCGAAGACAGATGTGTTGGGCCATTGGCGTAAATAGAGCCGTGACACAACGTATTTCCATTCTCTGGACTACATCCTGCTGGAAATCTAGAATGAATCATGATCCTGCTGCACGAGAGATCCAGCAGGGGTTTGAGAATGAACGCTGAAGAAGAAGATATACTTGGAGTCATATGCCCCAAAAAAAGCCAAGGTCGACTAACGAAATTCACGGAAAAATAAAATCAGCCTTTCAAGTTATGTTCACTTTCTGTTCAGAGGTCTTTACTCTCAACTGTCACGCTTCAATACTGCCAGGCGTGTTCTTGTGTAGACTACGGAAACCTACATAATTCGCTGTGTAACGAAATTCCCATTCTCGGGGTTTCTGGTTGAAGTCCTTCTCCAGATAGACCATCGCGCTCGTAACAAACAGCATCATTCATCTTTGCCTGATTCAATTTTTCCGTGCCTTTTATTGGCTGGCAACATGCAGACAAGCAACCAATTAAAACCTTGGATAAACCACAATGAATTACAAAGTGCCGCCAACTGGTTTTTAAGAGAAAAATAGTGTTCTGTTATGTCCATCCACAATATGAGACATGGGGGCTAAATTGGGAATCATGATTCTAGCGTGAAGAATTTGACTTTTCCGTGAATTTAATTGGCGACCATTGAAAAGCCAAATGCGCCACTATAGAGGATGTTTCCTATGAGAAAGCATTACTAAATAAGCGTGACATCGACAGTATAGATCTAGGCCTGGCAACAGAATCAAAAGAAGCCTTCATACCCGATTATTGTGGTTATCTTCGTGCATTTCGTTTGGTCACTATGTATACATTTTGTGTCTTCTGCCATCGCTGACCAACGAAATGTACGGAAATAATCATGGATATTGCTTCTGCCGCCGGAGACGGATATGTCGTGCCATTGACGCAAATAAAAATGTGACACAATGCATTTCCAATCTTTGGACTACATCCTGCCGGAAATCTAGTAGAACCACTGTCCTGAACAAGAGAGATCCAGCGGGAGTTTGATAATATGTCCTGCTACAAGAAAGATCGAGCGGGAGTTTGATAATGTGTCCTGCTTCAAGAAAGATCGAGCGGGAGTTTGATAATATGTCCTGCTACAAGAAAGATCGAGCGGGAGTTTGATAATGTGTCCTGCTTCAAGAAAGATCGAGCGGTAGTTTGATAATGTGTCCTGCTACAAGAAAGATCGAGCGGGAGTTTGATAATGTGTCCTGCTTCAAGAAAGATCGAGCGGGAGTTTGATAATGTATCCTGCTACAAGAAAGATCGAGCGGGAGTTTGAGAATGAAGGCTGAAGTGGGAAAGGTATGAAATATTGTTCCTGTGATAACTTTAACACCGGAAATTGATACAATTCGCTTTTATAATTCCATTTAATTGGTCGAGCCCCTGTATTCGATCAGGCTGTGTTTGCATGGGAAGAGGCACAATTGAAAATAAAAAAACAACTACTCATCGCATCTGCTCTAATCTCTACTATCTGCAAATCAACAGTGACGGTTGTTAATGTCATCTCAAGTTACCATCGAGTTGTAGAAACTTGTTTGTATCATCTAACAACGTAGATAACCAGGTGTCACTGACCAGATTTCTTGAGTTTCGCGACCAAAGTTTTATACTTGACAATAGTATTGATAGGCGTATAGCTGATTTTGGTAACGATTTCGGTGCTCGAGTCATAATGAGTATGTCCCAGAAACGGAAAGTGGTTGCGGCCGTGATGGATATAATTTAATGACCAAAGCCAAAATAGTAGAAGGAAAGTTTAACGACCTGTGAAAAATAATCAGAATTACAGGAACACAGACAATAATACCATCATCAGCTGCCGTCTCCGCGCCGAAGTTTGCGATATACATAAATAGGGCCTAAATATTTACATATTGTAAAGAAACTACACCATATTCTGTCTTTTGCCCTGAGAATGTCTTGACAAAATCGCATCAATGTTTTTTAATTTTTTAAAAAAAGAAGCGGTTAGTCAAGTACGGAAAAACCCGTTGACTCTAGTTGCCAAGCGATTCGGTGCCGTTAGAACGGACTGGTTCAATTCCCATTAGTCTAAAGAATTTTTACTTTATCTCCTTGCTTGCTACTTGAATTTATTTGCCTTGATAGTGCAGTGTTTTGTAATATCCTGGCCATCTCATCATGCTTCCCTGCCACCTGTATCTCTGCCGAGATTTTTAAAAAAGAAAAGAAACATTAACAAACCTAATGTGCTGAAATGCAACAGAATCCATGAGAATCCCCTGAACTCATTTCTCCCGAAACGACACTGCAATCACTCGTCAAATCAGAACAGAGGAGAGATAACGGAATTTCTATTTTAACACTATTTTCTTTATGTTTTGTTTGTTCGTGTTGTAAACACCTCTGAAAATGACAATAATACAATTTCCGTGTTCCATACCACTAAGCCTTTGTCCTGCTGTGAATGTATGGGAGTTTTCGTTAATCAAGTGTTGTAATTTTCCTTATAATTTGTTCATATAATGATAATAATATTAGAGCGTTGTTCAAATGGTAATGTGAAACTTACAAGATTATTTAACGAGCAATACGTTCTGAGACATTTGTTGCTTCACAATCAAATAGTAATTATAATATAGTGCTATTTTGTGTGCAAGCTGATATATATTGTGATTATTTTGTGAAATATTAATTGAAAATGTAGCGAGCAAAAATATTTTTATTTATTTCTTTCAATGTACACTTCGAGTAAATAAAATCGCCAGATCGGTATCCAAAATTACCACTTTTTAAATTTCCGAGTCGCGGAAGCTCTGTGCAATAGCGTATGAAATTAAAAGTTGGTATGTTGTCACGTGATTTGGTCACCAATCTCTGTATTGAACCGATTAGAACGTCCTCACGATATATTCATTTCATAATCATTGTGACATATTTGTTCCAGAACGTGGTCTTCTTTATGGAAACTCTGAACACTCCGCAATTCTAGGTGAGTTGTGCTGACGCAGCTAGAAACATGTTTAAACAATCTGATACCCTGCACCACCGTCGTCTTGGGCGCACTCTTCCCCTGTTGTTGCTAACTCTGCCTCAGTTATTAATCTTTCCATGCTGTTATGTCTTTGTATATGACCAATAACACTGCTAAGATGTTGTTAAGGAGTCAGCCCCCTTCCAAATTTACTGAACTTAACACTATATCAGTTTGGAAACAGTAAATGTGCATATATAATATTACATAAAATTGGGTTGGAGGTTTCCTGGTATCAATAATTATAATAATGTGGCCAAGAATGGATCTCTCGGTGGGTAATGTGGCCAAGACTAGATCTTTCGGTGAGTAGTGTGGCCAAGAATAGATCTATTAGTGGGTAATTTGGGCATTTATAAAAGGTATAGATATTGAGACAGACATGCTAAAAATCTGGTGGAAATCCATAATGAGTGAAAATGAAGATGGGTCTTCATCGATATTCCACACGCAGAAAACCAGTAAAAAAATACAGATATGAGATTAATGACATGAAACCGGTAGGGAAATAGGGAGAACATAGTAACACATGGAGGAGAAAGACTATAAAGGACGTGACAGAAATGAGAATCACGTAAAATGATGTTGAGAAAGTATTCAATGATATAGATAAATGGATAATCCATCGTGGCCTATGCAAACATTGATGTGTAAAGACACGACAGAGCTCAAGGCTTTGTGTGATTGAATAAATACAGTTTCGAAAGTAGAACGCAGTTAATGACTCACAAGAGATAGAATTTAGTCCAAGGAACTTGATTGAGTGTAGGGTTGTAGAGAGTATGTGCAAAGCTGCTGATTTGGTTAGGTTTACAGATGAAACTTTGCAACAACTTTGGTAACGGAGGGATTGCCTGAGAGGAACCCATGAGCAATTGGTTGAAACCTCCGTCTCACAATCATGGCAGATCGGAATATTAACAGATCCTCATACACAGATCATTTTCTTCTTCTTCGTCTGCGTTCAATCTCTGATAGCCAATACGAAAGTTCGTGTGATTCCGCCGGGGAGAGTGAAGTACTTTATGCTACCAATTCCACAGCATACCTGTGTTATTAGTCCTCTCCCCCCCCCCCTAAATCCGCGGATGGTCCAGCACATCCGTTTTCGGTATACCTTTAATTCAGATGTACTTCCCTAGTCTGTGACAGCCGTTGGATGTGTAACACACTTTGCGCCGTGACGACTTTCCATCCACAGTGCCATTGGACGTTACAAGCCAAGACATGTCCCTGTGTGGCAGTATTCGAGAAGGCGGTAGTCATGGATTTAGGCTTGAGTCGATTACATCAATCTTGCCTGAGGTGTGCCGCTGCCATGAGCTCATCTGGCGTAATTAAACTTTTTGTTTCTGTGCCCATCGGGTACTGAACCTTTTCTCACCGCTAGCATGATTCCAGTATAGGAAAATATCGACTGCAGAGTTGGACCCGGGCTCGTTCGCTCTCTCAGCCTAGGTGCCAATCATCGACATCGAGAATCCTTCATCCAAGTCTGTACACATATTTAGGAGCATCGGGGACTAGAACATTGTCTTGAACTGAGCAACACTTTAGTTCCGATTTCCGTATAACTTTTTCCCGTTCTATTTGCACTTGGCACTGTGCTGCACTCTCATAGTACTCAATATTTTATCCTAACAGGGATTAACTCTTAATATTCGCAATGATATCTACCCATTTCTTGACATTTACATTTTCCGCCCTCCAATGCTCCAGACGAACTGACTAGCATCGCTATGTGTCGACAGTGCTGCCGCATATGTTGGCGCAGAGGTGTCGGAGATATTGCTTGTATTTGTGTAGTCACTTCACGTTCCATCTGCGGACTCTACATTGACAGACATGTTCTCCAAAAGTGTTAACCGGAAACAGCACGAGTATTTCTGTTTTCATTGTGCATCACGAGAAGGTACTGTTGGGATCTTGGTTATCTGCCAACACTTAGTACGCCGATAGCAATGCTGAACCCTTTACACCCCACAAATTCTCTTATAACAGATCCTCATATAACAGATCCTCTTATAACAGATTCCCGTACAACAGATTCCCTTATAACAGATCCACGTCTTCTTCTGCCATAACTTTCAAACAGTCAGCCCGGTTATTCGTATGATTGCATAAGTCAGAGAGCATGAAATACGTTGTTCTGCTAGTTTTACAGCGGAGCTGCGGTATTTGTGCGTTCAGCCTAACACATCCGTTATGGGAGCCGAGGCACTAAAATGTTAAGTCATTCTTCCGCTGACCAGTAAACCCAGATTTCGAAAACAATTGATACACCGAAAACGGATGTGACGGACCTTCGGCGTAATTAAAACGAAACACAACGCATTTCCAAATTATTGACTACATCCTGCTGGAAATCTAGTAGGACCCGGTCCTCCTGCAAGGGAGATCCAGTTGGAGCCGCAAAGAACGGGATTTTATTTTAACCAGATCTGCTCGGATAGCACCAACTCACCTCACAATTTTTCAGTCATCTCGTTTTCCGTCTTCAACTACACAGCAGTCATATAAAAGATTCGATTTTAGTCAAGATTTTGAGCGTGTTTATTCCAAAACTACTATGAATAAGGATTGGTTGAACGACACACAGACAACACCAACACACACACACACACACACACACACACACACACACACACACACACACACACACACACACTGCACATGTATATAAATTTACTCATAACCATAAACAATTTAACATCAGCATGTGCCAGAAGGCCTCCGTGCAACAATGACCAATTAATGATATAACATCTTTGCGAAGTGTATCCAGGCAAAATTCGGAAGAAAATTATTGTTACCTGGCATGGAGTTAATAACCTTCAGGTGCGTAATCTCTTCCATATGGACCTGCTGATCATCCTTGGTTAGTCTACATCTATAACAATTCTAGTTTCATTTGAATCATCTTTAGCTTGAAATATGTGCATTGGGGGGGGGGGGGGGGACACACACACACAAATCCCATCCACCTATAATTTTCTGTCAAAATAAGGAAGTTTCAGAAACCCTCCATACTTATAATTTTACAATCTCTTATCCTAATATTCAGACTTTATAATTGTAAACTGTACATGAAAGCAGACATATTTATGTATTATAAACTGTACATGAAAGCAGACATATTTATGTATTATAAACTGTACATGAAAGCAGACATATTTATGTATTATAAACTGTACATGAAAGCAGACATATTTATGTATTATAAACTGTACATGAAAGCAGACATATTTATGTATTATAAACTGTACATGAAAGCAGACATATTTATGTATTATAAACTGTACATGAAAGCAGACATATTTATGTATTATAAACTGTACATGAAAGCAGACATATTTATGTATTATAAACTGTACATGAAAGCAGACATATTTATGAATTATAAACTGTACATGAAAGCAGACATATTTATGTATTATAAACTGTACATGAAAGCAGACATATTTATGAATTGTAAACTGTACATGAAAGCAGACATATTTATGAATGATAAACTGTACATGAAAGCAGACATATTTATGAATTATAAACTGTACATGAAAGCAGACATATTTATGAATTATAAACTGTACATGAAAGCAGACATATTTATGAATTATAAACTGTACATGAAAGCAGACATATTTATGAATTATAAACTGTACATGAAAGCAGACATATTTATGAATTATAAACTGTACATGAAAGCAGACATATTTATGTACCATTTCGACAGTGTAAGAGTTGTTCATGTTAAAAAATTTTTTTATTTTGTTTAAAAATTTCACCGTGGCTACTTTCTGTCGTATGCTAGGAGACATATAGAAGCTGTGGGTTTGCCTAGAGTGCATCGAATAAGATTCATAAACTAATACAATCTAAAATAAACTAAAAAACTAAACCGATGACCTAAATGCAGAAGACCAAGCAATGCACACACCATATAATACATTAATCAATATTTTCATTCCATTATCGAAACGTCACTCCGGCAATGGCCGTTTGTTCAGGATATCTACCAATAGAATGTTATTGACATCCCGACAAGATAAACCAACCCCAACTGCTTGCCTGGTGTAAATATGAATTGCTAAAAGTGTACAGGTGAAACTAGGAGATATATAAAAGCATACAGAACTGGAGATTGGGGCAGTAACTTTAGCTAGGAAGTTCCCTACAGACATCATTATCAAGGATGGTTAGTGAAAATTGATCTCAATATGAATATCGTTAGAACTTACTATCAATTCCGATATTGACATTTTTCCGTACCAGGATGTTAAGTTACCTAGTGTATTCTCTCATTTCGTGTTCTCTCTCGCCTCATATTTTTTGTCTTCTTCATTTAAAAAAGGCAAAAATACGTAGAGGATTTACTCCGCTGAACATGAATTTTTCCATGCAGTAGTCTCAACATGTTAGACGCTACCTTAGAGATTAATCGCACACCTTAGGCAAGATAGACGTAATCGACCCAAGTCTAAATCCAGGGAGGATCCCCCTTACTCATTACAGTTAAATTCTATTATAACAACTTGGTCCGGACCTATGAAATATAGAGATTAGCTACAGTACAAACAATCCCCATCAAGATCAAGTCTTTGAAGTGTAGATGGGCTTGGACATGCGAACAGATGCTGGAAACTAAGATTGGTCGGGCCATCCCTGACATCGAACATGACCAAAGCCGTGCTCAAGCAAGCACAGGTGCTTAAGTCGAAGATGCCAGGCCCAGCACAAATAACCACGGTATCAATCGAAACGTAACTATATACACTGCCATATAAAAAATTGTCTGACAGTGTAGACATCAAGTAGCGAACAAATAAAAGAATAAACAATAAAGAATAAATGTAACTGGAGATTTTGAAAAGTATTTTTAAAACGGAAAATTTGTTTTTAAAAAGATGCGCTATAGAGGAATTTCACTGTAAGAGTTTCATTGTGAGATTTCATTGTTCTTTAGTTGTTTTATTATGCGCATTTATTGTTTCGTGATAAGAATTAATATTATTTGTGTACACATTAAAAGTCATTTTTCGGCTGCAATTTAAAACTCATATTTCTTTCTTTAAAAAAAAATCATTTTCGTTTCGTTTATTCGCCAATTTCAATACGTTTTTGTACAGTACAGTTATTAGTCGTACATACTGGTTTGAACTCTAAGCGTTTTATCAGCTGATACGATGATCTATATCCAAGTTGTCAATCAAATGTAGACCTATATATACATTTGTTAGTACCGCGCCTTTACTGTGCCGGCGTTTGTGTCGTTCTCTGTTCGTTGAATATATTAATATTAATAAAACCAGTAATCTGCTAGGGTCGTAGGAGTGCTGCATTGAAAACATCAGCACATAAAGACAACACAACAGCAGAACTATAGATATGATTTCATAAAAAAGGAAGGGAGTGTTCACTTGAAAAGAAAAATCTTTAGCCCATTTTGCCGTGTAATTCCTTCATTTTCTTGTCTAATTCCTTCATTTTGCCGTGTAATTCCTTCATTTTCTTGTCTAATTCCTTCATTTTCTTGTCTAATTCCTTCATTTTCATGAACATTGTGGTGTCTTATTATTTGGAAACTGTTAAGGGAGGGTTTGCTTTTGGCTAAATTCCTAGTACTAAATGTCATGTTCTGATTTTCTAAGGGAGCGAGGGTGTGCACCCCCACTTCTCATCACCGAAGTCAGATTTACCTGGCCACCTGTGAAAAAAAACCGGGGACACAGTACATTTAATTCTCTGGACAACATCCTGCTGGGAATCTAGTAGGTTCATTGTCGTGTTGCACGAGAGATCCAGCAGGAGTTTGAGAATGAACGCTGAAGGAGAAGATTACCCCACCTGTAATCTACTGGCGTGTTCTATTGGGCATACAAACGAGTGTGGAAAATCATGCCCTGCTTTGATCCAGAGTAGAGATAATTAGTGTCAACTCGGCATTAAAGTTTGTCTGCAGTAGAGATTTCACCACAGTTTTACGCCAGGTTTGCGTACATTTAAACACGTAATAGTACCATTTCTCAAGAAATAGTTAACGCACTTTGTGATTGAGAAAGGAGCGAGATTATCTCCCGTTGAAAGCGTATAACAGCAGAATATCCGGGATAGGGGCAAGAGGAAGAGACATTTACGAGACGTAAATGGATCAACAATATCAGAGACATTCCCCATAGACAGCCAGTGGAATTACAACAGCAACACATTTGACAATAGAAGATAGACTTCGGCTTCCCACGACGCTTCATAGCTACAAGTAGCTGAGACAAGACCAGACTTCCTGATTCGTGGGGGGAAAACAAAGAATGTTAGTTAATAGGTGTAATGATATATGATAATGATGATGATGATGATGATGATGATGATGATGATGATGATGATGATGATGATGATGATGATGATGATGATGAGGAGGAGGAGGAGGAGGAGGACAATGGTGATGACGACTATGAGGATAATAGAACCAAGGTTAAGTGTGAGTTTGCCATTTTTCTTCCTTGTGCCAGATGATGGAGTTTTACTTACAACTTCAGAGTGGTTCTTCCATGTATTCTTGTTTCTGGTGAAGTTTTTCAGAGCTTGTGAAGTTCTATGGGACTATTTTACTCATCGTGGCCGTAGTTTTATATGTCACAAACGTAATAGTCTCCAAAGCCCGTAGATTTAAGTGGGGGGGGGGGGTGGCAAATTCCCATAGGAAGTAAAGCCATAAAAATTACTACTAAAAAGAAGCCATATTAATGAATAACAAAGACAAATGGTTTAGCCATATTAATGAATAACAAAGACAAATGGTTTAGCCATATTAATGAATAACAAAGACAAATGGTTTAGCCATTTTAATGAATAACAAAGACAAATGGTTTAGCCATATTAATGAATAACAAAGACAAATGGTTTAGCCATATTAATGAATAACAAAGACAAATGGTTTAACCATATTAATGAATAACAAAGACAAATGGTTTTCCCAAAAAAGTCACCAAAAATATAAAGAAAATGAAGAAATTACCTTATTGTTTTAAGTAACCACCCCCCCCCCCCAATTGTACCAAAAACGCATCTACGGCGTTCCAGTCCTCTATCCATGACAGAAATTTGACATGACTTGTTTGCAATCACGAGACACGTTGCAGATAACATGGATGATTCCCTCCAAGCTGTCCATACATGTGTCTTAAGCATGCTTCATCACATTGGAAATAATGGTGGTGGGAGTGGAGTAGCAAACCTTCACGCTCAAAATCCTTAATCGACTCTCACGACATTAATGATAGTTGCTAGTACTTTCTTTTTCTCATGTATGAGACTCCTGTTTAATCCGTATGTTGCCGTGGTGCAGAAAGAACAGTAACTATGTGGCCTGCCATGCATATCGTAAGAGACGACTCAGGTGGTTTTTTAGAGTGGAGTTTGCTGCCTCATTCCATGGAGGTGCAAAGTGATTAAAAATAATGCTAATGTCGTAGTATCAGACCGATTGGCACAGCTGTCGCTGTCAATCTGTAAGCCATCAAACAACGCATTCCGATCTCCGGACTATTTCTTACTAATCTGTAGGAGTGAGGAGAACTAACACAGAAGAAATAGAAGTCTTTGGTAACATACAAGTAAAAGAATATATCTCTTTTCTTTATTATTTTTCTTTGCTGTAATCTTTTCTTGGGGTTATTCTTTGCTGTAATCTTTTCTTGGGGTTATTCTTTGCTGTAATCTTGTCTTGGGGTTATTCTTTGCTGTAATCTTTTCTTGGGGTTATTCTTTGCTGTAATCTTTTCTTGGGGTTATTCTTTGCTGTAATCTTTTCTTGGGGTTATTCTTTGCTGTAATCTTTTCTTGGGGTTATTCTTTGCTGTAATCTTTTCTTGGGGTTATTCTTTGCTGTAATCTTTTCTTGGGGTTATTCTTTGCTGTAATCTTTAAATCTACTCTCATATATTAATTCAAAAACTTTAGATTTCATGCATTGGTCTTCAAATCTGCATTTCTTTTCTGTAGTTTTAGAATCTTTTATTTCAAAAGTCAACACTCTCAACGAGTTTATTTTCGTATTATCATGCATCAGATTTGCATTTAATAGCAAGCTTTTCTCAATACATTTTTCAACCAAATGTACATTCCTTAAGCTCTTTACATTTCGTATGCATGCATTTATTTCATTGTGACATGGTACAATGTTCACTGTTGATGACTGTATGAGTTTGAAAAGTTGATCAATATGAATGAAAGAAACTTCGAAAACACACAGCAAGTATACAAAAAAATGGGTCATCCATGTATCTCCTGATCCCTAGTGCGCAGTAGTTTCATTGTCCCATTCACTGTCTTCATTGATAATAATGTCATTAAAAGCAGAATATAACTCTTTGACATTCTTTTATCTCGTAGTAGTACACGCTTGTGGCAGCATGCAGTCTCCTTTCACTGAATAAAACTGTTATTTGTGAAGAGTTACTGAAAAATGTGAGAAAAGTAGTCAATGCACATGCATACATACATACGAACTGGTTGAATATTTTTCGAACTTTGCAGAAGTTCCACGTTCAGTTGGTGTGTATAGCAATGGATAAAGAGAGCATGTGAGCAAAAGTTCTTCACTAATTTTTGAACTCTGCCTTGTCTCCCTGCCATTATTGAAGTGTCATTATATGTCTGACGTAACAACATTTTTGTCATCTACATCCCAGTCATGCAAAACTTGTCGTATGATTTCAGATAATTCAGCAGCAGTTTTGTTTTTGGAAACGTTATAAAAACCAACACATTTTTCCTCTGTTCTATCATTCAAACGATACCTAAATATTATGCTCATTTGAGCATTATATGACACATTTAGAGTCTCGTCAGTTTGAATGGAAATATATGGACACCTTTCACATTTGATACGCTCATTTAAAGCATCAGTTATTGCTTCAATTTAAACATTTTGGATGTCTGGCGTAGTGCCCTCTAGAAGTGAGGGCGACTGCAAGTGATCTCTCACTATGGACTCATTTTAAGCTAGTAAATCTAATTATTCTAGATAATTTCTTTTGTGTGCTGCACTTTCATCCTCTCTTGTCCACGGAATGCTAGTTCCTCTTTACTTAAAAAATATTAGCGACTGAATGAGTCGCTGCAAGTTTTGTCTGTTTGACGGCACAATCTCATGTGTTTTACTATTTGTAGTCGTGCAACTTCCGATAGCACATGTTCAATTCGTGTCTTGTCAAGCTGATGAAATGCTTCATTGTGTAATAAATGCTGCTTTGAAGACTGTTGTTTTACTGCTTTTCTAATAAAGTTGCTTAACTCACAAATGCCTTCCTTGAACTATTTATAGTCTTTGGTCCCACACAATAGACATACGTAGCAAAACATTTTTTTGTTTGTCAGCGCCGCCAGTTATCCAAGGAAATATTTCATAAAAAGGAAGATTAAAATTTCGATTTCTATTATTACAAAATTCTTTAACTATCAAAAGCCAAATTGGTCTTTGCAAGTTTCACACACATCGCTGTTCGTATGATAAACTAAACATAGATGTTGTCAAAACAAATTTAACAATATTTGAGACTGGTAAACGTACTTTTTCTATAGTTAAACAGTTATACATACAACAATTAATTACACACAGAAAGAAGTAATAGCGTATGGCTTATGCACATTATAACAGATAAAGGTTTTCAGTTTGTAATTCTCAGAAAATGCGTCATCATAAATTATTTCTAACCGTATGATTGGTCTGTAGCCAGCGTTATACGCCACTTACGTAGATATATAAAGATCAGCAGGTTTTCCAACACCAGGCACTAAGTGACGTCTTTTTTTATATTACCATATACTTTTTTTGACGCCAAAGATTGTTAGCGTCAAACTTTCAGTGAAGAATCTTATTTCCCAAGATAGTTTTCTTTTAAAATAGACGCCAAAGGCTTCGGGCTTCAAACTTCAAGGGCGGATACATAGTGTGTTCATCAAGGGCAAATAACTGTCAAATAATAAATAAACCAGCTATTATCTTTTTGTAATGTTTATAGCCAATAAATATTAACTGTGTGTGATATTTACATTGTTTAAAGGGGACGCCGAGCATTTTGACGTCTATGGCGCTACGCCACTACTAAATATCATGCATAGGGAGTTAACACACATACACACACACCACGCGCACACGCACACCACGCACACACACACCACGCGCACACGCACGCACGCACACACACACACACACACATATATATATTAAATTCTTGTGTTTGCTGGTCCTAGTAATGTGACGTTTCTTTTTTCCACTTCTTCTGTTAGATCTTCAGCTTTGTTCTTTAATCTCTAGATGTTAATGAATCCAAATTTGATTGTTTTTCGTGTGGTCGTCTCCTGGGCACTCTTCATTTTCTATGATCAGTGTGATTTGTCGCTGTCGATTTGCTAGATCTGTCACAGCGTTGTTTCAGAGTTTCTAAATGGTTACACTGTGTTCTAATATATCACATTCAGATGTAGGGATCACCTATTACATTAGACATACACTGAAACACAGAAAACTACTACCAGGTCTAGAGGCTGAACGAATGATATCCAACGTATCCACCATCTTGACCGGAATATCACCCCTCTGTAGATAGATAGACGGTGCTTATCACTATTGGCATCACTACGCCCGTATGTAGCCGGGGCCTGAAAGGGGAGCAAAGAATAGCAACACTGTTTACCTCCCATGCATGTCGTAAAAGGCGACTAAGGAGGTTATGGGATAGAGTTGGCTGCCCCATCCCATATAAGAGTCAGTGACCCAAAGCCATGCTGAAGTCGGATGTGTCAGGCCGAAAGGCGCAGATATCGCAGCAATGCTGTAAACTATGACACATCGCATTCCGTTCTCCGGACTACATCCTGCGAATCTGCAGGAGTTTGAGAATGAGCCAAGGGGAAGAAGAAGAAGGCATCACTAAATTTGAAAAAGAAAGAACACTGCGGGAAATGTACAAGCGACGAAAGCGGAAGGACAAATCTGAAAACTCTCCTATTCCAAACCCTCTGCACTCCTGCATACACTGCAATAGAACTTTCCTGGCATGAATCGGACTCATCGGGCATCTACGAACTCACAAACCAAATCAGACAATCATAAATGTTTTGTTGTCTTTCTACTTGTTCATCACATTTATTGTTTTTTCATGCCATGCTCCTCTTCGCTTGCGAAGGGGGAACATCATCGTCATCTTCAGACAGTGAAACTTGTGAACCATAACAATAAATGTATCTAAGGATGTCATAACACATAAAATAAAACAAATCAAGAAGTGTAACGAACATTAAAAATAGAGTGCTATCTTCTAAACAACATCACAAAATGGGGTATGTTCACGAGTAGGCCTAGTTGGTCCTTTTTGTACTGAACCTTGATGACACCTACTAATGTTAAATGTTTACGGTTATCGTAAATTTACACTTCTGGGTGTGTTGTTGTTGTCTGTGTGTCAATCCGAGAATAATTAAGTCATTCCTCTTCGTCTTTTGAAATATTTTTAATATATAATTGTCAACACTTACCCAGACGTCACAAATCTCGTAGAAACTTCTTGTATTAAGAGAATTGCATACATACATACATTGCATATTAATAACTATTTTTGCTTCTGTCACCAGATTTCCTGAACTCAAGAACAAGGCAAAGCTGTTAAATTCTGCTGAACTCAGCTGTATAGAGTAACATTCTTGGATACGGATCAAGTTGTGACAGACAATAATTCGATTGTCCATAAGCAAGATATAAAGAAAGATTTAAAGTGATTCCAGCTGTCGACACACCCATATACAGAACTAACCAATTGAAGCTCAATTCCTTTCAAAAGACCTTAAAAAGAATCCACAACTGTATCGGATATCCAAAGCTTCGTTTATTTATATATTTTATTTAAATTTGTCATGAAATCATACTCCAATTTATAGACTGGTCAACCTAAAATCAAACAATACACTGTGAGATCAGTCGTGATCTTCGATTGCTGTCCGGTCTCGGATCTGTCTAATTTAAAATTTCCAAACATTTAAGCACCTGACTACGTACATGATTATAGATATATGTATTATATGGCGAATAAATAAATTCTAGTCGGTTGCCTGAATGGCCTGCACTTGCATCAGTGTTTAAAAAGGATAGTCCACAATGAATATATTATATAATTTCTTGGTCAAGCAGTTATATTGTTTGTTCCAGAAACCTTACCACATTGTTTGTTTTATGTGTCTCGTTATAAGTGGATTCACAAGTGAAGAGATTCAGACTGAGAATCTAAATACCGAGTCATTGACAGAATGTTATAGCAATTGTCAATGTAACAGTACCAATGTTTATTGTAATCAGGTGGAATATATATTAACCGATGTGCCAGTTTGGACCTCGAAGAGAGTCAAAGAAATGTAAGTAGTTATTCATAATGTTCATTTAACATTTAATGGCCTATATGTTTGTATGTATGGACTGCATCCTAAAAAGAAGAATATGTTTTGCTGCAAGACATCGCAGGATTGAATGCCGATTGGTTTTGGGCTATGCCATGTTTAATCGCTTTATATGCAGTAATATTATGATGTCTCAGGACGTTGGTAACTTCCTCAATCCACCTTCTTCTTGATTTCCCTCCGCTTTTTGCTGTTTCCATCCTCATGCTGTTTCCATCCTCATACTGTTTCCATCCTCATGCTGTATGCTGTTGCTGCTGGCCAATACGGGTTCCTCTTCCAATTTTGAAATTGAAGGCAACACAACTGCAGCGCATGAGGGAGGAACACTGGAAGTTAATTATTTGTGCAACGAATGAGGAAGGTGCACTGAAAGTTAATTATTTGTGCAACGAATGAGAAAGGAGCACTTTTAAGTTAATTATTTGTGTAACGAATGAGGGAGGAGCACTGGAAGTTAAGTATTTGTGCAACGAATGAGGGAGGAGCACTGGAAGTTAAGTATTTGTGCAACGAATGAGGGAGGAGCACTGGAAGTTAATTGTTTGTGCAACGAATGAGGGAGGAGCACAGGAAGTTAATTATTTGTGCAACGAATGAGTGAGGAACATTGTAAGATAATTATTTGTGCAACAAATAAGGGAGGAGCACTGGAAGTTAATTATTTGTACAACGAATTAGGGAGGAACACTGTAAGTTAATTATTTGTACAACGAATTAGGGAGGAACACTGGAAGTTAATTATTTGTGCAACGAATGAGGAAGGAGCACTGGAAGTTAATTATTTGTGCAACGAATGAGGGAGGAGGACTTGAAGTTAAGTATTTGTGCAACGAATGAGGAAGGAGCACTGGAAGTTAATTATTTGTGCAACGAATGAGGGAGGAGGACTTGAAGTTAAGTATTTGTGTAACAAATAAGGGAGGAGCACTGTAAGTTAATTATTTGTGCAACAAATAAGGGAGGAGCACTGTAAGTTAATTATTTGTGCAACAAATAAGGGAGGAGCACTGTAAGTTAATTATTTGTGCAACGAATGAGGGAGGAACACTGTAAGTTAATTATTTGTGCAACAAATAAGGGAGGAACACTGGAAATTAATGTTTAGTGCAACGAATGAGGGAGGAGCACTGGACGTTAATTATTTGTGTTCAATAAACAACAATATATACAGTTATAAAGCTTAAAACCTTTGGTAACTTACAAAGAAAACTTATACATACCACCGTCGCAGCAGGGATGTCACGGAAGGAAATGTGCCCCATAAAAGGGTCAATAACTGAAAACGGTTGAGAACCACTGCTCTAGTACACACACACTCGTTGTATAACCTCGTCTGCCATGTCAAGCCATGACTATCCCAATTCTTGGCCTGTTTCCTTTGATCCTCATATGATCATGTACATGATGACTCGTACACGCACTGATGAGCAGATGCGAACAAGAATAGCAAACATCTGTTCTTTTCTATCCTTGTACCAAAGTCCAGCACAGTAGTTCACTACCATTTTTGTTTGTTTGTTAAGTAGTGGATTCGACTAGGCCATCTCGGGATGCCTAGTCACGTCACTTTCAACCTAGTCCTAAGAAGGACTTTTTGGTTATATCGCGACGCTGGGTGCTGACAGGGAACTGACGAAAAGTTCTTGAGCCTTGTCAAAAAGGCTGTCGAAAGTTTTGCTGAAGCTTGTCTACAATCTCGGGACGTACTGCGGATAAGAAGAGTCTTTCCTCTCTTGGAAGTTTCCAAGTCCACAGCAGGTTCCCCCTTCAGCTGGAGATCGTCCGATCCTTGCTACCTTAGCCAGATTTCTCTGTTGCCCAGGGTGCTCCGCGGGGAGGCGTAGCAAGGTCTGAACCAGTATGAGTCCTGGTCCTGGCGAGCGAAGCGAGCACAGGTGCTCGCTCCAACCTACTACCATTTTCTAATTGCGACCCCATTTTATAGAATAAAAATTATCTGCGACTCCGTATGTTTAAATCGGCTTTCTAATAGGGTAAAAGAAAACACAGAAAATCAATTTTCAATTATAATATAACTCAATCTAATTTTAACGAAGGCATATTTAATGAGATGATTGAAATTGTAGCTCGTTAACAAATTTTATAATTAGCCGTTGATATTGTCGTTGTAAAGAAATTACTGAGTTTCGAGAACAAATGTCTTCGTAGGATAACTAACACCCATTGGAATGAATTCAAATCAAATGATTAAAATCAGAGAAGAGAGACATCAAAATTTCATCACAGATGTTATCAGGAAACACCGTTGGTCCTACATCGGGCACGTCCTACGCGCAGACATCAACAGAATACATCACCAATCTCTTGAATGGCAAAAGAGCCAGGGGTAGACCAAAAGAAACACTCAGAAGAACAATAAAGTAAAACATCCGATATTCATACTATTCAAGAACTGCACAGAATAGCTTTGAACAGACAGAATTGGAGAGATCTGACCTCTGCCCTATGCGCTAACTTCAGCGCAAAAGGAAAATGAATGAATGAATGAATGAAATATTGGTAACACATATACCTATTTCTGTTAATTGTGATATTTACCTTGTGCTAACATCCCGTACAAGTCTAACTTCGCATATGAGTGGTCCTGAGTTCATTCCCCAGTTGAGGCGTAAATATTTTTCAGATCTCAGCGACTCCTGAATCGACCCATCCTTAACTGGGTGCCAGATTAATCCGGGAAGTAAGACTGCGAGGGAGAGGAGATGGCTACCGATCTCATATAGCAGAGCCACTTTTGCTAACATCTCACACCACTACGGCATTAATAAATGCTATGGATTAACTTTGCTTTACAAGTATTGAAGTATCCTCATGAATGCAAACATAGAACATCCGTGTTCGTACTATGAGGACCTATAGGTCTGTTTATAAACATAAATAACATAGAGACAGAACAATGTAGCTTCAAATAAAGGGGGGGGGGGTAAAGAAAGCTGGTAAAGATTTTGCTAAAAATTGTTGTCGTAATTTACGGCTAGCCTCCATATACTTAATAAGTATTGATGTTGAAGATTATCTACATCTATAGCTTGCTTCCACATACTTTTAAGTATTGATGTTGAAGATTATCTACATTTATAGCTAGCCTCCATATACTTAATAAGTATTGATGTTGAAGATTATCTACATTTATAGCTAGCCTCCATATACTTAATAAGTATTGATGTTGAAGATTATCTACATATATAGCTAGCCTCCATATACTTTATTGATGTTAAAGATTATCTACATATATAGCTAGCTTCCAAATACTTAATAAGTATTGATGTTGAAGATTATCCACATATATAGCTAGCCTCCATATACTTTATTGATGTTGAAGATTATCTACATATAAGCTAATGTGACATGTTAATGCTTTTGTTTCGTTGCAGAAACTGTAGTAACAATGCAATAGAAACAGTTAAACAGAATGACTTCTCCGGGCTGGAATTCTTGCAGACATTGTAAGTTTTCTCATATTATTTAGGGGTGATCTGCTTAGCTTTAGAATGGGAGTTCTGTGGAAAGTTGCTGCCTGTTCTCTGACTCCCAAAATTGGTAGGCTCCACATAGGACACTGTGGACTACAAGCACGCCTCAAAGAAATGAAAGCTGTCCAAACTGACCAATGCCCATGTCAAAAGTGTCACCAGACTCCAGAACATATTTTACAGACATGCGCACTCTGCGATTCTTCTTCTTCTTCTTTCGTTCACTTGAAACATGTCTATATCTGTAATTCTGTCTCCTTAATAAAACTCACTGTCTTTTGTAGTTCATACAGTGTCCCATAGAGCTTTGATTCTAGTGTTGTTTCCTCTGGCCAATATGTCTGCCTCAGCGTTTCATGCTCAGAACACTCTTGAAGTATATGTTTGGCACTCTGTGCTGCCTGTACACATGGCCGTGTTGCCAATCTTGAACTTTGTATACATGTGACTGCGGAGTCGGTTGTGTCCTGTTCTGAGACGTAGAATTATAACTTGTTCTGATCTGTTCATATTGTGAAAGTCATCTTGTGTTGGTGTTTGTGGCTTTCTTATTGACTTTATCATCTGTTTTTTCTGATGGTAGGTGATTGGTATATCTGGTTGGTCTTCGGCAGCACCTTCCTTAGCCAGTTGGTCTGCTTTTTCATTTCCTGGTATTCCACAGTGAGAGGGTATCCACTGCATGGTTACCCTATACTGGTAAGACAATTCGCTAAGTAGTTTTTTTAAGTTTGTTAGTTTTCCAGACTGGAGAGCTTGAAGCACTGACCTTGCATCTGTCAGGAATACCAAAGGCTGTAGGTCAGAGTTGGAGTTCAGCAGTTTTTTAGCTGCCACACTAATTGCCTGGATTTCTGCATCATAATTATTGCAGAATTTTCCTGTCGGTGTTCTGATTGTATCTCTAGGCTTGTGTGGATATTCTATATATACACCTGCACCTCCATTCCTCACAGCATTCTGTGCTGACCAATCTGTGTACACTCTGACCCATATATCTTGTGGATATTCCTCATCCAGGAAACTGAGGGTGACTGTCATTCGCTGCACACTGTTCTGTTCGTCCTCGCTTAGTATTCCTTTCACATGGGTCTGAATGTATATTGGCATTCCATGGCTTTCACTCCACGGGGTTTGCTCTGGTACAGACCTTAAGGGGCTGTCAACTTCAGGTAGGTCTGTAAGTTGTCTACGGAGTCGTTTAGCTTGATGGATAAAGCTGCTTCTTTTCAGTCGTCCCATTGCTAGATTTTGGAATCTTTCCTTCATTGGATGACTTGGCATACACTGAAACTTTTCTGCTTGAATTAGTACTTTTGTATCTCTGCGTTCGCCAAGTGTTTGCATTCTTCCCATTTTCTGCATCTCTGCTATGGGTGTTGATTTCATTGCTCCCAACATTATTCTAAGTGCGCACTCTGCGATGACTTGAGAACTAAAATATGGCCACAAGAGACAAATCTGAAGATGAAGCTATGGGGCAACCGTGAGGACCTCCTGCTGACCACTGAATTCATGTAGTCAATACCTTCCTGTATTGACTTCTGAGCATAGGAAACTGATCGCAGAAGAAGAAGATTTAGAGATGTGTTTCATTCACCTAGCATATCTAGTTCACAAAGAGAAATATATAATTAACTCAGAAGTATCTAGTTCACATCGAGAAATATTTAAACAATTCTAAAGTTTCTAGTTCACATCGAGAAATATCTAATTACTTCTGAAGTATGTAGTTCACAAAGATAAATATATAATCAATTGAGAAGTATCTAGTTCATGTATAGCATCGTGGGTCATATGACTCTCGTATGTGCAACAGAGATGTGAAAATTGGAGGAGAGTGGGGGGGGGCAGAGAAATGTTTGAAATAAGGAAAAAGCAGACTCGTCCAAGGAAAACACATGCAATTGACAACTTGAACGATAAACAACAATAATTATAACAATAAGCTTTAAAAAAACATAGTGGCTAGTCAAAAAAGTCAATGACAGTTTTATAGGCATTAGTGGGACCACAAAAGAAAATGTATCCCGCAAAGGGGCCACTGGCTACAAGATGATTGAGAACCACTGATTTAATGAAGCATCACATTCATCTAGAGAATTGTCTAGTTCATGTTGAAATAAATATAGAATTCATCTTCAGAAGTGTCTCGTTCATGTAGAAATAAATATCGAATTAATTTAGAGAAGCATATAGTTAATATGGGAATAAATATTGAATTCATTTAGAGAAGCATATAGTTAATATGGGAATAAATATTGAATTCATTTAGAGAAGCATATAGTTAATATGGGAATAAATATTGAATTCATTTAGAGAAGCATATAGTTAATATGGGAATAAATATTGAATTCATTTAGAGAAGTGTCTAGTGCATGTGAAAATATTGAATTCATTTATAGAAATATCTCGTTCATTTCAGAAAAAAAAATGCAGGGTATTAAATCAAGCCCACTGATGAGGGAGGGCGGATGTGAATGTTAACTCATCATTTACCCCTCCCCCCTTTTCCATTACGAAGTCAGAACCTGATGTTGAGTGCTTACCAGGTTTATATGCCTATATAGGCCCGACAGTCGACCTATAGGGAAACTGTAGCCTCAACACTTTTTGTTTATTATTAATTATTTAGACTCAATCATAAAGAAACTTCATGTCAATCAAAACACAAAAAAGAGTTATAAAACGAACAACTCAAAAGTCTATCTTATCTACTTTTGGTCAGTTGATATTAAAAATCTCGAAATCTTAGATAATTCATTCATTAATTTTCCTGTTGCGCTGAAGTTATGGCAGAGGTCGCATATGGCAGAGGTCGGATCTCTCCAATTCTGTCTGTTCAAAGCTATTCTGTGCAGTTCTTGAATAGTATGAATATTTATTGTTTTACTTTCTATAAGTAGTGGCCTATTGTTCTTCTGAGTGTTTCTTTTGGTCTACCCCTAGCTCTTGTGCCTGTAGGTATTCATTCAAGAGATTGGTGATGTATTCTGTTGGTGTCTGCGCGTAGGACATGCCCGATGTAGGACCAACGGTGTTTTCTTCTTTTCTATTTTTTTATCATTAGATTTGAATTCACTCCAATCGGTGTTAGTTATCCTACGAAGACATTTGTTCTCGAAACTCAGTAATTTCTTTTCTGAAGATAAAGAACTTTTAACTAGATCACTGTACGACAATCCCGCAATGATGAGGAAGAGAAATCACATGTGCTATCTTAAATATCCGATGTTGTAACACACAGTTTGTCACAAAATAATTTGTTTGAATGAAAAAGAATTGGAATGAACTGACTTCTGTTACACATATCGGTCTGAATCGGTTAGATAATATAGCCTCCAATTAACACAACAATTAATGCAAAAATATAAACCCAATGAACCCCCGTCCCGATACCCTTTTTTTACGACAGTAGGTCAAAGAAAACCATGGACTGTCAGGAAAACTAATGTGGAGGTTTTGAAAGAGTCAAATACGAAACGGACCTTTATCAATAATATTTTTTGTTTTAAAAAAAACAATCTTAATTTTTTCGCCACTTTATGGGGACAATGAGGTTTGGAGACGCACGCGCACACACACGCACGCACGGATGCACACTCATCAGGTAGCATATCCTAAACAGGATGTAGCAGTCATCACAGCCTTTCGAAACTTCTGTCTATCATGAGCCAGTCTTTCTGCTTCTGTTATTGTCATGTTCAGTAGTGTTGCGTCCATCTTCTTCTTGGTCTGTCATTTGTTTGTCTCCCTGGCATCAACCCCTCCATTATGGTGTTCTCTATTGTATTCTGAGGATTTTTCTGTAACATTTTTGTTTCAAATGCTGCTATTTTATTTTTACTTTGTTGATGATTGATTGTCCAGTATTCACATCCATATATTGCCACTCGGAATATGCAAGCTCGTAGGAATATGACTCCGCTATATGTTTTTCATTTGTATCAGCTTTTTTGACGCGATACCCAACCTCTTTCTGATTTCTTTATAGCTATCACCGTTACTCTTGATAAGAGAACCACGGTATTTCAAACTGTTGACTCGTTTGAGTCTTTCTAATTCGCTGTTGTTGATACTGATTGAGAACTTGCTGAGTGGTTTTGTCGCTTGTCATAATTTTGGCCTTGTTTTCATTCAGAAATAGGTTTTGTTTTTCACTGTTCTTTAATGAAGTTTACGAGGTCTTAGAGACCTGCTTGACTGTGTGCCAATAATGTTTGTGTGTCAATAATGTTGTATCGACAGTTTATCTTAGTTCGGGTATCACGTGACCTCCGATGTTGAGTGGGTAGACGTTATTTCTCTCTTGATCATTTCTGTCAAAACAACATTCTTCATTATGTTCTCTGCATAAATGTTGAAGAGATATGGTGATAGGACACATCCTTGTCTGATTCCTTTTTCCACTCTGAACCAATCAAATATTTCACTATTAACTCTCACGGCTGCAGGTCTTGATTTAATGTTTTGGCGCAAGTTGCTTTTAATTCTTCATTGTGACTTTTGCTCTATTTTCGAGGTATTACCTAACTTTTGTTGTGTGCTTTGGCAAGCTTAAGGTTAAAGTACTTTGATTACGGTTAGAATTCGAAATAATATGTCTGTGTGCGCGCACCTCGCTCCGTGTGTAGCGCGAAGAAATAATGATCGCTAAGTACAAATCATATGACATTTTTTTAAATATGTAAATTGGAAAAGAAACAACTTATGCATAAGTTCCTCTGTGTCTAGAATTGAACTCAGTGATTGTAGGGATGTGACCTCACGGCAGCCATTAATTTCATTGGTGTTACACGGAAATTCGTGACGTTGGCTAGTTAAAATGTAAACAGTGTGCTATTTATAGCACAGTGAAGAATCAAAAGCAACTTTTACCAATGTTTTTATGAGGCAGATTAGGTGTAGTGGGAAACCCACGTTCTTCGTGATATTCCAAAGTTTATGATGTTATATATATATATAATATAAGATTCGTTTGGATAAGGCCGGGACGAATTTTTTTGGATTGCTTAACCTTATATGCCTCACATTGCTAATGTGCTTGTCAACCCAGTTCACCGTATGGGAACAAAAGCGAGTATGTCATCATACAGTCCATAATACAAAATGCATCAAATACAGTCCATAACCAATATTTTATGAATGAAAAAGTTCGAATGTCGTGGTTTACAGGTGGTTTTCCATCTTCGTTGGCGCAAACCATTGCAACCTCGGTAAATATTGGTTCATTATAGCGACGTTGATGAGATTGAGATCGCGATTGAAGACCATGTTTTCTATTGTTATTTCTCTTCCAGTATGAGTAGCATTCTGAATCTCTTGTTTCGATATCACGCATTAACTGATACGACTGTGCTAGTCTATTGTGTTAACAAAAACATCGATTGATTTTATCAAGAATTTCTCCTTCACATTTAACATTGCTGCGTGGGCTTGTCGTACGTCTGTTGTTTCAGTACTGCCCAAAACAACTGAGTGAACTGTGGACCTTTGTTGTATGGCGGTTATATTATGAGTTCGATGATAAGTTTGTCCATGATCTATTAAAACATGGACCTCGACCTTGACAATCCGTAATTTTTGCTCTAATTGGTGCGAAAGAAAGAGCGCTATTATAAGAACGAATATTCTCGCAAAAATGTGTGTATTTATGGTGTGTTTTACCAGAGAGAATTCAGCGCAGTAATTCGGGATACTCCAGCTTATTACCATAGATGTCATGTGGCTTTGGGAGCATGATCTTTCCTTTTCGGTAACAATTTGTAAACTTGCCATCGTCGTCCAAAAAATATTTAGCACCACAAAATTGTTATATAATATAAAAAACTCCACAGTTATGTGCAGCAACAAGATCCTTAGCAAAATTTGCTGCTTCATTTGAAATTTCTTGACTTCGATGTATTTGTGACAATGAGTGAGCCTCGACATCTTCAGCTCGATATCTCAGCGTTTGCTTAACAGTTTCATGCTGTCTGTGACAACGTTGGTATTCTCTATTCATAGCTTGTCAATGTTCTTTTTGCGCCGACGATTCTAGCTTAGCTCGGCGCCGATGTAAATCAGCATCCTTAGCAAGTCGTGTTTGTCTTTGTTGAAGGGTTTCTTGATCAATTCTTTACATTTCTCTTTTAATTATATATCTATGCTCTGCAGTATTTGCTCCACGAATCCAAGAGAGTGACTTGACTTTGACGACTCAACCATCTAGCTTTTCGCTCTTTTGTTTTTTGACACTTTCTTGCGATTGGATCATCTTCATACATCATTTCAAGCAAATTATATGTTCTATTTTAAATATTATGTATTTTAGATAACTTTAACCACGAGCCGATACAGAAGTTTACCTGTTAGCTCATCAATAACATTTGTATACAAACATGTCATCTGCTTTAAATAACGTCACAACACCAATCGTTTTGATTGAATGTCGCACGGAATTCCGTGACGTAATACGCTATTTATAGAGCGTTCCGCAAAATAATAGTATATATATATATATATAAAATAAGTTTTATATATGTGCGTGTATTAGTGTGTGTGTGTATATATATATATAAACGTATATGCCTATGTATGTAGATATATATTTATAAGAAAATACAAAAGCCATAAGGGAAACTTTTAAAAATTGAGTTAATGAAACAAGAAGTAAATATTAGAAGCAATCAGATAAATTAAGAATATAAGGGTGTTGATTACCAACAATAAACACAGAAGAATAATTATTGATTGACAATGAAATTGAAGTGTGAGTTATAAAATAATACAAGGATGCAACTTTCTTATTACAGAGATCTTGCAAACAACAGCATATCATCCATTCATCCAAATGCATTTGATAATCTGTATCTGCTGGAAATTTTGTAAGTATTTATATTGATACTATATGTATATTAAATTGTATTAATATTGATATTGCCACAGATAGCCATGGCACATAGACATAACGGCTATAAAGCCAGAGGCAGATAACAGAAATCAAAGAAGCCACAGGAACAAGCGTACAAACAGCACACAGGAAGGCCATCTCCAGAGAACTCTTATATCCCTGACACTGCAAGGCAAACAATGGATACAGCATATAAATAGATAATCTGTATTATAGCTTGCAGTGTGACAACAGGGGTCTGGACCATGTGACAACAGGGGTCTGGACCATGTAACAACAGGGGTCTGGACCATATGACAACAGGGGTCTGGACCGTGTGACAACATGGGTCTGGACTGTGTGACAACAGGGGTCTGGATCGTGTGACAACAGGGGTCTGGACCGTGTGACAATAGGGGTCTGGACTTCTAGTTCATGGTATAAAGAATAGGACCACTGTTTTCTTTACAGTTATGTCATAGGAGATGACAAATGAAAGCTGAGGCATAGACTGACTGACTTTCTGTCACAGATGAAAATATCATTGTCTTATCTTGTCTCAATTTTTTTACTTTTCTCCTCTATCAAATAATCCACATGGGTAATATGAAGAGATGCAGGCTAGCAGATATTGCACCCTTGTCCTTCTGTCGTAGAGTCCTAGGTGCCAGGGAGTGCTAGATGTGCAATCATTTTGGATGGGACAACAAATCTGACAGAAGAATGATGAACTAGTTGATACCGAAGTGTGTCCGGTGTTCCTGGCCAGACATGGTAATCCTGGAATACTGGCGCACCGGAATTCCTATCTCTAGATTAAACTCAACTCTCAGAGTGGTTTGAGGTACAGAGTGGAGTAAGGCAAGGGTGCACACTCTCCCCATACCTGTTCAACATCTACGCTGAAAGTATAATGAGGAACGTGAGAGAAGACATACACAACACTGACTACCACGCTTTAAACATAGGTGGATTCCTAATCCCGGAACTACGCTACGCAGACGACACATTACTTCTTTCAAACGATATAAAGGGATTGGAACAACTAATCAAGAACACAAAGAAATATAGCGAAGCACAAAATTTGTATTTAAACACGCAGAAAACAAAAATCATGTCAACAGATATAACAACACAACAACCAAAAATCAGAATAGACAATACCGAGATAGAATGTGTGGATAAATTTGAATACTTAGGAGCAAACATCAATGGTGCAGGAGACTGCATGGCAGAAATAAGGAAGAGATTGGCAATGGCATATTGCAAAATAACACGGCTGAAAAACATATGGAAAAATAACAAAATAGAAACGAAAGTGCTAATGTTACGAACTTTTATTTTTCCGGTTGCAACATACGGCTGTGAAACATGGACTCTAAGTAAAACAGCGGCAAAGAAGATCAACGCCTTCGAGCTGAAATGCTACAGGAAGATACTTAGAATATCATGGAAGGATAAAATCAGAAACTCAGATATTATAAACACATTGAATATTCCAGAGTGTTGGTTACTAAACACAATAACAAAAAGAAAACTACCCCTGTTTGGTCATATAAAGAGACATAACTGTTTAGAAAGACAAATAATGGAGGGAAGAGTACCTGGGAAGAGGAGAAGGGGCAGACCAAGAAGACGACATTAAAGATAATATGAATACATCGCTAGAAAATGCAAGCCACATCGCCCAAGACAGAGAGAGGTTCAGAGAGTTCATTGGGAAGACAACGTTCTGGAAGGAATACGTCACATGACAGACTAAACATCCATTCATATCCCTCCACCCCTTACATAGCCAGGCCTTTGAGGGTTTATATGAGTCTGGATGTCATCTCAGTTACACAACTAAGAAGAACGTGTATTTTTGTTAGAAATGCTATTAGATGTCAAGCGCTACCTGCTCACAGCTAAAGGGATTATTTCATCATCATCATGTGTCAAGCGCTACCTGCTCACAGCTAAAGGGATTATTTCATGATCATCATCATCATCATGTGTCAAGCGCTAACTGCTCACAGCTAAAGGGATTATTTCATCATCATCATGTGTCAAGCGCTAACTGCTCACAGCTAAAGGGATGATTTTATCATGATCATCATCGTCTGTATTGAAGCAGTTTCTTTATAAAAGATACCGAGACGGATGTGTCGGGCCATTGGCGCAAATAAAACGGCGACACAACGCATTTACATTCTCTGGACTGCATCCTGCTGGAGATCTAGTAGTACTGTTACAGGAGAGATCCAGCAGGAGTTTGAGAATGAACGCTGAAGAAGAAGAAGTATAAAAGATACCCAGTAGTTTTTCTCATAAGGATGACATAAAATATTAAATAATGAATCAGCTAACAGATTCATTTCTCATAAGGATGACATAAAGAAATGAATCAGCTAACAGATTCATGCTACTTTGATAACAAATTTTGTGATATCACATTGATAAGATAACAAATTTTGTGATATCACATTGATAAGATAACAAATTTTGTGATATCACATTGATAAGGGACAAATCCGTAAGCATGTCTCTTTCGGGTTTCATAATCAGAGATTACGAAAATGAAAAATTATTAGTAGCATATGCAACTTCTCTGTATCATTGATGAGTATGAATTTTGTAGTTTTTAGATGTAGGTTTCAATTCAGTTGCTTATGCAAAGTCTTGTGAGTTAAGTCCAAACTCTTGTGTGTCAATAATAAAAATGTGTGTGCTAGCGCACGGTAGTGCAGCAACAATGTTTTGAAAGCCTTTTCTCATAAAAGACTGAACAAATTTCAGCATTACACAATGAGAAGCTTCCAACTAAGAGGGGCATCTCTTTTTCTTCTTCTGCATATGTTCTCAAACTCCTGCAGATTAGCAGGATGTAGTCATGAGAATTATAAAATGCTACATCTATTCCATATTAATGTATGGCTCAGAAACATGGACACTAAATAAACAATTAGACGACAAAATTGATGCCTTTGAGATGTGGGTATATAGAAGAATAGGGAGAACATCATGGAAAGAGAAGAAAATAAATAAAGAGGTGCTAAAAACACTTAATATGAAGAAAGAACTACTAAGAGAAATAAAGATTAGGCAAATAAAATACTTTGGACACATTAAAAGACATGACACCCTATTGAAGACCTTACTTGAGGGTAAAGTCAAAGGGAAGCGAGCAAGAGGTAGGCAGAGATACAAGTGGGAGAGTAACATTACACAATGGACAGGTTACAGTCTAGCAGAGTGCACCACCAAGACAAGAGACAGGAGATGTTGGAGATACGTTGCAGCCAACCTTCGTTGCGGAGACGGCACTTGATGATGATGATGAGTCCTGAGAACAGAATGCGTTATGTCATGGTTTAAAGCATTGCTGCGATATCTGCGCCTTTCGGCCTGACACATCTGACTTCAGCATGGTTTTGGGTCACTGACCCTACATGGGATGAGACAGCCAACTCCATCCCATAACCTCCTTAGTTGCCTCTTATGATATGCATGGAAGGTAAACAGTATTGCTATTCTTTGCTGCCCTCTCGTACCCTGGCAACACATGGGTGAAGAATGGGTAGGCTATATAAATAATGATATATTCACAAATGTCAAAGAACATGCCACGGGAGATCACAGAAAATGATGCAATCAAATGCAAATTAAGAATTTAAAATTCGGTCTAACATTATTTGTGTTTCAGAAATCTGGCAGACAACAAACTGACTGATCTAGGACTGACATTTCAACATCTGGTTTCATTAAATTTGCTGTAAGTTTTGACTTCTAAAACAGCTTTTACAATGCTCTAATGTCACATGTTTAAAAAAATGACTTTTAATGCTCTAATATAACAAAATGCTGTTGGTCCTACATCAGGCATGTCCTATGCGCAGACATTAACAGAATACACCACCAATCTCTTGAATTGATACCTACAGACAAAAGAGCCAGGGGTAGACCAAAAGAAACACTCAGAAGAACAATAGAGAAAGTAAAACAACCGATATTCATACTATTCAAGAACTGCACAGAATAGCTTTGAACTGACAGAATTGGAGAGATCTGACCTCTGCCCTATGAGCTAACTTCCGCGCAAAAAGAAAATGAATGAATGAATATCACATGATTTTTTCATGACTTTGCAATGCTCTAATGTCACATTTCTTTTTTCATGATTTTACAATGCTCTAATGTCACATGATTTTTTTCATGACTTTACAATGCTCTAATGTCACATTTCTATTTTCATAACATTTATGATAACAATAATTTCTTTCTTCAATGTTAATAATGACCCATTACTGTATGCTTTCTAATTTTAACAAATCATTAATATTAATATTTGTAACATTGTATGAGATTCTCAATATTCTTCTGCAACAGTGTATGGGATTCTCAATACTCTTCTGTAACATTGTATGGGATTCTCAATATTTTTCTGTAGCATTGTATGGGATTCTCAATATTCTTCTGTAGCATTGTATGGGATTGTAAATACTCTTCTGTAGCATTGTATGGGATTCTAAATACTCATATATATATATATACATATATATTCTGGTAAACATGAAACACATTTCAACAACAAAATAAAAGCATAATTGTATAGATGACGTGCCATGAAGCTTCTCTAAGAAGAAGCTCAATATAACGGCATGTCATCCACTATGGTTTTCTGTTGCATTGGTGGTATGTCTAGTGGGCCATTGGTGAGACCCACAATGCAACCATATGCATATAGTGAGATGTTAGCAATCTCACATTTCACATTTCAGAGGCTCTGCAAATGAGGGCAGTAGCCATCTCCTCTCCCTCGCAGTCTTTATTTCCTGGATTAATCCGGTACCCATTAAGGCTGGGTTGACCTGGGAGCCGTTGTGATCTGAAAAACATTTCCGCCTCAACTGGGGAATGAACCCAGGACCACTCATATGTGAAGCCAGTGTGCTAACCACTGTACTATGCGGCTCCCTGTAACATTGTATGGGATTCTCAATACTCTTCTGTAAGAGTGTATAGATTCTCAATATTTGTCTGTAACATTGTATGGGATTCTCAATATATGCCTGTAACATTGTATGATTCTCAATACTCTTCTGTAACATTGTATGATTCTCAATACTCTTCTGTAACATTGTATGATTCTCAATACTCTTCTGTAACATTGTATAGGATTCTCAATATTCTTCTATAAAATCACATTTCTGTAGTCCCAGAGGTTATGCTTTTATTTTATTTATTTACCTTCAATTTGTTTTTTATTGTTGTGACCTGACCCTGTGTGGTATTTAAGAACCATGTTCATTTCTGTCAACTTCTAGAAGAATGATTTTGTATTTCAGCCACATTTTTATAATCATAAATAATAATAATTAACTATTTTTTATTAATTGTGTACTACACTAAATTCTGTATTGTAACTCAAAAATTCTGCACACATTCTGTAAATAAAAAACTTTAAAAAGTTAAATAAAATTCAATATTCAGTGAAACCTGGGTATTTTATGCACAAAATAAAAATGTTTGTATTAGCTGACAAGTAGACCTATGTATTTTTTTTTCATTGATAAAAAACACAGAAGGCAGCAGATGGTATCCAAACCAGGTCTCTTCAGCTGATATTAATTTGACCTGCAATTTGTGTCAATTAAATGGAACTGGTTTGGGTTTCATCTGCTGCCTTCTGATATTTTTTGATGGTTCCTTGATCTAACTATCTATCTATTATCTTTTCTTTGCTTTTGCAGTAAGGTGTCGCAGGATTGAATGACGATCAGTTTTTGGTATGTTTGGTCACTTGATATGCAGTAATATTGTGACGTCTCAGAATTTCTGTAACTCCTTCAATCCACCTTCTTCTTGGTCTTCCTCTGTTTCTTGCTGTTTCCATTTTCATGTTGTATGCTATTGCCATTGGCCAATAAGGATTCATTCTCATTAAGTGGTTGAACCATTTCAATCTCTCTTTTTCAATATATTTGACCACAGATGTTGTTCAACAGTTCTTGTACCTGGTAATCTCTTTATTCCTCATATGATCTCTTCTTGTTCTGCTTGCTACTTTTCTTAGACATCTCATTTCACACATAGTAAGCTTTCTTTCTTGCTCTTTTGTTAGTGTTCATGTCTGACATTGATAACACAATGTTATATAAAGATTTAGTTTATGATTTGTCTTTTGGTTTCCATTGGGGTAGATTTGTGTTTCAAAATTGGTATAAGTTCATAATTCACATAGTTTGCTTTTTGAATTCCTGTCTTGAGTTCTCTGTCCATTTTTCCATCATTAGTAAAAATTCGCCCATGATATTTAAATTCCTGCACTTGTTCAAGTAATTGATCATGTATCTTTATGTTGATTGTATAGGATTCTCTGCATATAGACGGTAATTATTTCATTTTTGTGTTGATCTTCATTTTGTGATTGAGGCAACTTTCATTGAGTAGGTTTATATGATCCTGCAGCTCTTCACAAACTGTAGAGTATTCACTGATCATCATAATGTTCTTCCCTTTTGGGTCCCAGAAACACACAGACTGTTTAAATATAATGAAAGGATGTACATGTTTTATCCAGTTTTTTGCATTTATCTTTTCCTCAGATATATTTTTTGTTAAAATTCATGACTTATTAATGTTAATTTATCTTATACAGGGATTTACAGAACAACTTTATCAGGAGTGTCAACAGATATGCATTTTTGTATGTGGCTGCTGCAAGTAAAAATGTTTCAATGTAAGTTTAATAATATTAGTATGTGGTATGTTTTGAAGAATTTGTATACAAATTAGAAGAGTACACAGAAAGCTTGAAAATGATGTGTACATTTGTCACCAATTTCCAGCAGTATGACACAAACCAGTTTTACGAACACAGCCAGGCACATCTTAGGGGACTTCTAGGTGGTTGGGAATGTCAAATGTACCACCTCTGCTGATGGGTCTACAAAGTTGATGAAAGAATGATGAACTAGTTGGTCCTAGACTCCTGGAAGGATGTGACGATACTGTAATACTTCTGCTTTGGAATGTCTTCCTTCAAGGACTAAACATGTATCTATGAACCTGTAAACACAACCATGCCTTTGAATCAGCAAACATTATAGAGCTCAGGTGTTTCCTTTTTACAAAGCTGAGAAGGTCCTGGGCTTTTGTCAGAAAACCTATAGGTAGTAAATAGCTACCTGTTCACAACTAAATGGATTACTTCACAATCCTCATTTTCTCTGTCATTATTATTCATTTACTCCTTTTTTATGAGGTTTTGAATTCCCATTTTGATATCTTTAATAAAGATTGCTTTATCAAAAGTTGTTTGTTCATTTAGTAGAAAAGAACTTCTACTCCCTTCCATGATCGGAAATCAACAAAGCAATCAATTGGCTATCACTTCTACTAGTTTATTATAGGTCTGTACAATCTCATTAATTTTTTATTGATTTTAAAGTCAGTTAAGTCTCTGCACATACAGATGAAAAATGTGGAGTTTAGAAAACACATTTTTGGTGACCATTGGCATGTAAGGGATGTTGTGGTCAGCATCACTACCAGCCATCTTTATTTTTTTATATTTTGATAACCTTTTCCTCTGACTGAGTTGGCTCTGGAGCTTATAGTAGTTGAAAAACATCTACTTCAACTAGGAATCAATCCTAAACTCATCATATTAGGTAGCTAGTACACTTGCCACTACACAGCTAGGATCTTGAACAACGAAAGCATTTTCACAGATAATGCAAAAGTAATAGCCAGTAATGAAAGTCAGTGTGAGAAAGTTGCAATTGGACATAAAACTCATGTTTTAATGGAGATATTTACAATGAAGAGCAAAATCTATGGCTAGCATCAGAGATACAGATGTAAAATCTATGGCTAGCATCAGAGATACAGATGTAAAATCTATGGCTAGCATCAGAGATACAGATGTAAAATCTATGGCTAGCATCAGAGATAAAGATGTAAAATCTATGGCTAGCATCAGAGATACAGATGTAAAATCTATGGCTAGCATCAGAGATACAGATGTACATACCAACATCACAATGAATGGGCACAAACATGAAGAAGTGAATACCTTCAAATAATTAGGATCTACATTTGCAGTGATGGAAAATCCAAAACAATCAAATAAAATTAAAGATGACTGGGGATGACCTTTGTTGTTATGTCAAGACTAATATAGAAAAGCAACATCAGTGTTCGAGTGGAAAATCAAACTTGATAACTCACTAGTGCTGTTATACCATGCATATGGCTATGAAAGTTGGACACTCACTGCGGACATGCAGAGATAAAAACAAGTCTTTAAATATAAGTGCAACAGATGAATTCTGTGCATGTCCCATCAGACAAATGTATACATAAGATATAAAATAAAGATGTATACAGGTGCACAAGAATAATTACTTTCAATGGTAAAACAACCTAAAACTTACATGTAAACATTTGGAGGTGTAAGCTGGCATGACTCCCTGTCTTCTTCTTTAATTCACCTGGAATATACCTATATCTGAATTTCTGTCTTTTCTTTAAACTTAGATTCCTTGTAAAAAACAATCATGTAGGGAGCAGTCAAAGATCTTCCATCTTTGATAAGAAGGGACACGAAAATTGTGGTCAGACAACATAAAAGACTGGATGAATCAAGATTTCTCCACATTCATCCACATTACTGAAGATATAAATCACTGGAGGACATCAGTGTGGTGATGCATCCAATGTATTACCCCTACAACCCTTACGAGTAGTAGGTTTTATGGATATGGATTCACTGTTGCTTTATAATTATAGACATGGTTTGTTTTCATATTCCAACCCTGTGCTACCAATGTCAAACATGGTCCTTAACAACAAAACTTAAGAGACAACTGGTTACAACAGAGATAAGATGTCTGAGAAAAGTCACAGGAGTGACCAGAAGACACAGAATTAGAAATGATGTCATAAGAGAAAGAGTGGGTGTCATATCAATTCTACAATACATACAAAACCAACAGATACAATGGTTTGGTCATCTGGAAGGAATGTTGTGTGATTCATTAGTTTATAAAGCATATATGAAGAGAGGAGAAGCAGAAAGAAAAGCCAAGGGTAGACCTAGAGTACGCTGGATCGACAACATCAAAGAGACATTACATGGACACCAAAAAACATTATCAGAAGCTGCCAGAAAAGTGAGAACAAGAACATTGTATCTTCCTCGACACCCGTAAAGGGTAAAAGAGGAAGGAAAGAAGAAGAAGTTTGTTTTCATTTCCTGTGTGCTTTTACTGATTCATAAACCTTAAATACCCTATGTTTTCACTTTTTGTCTATTGGATCTATGTTTTAGTATAAACGTACCTGTTATCTGTTTCAATTTAGAAATCTGGACAATAACCCGGTCCAGTGTGATTGTGAAACTGTGGCATTAAAGAAATGGGAGTCTTCACTATCAGAGATAATAATAGTTGAGATTACCATGCAGTGTGCTAATGATGTCAATAGGTCATCATACACAGATGTTGATGACTCAGAATTTGATTTCTGTAATTGTAAGTTTTATGTGTGTGTTGTGGTGCAATAATAATGCTACAGAGATATCTATTATATTTAAGCCACATGTGTACTTGTGTACTTGACCACAATGTATGGAGAATCAAAACCTATGCCCTATGAGCCACCTGTGGCACGAAAGGAACAAACTAACTTAGATTGAATTCGACAAAAGCTGATTACAGTATTTTAAAAGTTTTGGAACCAGTTTGTGCAAGCAGATATCAATGTACACATGTTGTTGAAGATTAATGTCAATTTTTGAGATACGCCAAGACAGACCAGATCATCTCCACTTTTAGGATTTCACATTTGCACAAAGTTACATACTTTCAGTTTCATATATGCCTATACATTGGCCCATGGACATCACATGCACCTAGACCTATCTCGTAGAGTTTTCCTCCCACTTGTATCTCTGCCTACCTCATGATTGCCTCCTCTCAACTCCATCCTCAATTAAGGTCTTCAACATCATACCATGTCTTTTCATATATCCAAAATATTTAATTTTATTTTGATTTTCATTTCCTTTAATAATAATAATAATTTTTTCATATGTAGGGTTGTCAGAACCTCTTGTTCGTTTTCTTCTCTTTCCATGAAGTGCTTTCTATTCTTCAATATAGGGCCTATCCAAATCTCAAAGGCATCAATTTTGCCTGCAGGTTATTTGTTCATTGTCGATATTTCTGAGCCATACTTTAATGTAGAATAGATGTAGTATTTTATCATTATTATTGCTAGTTTGTTTGTGAGTTATTTAGATGTAAATATTTTCCTCATGTCATTGAAAGTACTTTTAGCCATTCCTTTTCTCTTTTTATTATCTGTTTCACATCTACCATCTTTTATGATTGTGCATCAGAGATATTGTAATGATCTACTTGTTACAGTATCTCTCCATGTATTTTTATGTTTAGTGCCTGTTCCTCTGCAATTTTGCTGATTATCATGGTTTTTGTTTTTTGAGATATTATACCCCTATATTCTTAACATCTTAACATTCTTCTATAACATCTCATCTCTATTGCCTCTATATAATTCTTCACTATTCTGCTGATTGTCCAAGACTCACTCCCAAGAGCAACGTGAATATTTGTAAATAATTCCACAGCCACTGATGATGACTTCATGAACACTTGGACACAATGTCATAACTGCACACAAGAAGCAACAGACAGAAAGTGCTACTCTCAACGATCAACCACATGCTCTAACGATGAGGTATATCTAAAGTTACACATGATCTCTGATAGTGTTTGCTTTTTATTATTCATGATTTTGACATAGTCTTGAAATTAAAGTGTAGCACATGGCTGAGATGTTAGAGCATTGGTCTCACTACAGTGAAGTTCAAGGTTCAACTCCCAGTAAGAACTGGGTTTTGCTTTGTTAGAGTGTAGGCCTAAATAAAACATCTAGGGCATGCAGTTTTAACCACACAAGCCTCAGTCTCCATGCAACTCACTAATGTGAAAAATGCAACTTTTGACAAATTTTAAAAGTTACAACATGTTTGCTTCACAAGAAGTAGAGGTTCACTTTCCAGTATGCATATTTTCCAGTTGATCATACGAATAAAAAGGATGAAAACTTTACTTATATAAATATATATAAAAAAAAGGGAAATGTAGTGATGGAGAGAGCTGCTCACATCTCTAATTGCTAAGACCTAATGCTATGTGATTGCTAACACATTCACTTACAAAAAATGCATTGTGTGATATGAGATTACAATTGCCTGTGTGTTGTCAGACCTGAAAGGGGAGCAAAGAATAGCATCACTGTTTACCTTTCGTGCATGTCATAAGAGTGACTAAGGAGGGTGGAGTTAACTGTCTCATCTCGTATAGGGTCAAAGTGACAGAAAAGTCATGCTGAAGTCTCATTGACAGATCTATTGACTGAAACGTGCAAATATCGCAGCTAAGGTGTAAACCATGACAGCGAATTCTGTTCTCCAGACTATATTCTGCTAATCTGCAGGAGTTTGAGAACAAAAGCAGAATAAGAAGATTACAATTTATGATACATATGCCAAATATATACAAATAAACATACAAACATTGATATTGTGTGTCTGATTGGTTGGTATTATGTCCAATGTTGGATCAGGAAGAGAGAGTGTGGTCAACGCATGACGCAACTCTTCCATACTTGAAACAAAACTCAGGGCTAGTCATAACTCAACTATCATCATTCATAATCATCATCATCTTTTTTTCGAACTGACACAGAATCAGAACGTGTGAAATGTATCAACACAATGTTGATACACACGCTGTGCAGGACACATGGTCTGCATTGAAGATCATCGTCTACACAAAATGTTGTAACTCCATACTGACTCCCACAAGGCTGGAGGATAGAAGAAGTGCTTTAAAGACACTCTTAAGACATCACTGACTCACTTCAAAATAGATACAAATTCATGGGAGAATCTTGCACAAGACAGATCTGACTGATGTCGCAGAATCAAGAGTGATGCAGCCCCTGCAGAAAACGTCAGACATCAAGCTACACAACAAAAAATGTGCTAGAAGAAAGGCAAGAGCTGCTCAATGTCCCACAGATTCCTCCCACACATGCTCAGAGCATGGTATCCAATTCCAGGCATGTATAGGACTCATTAGTCACAGTCGGGCACACTGTAGACATCATCATCTTCATCAACATCCCAGTTGAGCTGAATGGTTAGTGTTGACTTAGACAGATGAACAACAACATTATGTCCTAAGTGAATGTAGGTTTTCTTCTTCCTTCTCTCTGTGCCAGGTAATTGAATTTGACTTGCAAGCATATGTTATCTATATATATTTTGGTGCTTTATTACTGTCTATTCCATAAAATGCAAAATCATTGATGTATTTAAAGAATATATATTTAATAGTCATATTTACTGAAGTAAAAATTAAAGCAACATTATGACTGCAGAATGTGTGTCAAAGGACAGTGGAATGGGATGCTTCACGCAAGGCGATGCTCATATCTAGCAAATGTGATACTTACCAGACATGTTTAGAAAATGAAGCCAAAAACAGAGAAACATGCGGCTTAGAATTCCAAGCTAATGGACATGTTTCTTGCAATTTCTGTTGCATAGGAAACAAATGTGCGGATATAGGAGGTAAACACTTCATTTTTTAGCACTTAGCAAAATATTGCAACAAAATAAGATAGTTGTTTAAAGTGGAAAAAACAGGCATTAAAATCATCATTTTAACCAAAAATCTGTTATGATATCATTACCTAACCTATTTTTTAATATTTGTGCCATAGGAAATCAATTAGAAGATCATACATTTGGTTTGTTATATGATCTCACCCATGTATTGATTCACGCAAAAAGGAGCAAAGAATAATAAGATTATAACCTTCAATGCACATTGTTAGAGACAAGTAAGGAGGGTTTGACAATCCTATCATGTTGAATGGTGGTTCTTAACCTATTTTGTCTAAGGCCCCTTTTGAACAATTTTTTTTTCTGTGGCCCTCCTGCCACCTAATTGCAAGAATTATATGTAGGCACCGCATGAATTACCTATACTTTTGTAATTATGCATTTTTTTTTTATTAATTCAACCTGGGGACATATTCTTTCAAAGATATAGTCTTCTTTATGGGTGTTACAATTCTTCATTATTCTGGAATCTGTCTATAAATATAATACAATTTGATCAAATAAAATATATTCCTTAGCAAAAGAGTTTTAACTTTTTTTTCTTAATCTTGTATTTTATTAATAAAATGATTTCTATTTTCATGCATTTAAAACTCAATTTGTTTTTTAATGACTAATAATTATTATTTGTTACTATTGCAGGAAGAACAAGAGACTTTACTTTCACAGTTATTTATACAGGGTTGTATATACCGAATTTGACTGAAAAGGAAATTATAAACAGAATAATTAGCGGGGTAAGTACTGTCACATCTTGAATACTTTAGTTTTTTTTAAATTGAATGAGTTGCAAAGTGGAATCAATGAATTATAAAATCCAGAATCCAATTGTCATAGGGGTGTCACCTTGAGACATTTGATGCAGTAAAGACCTCCACACATCTCTATCCTCTACCATCCTGATGAGTTTGGAAACTTTGCATCTTGTCCAGTCCTTGATATTATCCAGTTATGTCTTTTTCTGGCTTCCTCATTTTCATTGAATGAATATGTAATTGGGAATGTGTACAGACAGTAGATGTTATCATCATCATGTGCCATCTCTGCAATGAAGCTTGGCTGCAATAGACCTTCAACATTCTCTGTCCATTGCTTTGGTGATGCATTCTGCTAGATTGTAATCTGTCCATCTCATGATGGTTACTTCCACTTTAT
The DNA here is from genome assembly GCA_034231615.1 of Meghimatium bilineatum. Classification (NCBI taxonomy): domain Eukaryota; kingdom Metazoa; phylum Mollusca; class Gastropoda; order Stylommatophora; family Philomycidae; genus Meghimatium; species Meghimatium bilineatum. The sequence continues at coordinate 11,198,231 of CM067319.1, read as the reverse complement.
CTCTGTCTACATCTTGCTCACTTCCCCTCAATTCTACTCTCAAGTAAGGTCTTTAATGAGGTATTATGTCTTTTAATACGTCACAAATATTTTATGTGTGATTTTTTTATTTCCTTGAATAGTTATTTTTTCATAACTTGTTGTCAGAACCTCTTTGTTTTCTTATTTTTCATGAGGTTTCCTATTCTTCTATATATCCACATCACAGGTGTCTGTAGATCACAAAAAATAGTTTTATAATCTATACATCTGTCTATTGGTGTGTTATTTGGTGCACATATTTGATTAGTATTTGTTCAGCTGTGCATGGTTGTTTTGTGTTAAATCATGAATGTCAATTCTAGCAGATATTTAAGTTATTGGACTTCTCTTAAAGGATGAGGTTCCTTTTTGGGGCATGCTTTCAGTTAGATGTATTAGGATTAAAGGTCAAGGTAGGTCTCATGACGGCAACCTTGCCGTCTGGGATGAAGATAACTCTTCATGTACTAAGCCACAGAAAATTTTAGGTGGGGTGGCCAGTTCCCTTCCTTGCTGTCTTTACCTGTCCTAATTTATGTGTCAGGTACTCAATTACAGCTGAATCAACCAGAGGATTGGTCGTGTTAAGTCAGAAATCACAATCCGGAATTTTGAATTTTCTTGTCCGGACGTGGTTTCAAACCTGTCACGCTGTAACCCAGTAATAGCAAGCAAGCTCACTATCAACTTGGCTATCGCACTCCTCGATTAGGATTATGATGTATTAGTCATAGAATGAGATATTAGCGTTAGAGTTAGAATTAGTCTGTATTAGTCGTAGAATGAGATGTGGGTTTAAATGGTGCATCTCCATCTATCATATTTTTCTGGTTAATGACAAAGACGTTGAATGCCATGCAAACACTTCTGAAAGTCATACAAAATGTCACACTCATGAAGGAATGGATTGCTGCCTAGATTTCTTGTGTTTAAGGTGGCAATGTCCGCCGAAAATGGATGTGTCTGGTCATTGGCGCAAATAAAACGGTGACACAACGCATTTCCATTATTTGGACTACATCCTACTGGAAATCTAGTAAGAATATTGTCCTGCTACAAGAGATATCCAGTTTGAGAATGAATGCTGAAGAAGAAGAAGAAGAAGAGATGGCAATGGAGTTGTTGGAAATTAATTATAAATAAATAACTCATAGGATGTCTAACAAAATGTAGAGTGCCGCAGTAGCAAAACAAAATTCATTATCACTGTAGCAGACATATTTCTATCACAATTATATCATTTTTAATAGTACACCAAAATGACATCATACTGTTAGCAGGCAAACTCATGTGCAATAATGATATTTTTGGAGTTGTAGAGAACCCACTGTCATCTGAGTAGGAAGTATAAAACATATAGTTTTTGTCTATTTGTTTATGCTTTATAACATTATGATACTTTTTTTTGTTGATCTTTTATAAAAATTACCAATGTTATCTTTTGCTGTCAGTTTAATGTAATTCATTTTTATTTATAACACAGATGAAGTCTGCTATTACAAGCATTGAAGTTGGAATAGATGTGGATGTAGTTACCTTTAAGTAAGCAAGACCATTTATATTGTATTTCCAAATATCTTATTTGATATCTCTCTCCTTGTATCTGCTGTATCAAATTAATTTTCTCATTTTTAATTTGTCTGGCTTTGCTAAAAGGCACAGAGTAAATATTGGATGGTTAAAAGATCAATTTCCATCACAGGAAGTTGTACATCCACTTTTCAAAAAGCAAATGCAGCCACATAAATACAAATTTTGCATAGGAAATCAATCATCATAAGGTGCCATGCTGACTGGCATAGGAGTCATGGCTCTCCACAGCTCTCTGTCCACAGTATTATGTATCAAGGTCATTGTTGTTTCCTTGCCTTGCCAGGCTGTCAAACTGTTTAATATTTTCTCACGTTGTCGCCCTCTGTCTCTGGTGCCTTCAATCTTGCCTGTTGTGATTATGTTCTCTAAACCTGCCTGTCTCATGAAGTGGCCAAAAAAAGAAGATTGCCTTTTTCTTATATTATTGATTAAGGTCTGTTTCACATTTGACTCTTTCAACACCTCTACATTAGTTTTTCTGGCATTCCATGGTATTCTCAGCCTTCTTCTGTAGAACCACATCTCTGTTGCCTCTAATTTCCCACTTTCCAGTTTGTTTATTGTCCAAGACTCGCACCCATATGTTAGTATAGGGGTTATATAGCACTGCAGAACTCTCTTTCTCACCTCTAAAGACAAGGTCATATTACACAGTATATTTGTCATTTTTCTGAATGTTGTATTTAGGAAATCAATACAGTAAAAAAATACTGAGTTGATTGCTGTGTCCTGCAACATGCAACTAACTTCTTGATTTTCCCTGTTAGAGTGCTTGTCACTCTACTCATCTGACAAAACATCTCACTCATCTGACAAAACATCTCACTCATCTGATCGCAATGCTGTATCAAGAACAAGAAGCAGCAGTAAAAGTAGATGGAAACACATCAGAGTGGTTTAGCATACAGAAAGAAGTTAGGCCAGGAAGCATACTATCCCCACATCTGTTTAACACATATGTGGAAACATAATGAGAAATGTACAGGAAGATATGACACACACAGATTTTCAACCTCTAACCATCAGAGGGCAGCAGATCCCAGAAATCAGATACATAGACAATTCAGTCCTCTTAACAACACATGAAAAAGGTCTAAGACAATTGATTCTATCAACGAAAAAACACAGCGAAGCTCAAAATCTGTTCATAAATATGAGGAAAACTAAAATAATAACAACTGATAAAGTACAATCTCAACCAACAATAATAATTGATATCTACCAACTGGAAGACATATCAAATTTTGATTATTTGGGTACAAACATAAATAGTTCAGGGAACTGCACAGTAGAAATTAAGAGAAGGATGGTAATGGGGTTTTCAAAACTTGTCCAAATGGAAAATCTCTGGCAAGGTATCAATAGTAATGTAAAACTGTGTATGATAAGAACATGCGCATGCCAAGTGGCAATATATGGCTGTGAGTCTTGGATTCTAAATAAAACAGTGGCAATATACGGCTGTGAGTCTTGGATTCTAAATAAAACAGTGGCAAAGAAAGTTTCCGCCTTTGAATTGAGATGCTACAGAAAAATTGTGCATATACTATGGCCAGCAAATAAGACAAAAAAAAGAAATATTACAATTATTAAATGTTGAAGGCTTCCAGGGCTTTCTTTCATGCCCTGAAGACTTAAAATCTATGCAACAATAAGTGTGTTTTCAGTGATTAGCAAAACTTCAAATATATGCAACAATCAGAATAAGGTCATCAGAGATGAGCAGGGCCCCACTTAACATCCAAGTAATATCTGTTTCAATATTCTGCATCAATGGAGCTTGGCTAAGCAAGTAAAGATTAAAAGTGGAAAAGTAAGAATTATCCCAGATTGCGACACTGAATATGCAATGCTTTAAGAGAAAAAGTTCATTTCAGAGGGGATATATTTGTGTATATAGAAGGCATGTTCCACCATTTTTTATGCAGACAGTAGACATTCAATTGCATGAAAGCCTGCAACCATTTTGTGGCATCAATATTTGCCACTTTTGACCAAACATTTAATTTGGCCAGAGTTAGATATATTAATAATTTCTGTATCATCAAAGTTGAATGTAATAATGATTTCTGTACCATCAATGTTGAATGTAATAATGATTTCTGTACCATCAAAATTGAATGTAATAATGATTTCTGTACCATCAATGTTGAATATAATAAGGATTTCTGTACAATACAGTAGAAATTAATTATTTCTGTTTCAGCATTGTATCAATCATGATTTGTTTAGCAATAGCAGCATATAATGTAGGCCTAATCATCATTATTTCTATATCATCAGTGGAGAATGTAATAATTATTTCTGTTCTACCTGAGTTTAATAATGATTTGTGTACCAATAAAGTAGATTATTTATTTCTGTACCAGTAGAGTAGAATTTAATCATCATTTGCGTAATAATAGAGCAGAATGTAAGCATCATTTCTATATCATCAGAATAGAATGTAGGCCCCTAATCATGATTTCTGTACCAACAGTGTAGAATTTAGGCCTAATCATGATTTCTGTACCAATAGTGTAGACTGTAATCATGATTTCTGTACCAATAGTGTAGAATGTAGGCCCCTAATCATGATTTCTGTACCAATAGTGTAGAATGTAGGCCCCTAATCATGATTTCTGTACCAATAGTGTAGAATGTAGGCCTAGTCATGATTTCTGCAACAATAGTGTAGAATGTAGGCCCCTAATCATGATATCATGATTTCTGTACTAGTAGTGTAGAATGTAGGCCCAATCATGATTTCTGTACCAATAGTGTAAAATGTAGGCCTAATCATGATTTCTGTACCAACAGTGTAGACTGTAATCATGATTTCAGCACCAATAGAATATAATTTAATCATGATTTAGGGCCTATGTATCAATATAATATAATATTATCATCCTTTCATTATCAATAGAATAAAGGTCTAATGTAATCATAATTTCTGTAACATCAGAGTAAAATATAAACATAATTACTTTTCCAATAGGGTATAATGTAATTATAATTTCTGTACCATGAGAAATAAACATAATTAAGATTTTCTTACTAACAGCAACAGCAACAGCAATGAACTTATTCCACAATACAAAGCTGTATTTCTCTTGCACGTGACAGCTTTCAGTAATTACAACCAAGAAACAATAAGAGATGACATAAACCAAAACTTGATTGCCAGCACCAAAAATTCTACAAGTCCTCTCTTCATTGAAACTGGTACTTTGATACTGTCATCATATTTTGAAGGTAATTCTGCTAGTAAAGCCATAATCATTTTCCAATAATCATTATATACTTCAATAAGCCTCAGTGTAGTCTTACCAGCAATAATTTTCAAAGAATGATTGTAGAATTGATGATTTGTTAACCTCATCTTGATTCTTGATTAGAAACTGGCATCACAGCACGTGGGGCATTCCCATAAGTGTTCCACCCTCTGTTCCAGCAGCCATCCGACTCGATGGTGTTTCGAGTACAATGCCGCTGAAACAGTCAACATCAGGTCACAACTCTGGCCCTAGTTCAAGCTGTAACTAGTTCAAGCACAACGTCTGCCTGTCAGAACAACATGGTAACTGTTATCAAAAGTTACAACTACGGGATTGTATAGATGACGTGCCATGAAGCTTCTATAAGAAGATAACCTCAATATAAAGGCATGTCATCTACTAAGGTTTTCTGCTGCATGGTTGGTTTGTCTAGTGAGCCATTGGTGAGACCCACAGATGCAACTGCATGCTCAAATATGTGCATTGTTAGCCTCAATGTAGACTTCATCATTTTTCAAACATCAGTACAGAAATAAAAATTCTTGAGACCAACGGGAATTGAACCAGTATGTTCTGATGGCACCAAATCACCTGGCAACTAGAGTAAATGGGTTTTTCCATGCTTGACTTACCACATCTCCAAAAAAAGATGAGATTTTGTCAAGACATTCAAACTGTGTACTCAAGTCACTTAGAACAGACCTATCGAGACAAGCACTATTACAACAACAATGAACATGCCGTACAAGTATTGAAGTATCCTTAGTGACAACAAATATATAACATATAACATCCATATAAGGGTCAATAGATCTTCTTGTAAACATGGAGAACATACTCTGTCACCATTCATTTCAATGGTGTTGGTCATCATGTTGCCCTTGATATCAAGGTCACTGCCCTCAGAGCCTGCACCACGGATGCAGATCTTGAAAGTCGATTTATTTTTGAGTTTGGTACCCTCAAGCCTTTTGAACTTAATTCAGAACATTCATTTGTTTAAATATGTGTTGGTGTGGTCCTTGTTATATTGCCATCCACAAAGACCTAACAGTTCGAAACGTTGTTGAAAAATTTTTGTGTAATGTAGTATGTATTTTTTCATGTTTACACCCCATAGCTCTTTAATGATTGTCAGTTGTCAAGTGAAACTAAAAAACTGTGTTTTATGTAAGTACTCTTGTTTATAAGTGCATTTTAAACAAAGTTCCTAGGATTATTTATTGAAATTACAGAGTAATGTGTTATGAGTGGTACTTATGGCAAGAGGCATACCACTTCATTGAGAGTGTCAGAGTAAATATTTTAAAGCCAGGTAAAATGAAGCCAATCAATCATCTATACAATTTTGAACTTTTTGGGGGTTTCAAAACTTAAAATATTTTAACAAAATTATTGTTAACCATTGATTCTAACCAGTTATTCTGACTAATGTCACAAATATGAACATTAAGTATTTTTTTCCTGTATCTCATAAGGATTGGAGTGCAACATTTCAACCAGCATCTGCCCAGAAAGAATGGACTGTCTTCAGGTGCAGAATGAGAAAACCTTGTGCCTCTGTGATGATGAGTCATTTTTTCTGCCCTCTAAACATTCCTGTTCAAGTTGTAAGTAAATAAATGAAGGCTAAATTTTGAATAATTTTGCCTATTATTATTTTGAAATACTGGTAAATTTTACAGAGAGAGGGGAAAATAGTAGCAACTATCTGACATGCTATGCATGTTGTAAGAGGAAACTAAGATGGATTAAATGTAGGTATGTTCATCCTATCCTGTAAAAGTACAGCAATATCATGTGTTAGGGAAATTAAAAAGTAAACTGACTTGACAGCATGGCAACAGTGAATGGTGGTAGTTCAATGGTCTATGCTGATATTTTTAATGCAATAAAGCAGTTAACCAGTTAAAGGATGTAAGGTGTATTTCTTTTTTTTTGTGTGTCTGGAATGCAGGACCTGGAAGTTAAGCATGGTGCTGTAAGAAACATGCAGAATATGAGAGTCACAAGAGTTAATAACACAGAACAGGAACAATCAGTTACCATGTGCTGAGGGACAAACTGGTTATGAGATCAAAGCACCTACAGATGTGCCCAAAGTGCCATAATGGTGATCTGATGACTAATTACCCAACTGAAAAATTGATCTAAACTGAACTACTGAACTAGCCTAACTTTCAGAGTTTAATTTAATAGAGTACTTTTTATGCAGAGTTTTGAAAGAATTTTTGGCAAACATACACATATAATTTTACAGATATTTTAAGCTAAAATACAGAATTATCATTCTTAAAATTAAGATTTGAAAATGTGAAGTTTTCATAATACAAAAGAGCAATTAAATATATGCATTTATTCTGATAAATATCGTGTGCAATAAATCCTTATCAATGGAGAAAAGAAAAGAAATGATGTATTTTGGTAGAATTTATATCTTTGTTGCTGTTCGTGTCATACTTTTTTTTAAAATTTCATTGAAAATCAGTGTTAAAGTAATCTGATTCTGGTAAAATGGTGTGGGATGATAATTATGTTATTTCTGCTTGTCAAAAAAGGAAGCTTTCTGCTGAAGGCGGTTGTGTCGGGCCATTGGTGCAAATAAAATGGCAACATAATGCATTGCCATTCTCTGGACTATATCCTGCTGGAAATCTAGCAGGGCCATTGTCCTGCTACAACAGAGATCCACTGGGAGTTTGAGAATGAATGCTGAAGAAGAAGAAAAAAGGAAGTTTAGGAGAGGATATTGGCACCACTGAGTAATTTTATGTCCACTATAGTACTAAATTGTTACAATGAGAGTATTGACATAATATAGATTTTATGTGCTACTATCTTCAATGTGGCACACCTGCAACCCTAATGGATTATTGGCTTTATTATTACAAGGGCTGTTAGTTCTGACTTAATTTTTTTCTTTCTTGAAAACCATAATATTATAGCATTGCTATTTAATAGTTTCCTGTGATGACCATCTGTCAATTTATTTATGAAACCAGAAGTATGGAACTTTCTGTGTGTGCTGTATGAGATCCTTTTGGTGAAGGTGAGATAGTTTTTTTTGCATTTCAAAAATGGATGCTATCTTCAGCAATGAGTATCCATGTATTTCTGCTTTTGGCTTGGAATATTGGTTCTGAAACTTTTAAAATACACTCTAAGTAGATCTAAAAATTTTAGTGGTATTCCTATTTCAAAAGTGAACACAGATCCTGTGAATATGACCTTGTCAAGATTTGACAGCTCCATGGCCAATATAAAGATCATATTGATTGTGTTCTTTTATATTGATGAGATGGTTTATCATGAATAATAACAGAGGATGGAGTTTCAATGTAGAATTCGACAAAACAGTTCTGCAATGTCTCCATGATGATATTCACAAACATAACTTTGCGATATGGCACACAAGAAATTGAGTTGTTCATCATGATAACACCCTTACACAAACATGATAACACTTTTACACAAAGATCTGTAACCTTTCACTTATTTTTGATGAAACACAACATTCCATTGTGTCAATGTATGATCCCACAACCTTCATACTCACCTGATCCACAACCTTCAAACTCACCTGATCCCACAACCTTCATACTCACCTGATCCCACAACCTTCATACTCACCTGATCTCACAACCTGCACATTCACCCGATTGTACTCCATGTGACATTTTCTTGAATCCACAACTTAAGAAAACAATGAAAGATCACATATTCAATGACGTTGAGGAGATTCAAGCCAACACCAAGGGAAAAATTAGGCTATTCTAAAATGTACCTTCATTCCTTCAGAGGACTGGAATAAGTGTATACAATTACAAGGGAGCTACTTTTAAGAATATAGAACCAACTAGTCTGTATGTATAATGGTTTTCCAGAAGAGAAATCAGCTTAGGAATATATTGAATAACCCTTGTATTATAGTAATCTACTGTTAATTGGTCTTTTATAGCAAAGTTTAAGAATGAAAAATTACTTATAATATTTCTTTTGTACAGTGAAGGAGCTTCAAGTGACAAACATATATGCAACAGATGACAAAGTTACAGATGACAGAGTTACATTGGAATGGACTGCACAGACATACAGCGTAACTGTTAGTTATGAAGTGCAGCTGTTACCAAATATAGGACAAGTTGTGGCAGACTCTGTCAGTTCTAGAGGAGCACTTGTGTCACATTTAAAACCTAGAACACAGTACAGCTTCACTGTTACATCCATATTTAAAAATAAATTTTACACCAAAACGGTGAATTCATCAGTTTATGAAGTTTGGACAAGTGAGTATTATTATGTATGTGTTACATAAGCGTACATACTCATACAATAATAAAGTTCATTGATAACATTAGAATGGAGATGTAATACAATACTTCGTGCATACAACAGTAGAAGATCAGGTTACAAGCAAGAGGAAGACCAAGAACTAGATGGGTAGAGACAATCAAATAAACTTTAAAGAGATGGGCAGACCATGGCCAGTGCGACCCAAATGACCAAAGACAGAAAACTGCAACTTTCCCACACAATGCTTAAAAGTACAAGTGGAAATGACAATAGATAGATAGAATACCCTGAAACCATTTGGTCTTAGTACAAATCATAAATTATTTTCAATAGGTGATCTTTGTTGTTTACCATTCCTGATGTTTCATCATTCCATTTGTTTGCAGTCCTAGTTGTTTTATTTATTCGCTCTCTTCCAGTTTTTTTAATTTGTGTTTCTGCTACAATGCATAAAGTATGTGTCTTACGTTATCTGCTGCCTTGGCTATTTTTCTGTTATTTTTGTCATTAATTCTCAAACTCCCACTGGATCTATCTTTTAGCTGGACAATGGTCCTACTAGATTTCCAGCATGATTTAGTCCAGAGAATGTAAATGTGTTTTGTCCCGATTTTATTTGAGCCAAAACACATCAGACTTCAGCAGTGCTTTTTACCACTTCCACTGAATGGTGAACATCTATGACAATATCACTAGTAGGCCAGCCATACGAGAGAACTGGTTATTATACATACACTCTACTCTCCAATCTTAAAACTAATAACAGTTAAACATGCTTGATCATTTTATAGCTGCCTTGCATCATTTTGATATATAACCGCATAGCCCACTTTCTGCTATTAAATGTCTGCTATCTAGTCTATTTGCAATATCATATTTTATGTGATTTGTGATTTATATTATATGTGATTTGGAAAAGCAACATCAGTGTTGGAGTGAAAATCAAACTGTATAGGTCGCTGGTGCTTTCTGTTGTGTTGTATGGTTATGAGAGTTGGACACTCACTGTGGACATGGAGAGAAGATTACAGGCTTTCGAGTATAAATGCTACAGAAGAATTCTACGAATTTCCTATAGGGAACATAGGACCAATGTGTACGTAAGAAATAAAGTAGAGATGTGTGCAGGTGTCCAGGAGCCATTGCTTTCAATAGTGAAATGACGAAAACTAGCATGGTTCGGACATGTATACAGGCACGATTCCTTGTCAAAAACAATACTGCAGGGAACTGTCGAGGGTGGAAGAAGCAGAGGAGGACAAATAAAGACATGGACAGACAACATCAAGGAATGGACAGGGCTAAATATTTCCACACTCATCCGCATCGCTGAGGATAGAATTCGCTGGAGCACTCTGTGTGCTGAAGCATCCAATGTGGTACCCCTACGACCCTGAAGGGTTATGGGTTTATTGATATTGATTGATCATATTTTATTTTGTTCTCTGTTCATTTTCTTTTCTTGATAAATAACTTATGGTTGTAATGTTGATTTAATCTGTTTTATGAACTGTTAGTTAACTATATTTTTTCATGTCTGTTAGCCTGTTTCATGAACTGTAGTACAAATTACTTTGTTATTATTATTACTACATATTGCATCAATATCTATCTTTGTCTAAGAGATGTAGAGATGTTCATATCAGGGTTCTGTTTTGCTGCCTTTAACAGAAGCTGTACATGGAGATACATGTAATCAGAGTGCAGAAACAAATGGCAACAAATGTGGTGGAGCGAACATGCAATGTGTGCATGTACAAACTGCTGGAACACGTTGTCTGTGTGATTCAGGATACTATTTCAGTTCCACCTGTAGAGATGGTAGGTACTTTACAATACTAAATATACTTGATAATCATCATCATCTTATTACAAGACGTGAAGGGTTACCACTGCAGACACATCTTTTCTTTTCTTTCCTGTACCTTATCTTTTATTCTTCAATTTCTGGTCCCTAGTTCTTGTATATCATCCTCTGTGTTGTTCTGTCATCTTAATATTTGTCTATCTTGTGGTCCTCTTGCAAGTAATCTATATGCATTTGCACATATTATAATTCTGGTGGTCTCAATATTATTTACAATTCCCAACCATATAAGTATGTTTCCATTCAATATGATTGTTTATATAAATCATGAATTTATGTTCTCTGTCATCTATTGTTTTACCCCAGGTAAATGGTGACCACACGGATCCCCACTTGCCATTTAGCGTATCGGGTAGCTTGAATTTTTGTCCCAAGGACAGGTTTATTACCTCAGTTATACTATATCCATGTTTGTTAGAATGTCTTTGATGTAGTCTATACATTTCCTTCGTGGTCTTCCTCTTGTGTAGTAACCTGATCTGTTTTATATGTCCTTGTAGAGAGTTGGGTATTTTCCATTCTCATAAGATATCCAAACCATTGTATTTGCTTCTTGATATAGAAGCCTGTTCAACGTATAATATAATGACTATTCTATTTCTGATGTCAAAATTTATAATATATCTAATATTATAATGCTGACAGTATTTCTCAAGCATTTCATTTCACATGTTTTTAACTATCTTTTGTGTGCAGATATCATTGTCCAATTCTGACATTGGTAACAGAGTGTTGGTAGAAAAATAATTGTATCATTTGATCTTGATAGTTGGATCTTGAATTAGTGGTGACAGCTGATATTGCATTTGCCTTTTGGCATCTTGATTCTACCTCTTTGTCTAGAATTAAGTGCATGATAAAAAAATTGCTTCAATACTTGAACTCTGAAACTTTTTGCACCTTGATATTATTTATTTATATGTTTAATGGGCTTGGGATTTTTCTGATTATCAAAGTTTGTCGTTCATATGTCAAATTTCATGTTGTACTTGTTGCAAGTTATTATACGCGAAGAATTGAAATGTTGTTGTAGTTGTTCTTCATGTTCATATGACACATTTCATGTTGTACTTGTTGCAAGTTATTATATGTCAAATTTCATGTTGTACTTGTTGCAAGTTATTATATGTCAAATTTCATGTTGTACTTGTTGCAAGTTATTATATGTCAAATTTCATGTTGTACTTGTTGCAAGTTATTATATGTCAAATTTCATGTTGCACTTGTTGCAAGTTATTATATGTCAAATTTCATGTTGTACTTGTTGCAAGTTATTATATGTCAAATTTCATGTTGTACTTGTTGCAAGTTATTATACGCGAAGAATTGAAATGTTGTTGTAGTTGTTCTTCATGTTCATATTTGTTGTCTCTACTTCATCATATGTTTAAATTTTTATCTTTGATTTATATGAATATTAATTGTAATATTCAGTTCTTGAACACATTAAGATGCCAGTGTTGTTATGGCTCAAAAAAGAAAAAAGAATAGTGACACTGTTACTGCCATGTCTGTTTTAAGAGGCGGTTAAGGATGTTTATAATACCTTAGGGGGTCCAATGGTTTGATTGATTGTATTGTTAAATAGTGATGAATATAAATAGGAGCCAAAGTAGTTTAATGTTAAGTCATGCGCACACCGATCAGTAGACCTGGATTTTTACTGAACTTATTATTTATGATTAAAATACAAATTACTCCCATGGTTAACCTAGCCACAAGAAAGTAGTGTACCAGGGTTAATGTTCTGAGAAAATTGAGGAATGGCACCAGTGCTACAGGGCAAGTGTATAAGGCGATGCTAAGCAGGCAGTTTTTTGTCAGCAATTGATTAGGCTTCTGAGCAATTATGGGAAACTGTGCTGTCATGCTGATTCATAATTCAGTTTATCTTTATGATCATGAACACTTTCAATTGTAAATCTACATTTCTGATTCTCTTTACAAGACATATCTACACCCCAAAGAATTTATTTTATGAAAATTGTTATATTCACTTCATACAGTTTTGGATAGAAAATTGGACTGCAGTAAAGCTATGACAAATGATGCACAGTGAGAACACAGACTGATAAGATTTTATGAATCATTGAACACACAAAATGGACGTTTCTGCCTAAAAGTCTTTATCAGGAATAAAACACTCAAATAACTATCATCAATACTTACACCATGTTCAAATTTGTAACGGCTCTGGAAAAACTACCAATCAAAGAGAATGCCAAAAAAACATTAATCTGAATCTGAAAGTAAAACTTCACTACATGACATAAGGAACTGTAAAAAAACACCCAAAAAACTGTCAAATACTGCATGTTTCCCATTAAGAAGTTGCAGAGAGGGATTTTGAGGGAACAAGAGTGACAAACCCTTCTATCATCGTCATACACCATACAACACCATCATCATCATCATTATATAGTAAGGTTTATATTTCAATAATAACATTTGAACTGTGGACATTGTTTCCCAGAAACTGAACTGCAAGTGAAAAACTTGAATTTAGCATCGAGTACCACAGACACAGTAATTTTGATGTGGACATCAGACAAACATGGAACCAATGTTACTTACAGAGTCCAACCATCACCCAATACCGGACAAGAGGCAACAGATTATGTCAGTGTTAACAGGGTTAAATGGATTGGTCTGAATCCTGGCACACGGTACAACTTTACGGTTACGTCCATACTACCAGCTGATAATCTCTACCCAGAAAGACAAGTTGCTATTGCAGTGATTACTGTCTCGACAAGTAAGTCAAGTTTTCTTTAAAACTATTATTTCTTTGTAGAAACATTATGTTGTATGCCTATCATCTTTACATGGTTATGAATACGTTTAGTTTAACAAGAAACAACTATAATCTGTCATACATAGCTATCTCTACCCTTTAGGAACATGTAAAATAAATTATAATCTATCATACATAGCTACCCATACATTGTATGGGTGGGTCTCTCAGTGGAAGATGCACAGATGGGAGGACCCTCAGTGTTGTCATATCCGGCAGCAGTCGACTGTAACAGAATTATACATCTCTAACAAATTTTCAATTATTATATCCATTTTGTATCTAGGACTAAGCAGGCAGTAAATGACATCAAAAAATTACACAAAACTGTGGATTGACATATATTTTATAAAAAGTGTGAAGGTAGACCTTTATTTTGGGAAAAGATTGCCAAGCCAAGATATTTCTCATCATCTACTGAAAGAAACCGAGCACCTATGGGATTGTAGAAGTGTGATTACATCAGTACTTAAATATTTCTGAATTACTATAACTACAGTCTGAACAAATGAGTCATTATTTTATAGACTGCTATAATTAATAATCACTGAGATAATGATTCTTTTTAGAAGAATTATAAAAATTGCAATAGATAGCTACACAAATTATTGTAGAGATCCTCAGAGATGCTGGGGTAAAGAGACAGATTATAGAAAAATGTAGATAGAAAGTCAACATCTATATGGAACATGATGGAAAAAGTTAGTATGTTGTCACGTGATTTGTCCACTGATTCTTGTATTGTACCTAAAATAGTTTCATGAAACATAAGTTCGGTCAAAAATATATATAGAAAATATAAGAAAAAATGGCATCACATACCACACATGTTCAAAACTTTTCAATAACTTACAAAATTGATGTCATAACACATCAAAATCATGTCAGAAGTAATGTGAACATATTACACTTTTGATTGCAACTATCATTATGTTGATATAAATACCAACAATGATTAAATAAAACAAATACTATCCATGTCACTTTATCGACAATCCGTAAAATATAATGGTATCATAGGATCGATTGTAAGACAGTATGTAGGGAAAGAGTTAGAAGTCATATTTTTATAAGACTACTAGTAAAGCAAAATGAGTTAAACAGGTTACTAAAACACTTACATTGCCTATTAATAAAAATATATTTAAAAAATTATATATAAAAAAACATACAATAAAACTAAACAGGACAATTCTCCATGTATCGGCTCAAATAAAACCTTTTTCAAGAGACAAACAACAGAAAACAACAAAATAAAAAACAAAATAAATGACTATATTTCAAAATAAATGACTAACCTTATAAGACTACTAGCACTATAGTTACCCTCTGGGTTTTGAGGTTGAATATGTGGCAACACTATCACTCTGGGGCAAATTTATCTCATAGAAATTCAAAACAATCTCAGAAAAAACGTCAACCACTTTGTATAATATCTATGAAACTACATTGACCAAGATAGAGTCAATATCATAAAAACATAAAAACAGCACTTTCAGAATCCTGGAAAAAATTATAACACAGGACCAAAGCTTAGGATACTCAACTTAAATATAATTCTTACTTATGATAGTGAAAACTTGATGTGAACCAATGGCATTTAGAGATCAGACAAATTCAAAAGAAAATTTTTGAGAAGAATACTTTGTCTCAACTCTTTCCATATGATTATTTTTAGTTTTTTTACCACATTAATTAATTAATTAAAATTAATTGGTGGTATCTATCCTGACTATTTGAATATCTATTTTGACTAGAAAATAATAGATTGAACTAACAAGTAACAAACAACAAGCACTTATGTAGACACTGGATTGGAAAAGAAAATGAGGAAGACCTAAAACTACTCTAAAAAAACATCATACTTAAAGAAGGAGAAACAATGGGCTGCAAGTCAATACAATAACTAAAATTGATGCTCAACACCTCTTTAAATTATTAATTCCATGTTCACCAAGAAATAGCAGGGAAAGCACACAACTATTTATTCGCAAGGGTTTTATGGAATCCAAATAAAAAACATAGCATCACTATCATTCAATTTATATTTCACTGTTTTAACTATTTTTCTTCAGTGACAGAAGAGTTACAAATAATTATTAAAATTATCTAATTCTTGTTGTTCAAACAGAATTTACCTTTGGAATGGAATGTAGGCCTACTATTCCACTTGATAAGTGTACAACAAACATGATCTGTCATGCAAGTTTGGATAGCAAGAACAGATGTCTCTGCGATGTTTCAACTTTTTATGTAGACTCATTAGAAACGTGTTTACCTTGTAAGTAAAGAAAAGAAAGGCTATTTGTGGATATTATTTGCCTTAGATATTTTAGATATTTAGATATAGTACCTTTTAATGTCATAAAAAACATGCTAACACTTTTCATTCAGTCACAAGTAAATATAACTCCATTTATTTCTTATATGTAGTAGTGTTATGATTGTTAAGGTTATTTAACTGGTCCCATTAATAATGATAAATCTTCAATATAGTTTAACAGTGTTAAATATGGAATCACCCATGTGTTGCAAGGGCCCAAGAGTGGAGCAAAGAATAGCAACGTTTTTTACCTCCCATGCATGTCGTAAGAGACGATTAACCTTTAGCAAGCCAGATTAAAAAATACGAAACGTCTCCCTGCCACCGGATTCTTTTTTGAAAATTTGCGTTATTGATGGTGACTGTTTTGAAAATGTGATAATTTTTTGGTTGTTAGAGATATTTAAATAATATTTGCACATATAAATAAAGAATTGAATTCTGCATATATTGGTGTAATTTATGTACATGTGTGTGTGATACCAGACGTATCAGAAAGTGGTAAAGACGTTTTTCACCAAAAAACATATATTTTATAACAAATAAAGAGAAAAAAATATTTGTAAAAAATAACTTACCTTACTTATCAAATTCCTTGGCAACACTGTACACTAATTTATTACACTAATTAACACCATTACTTTCTCTATCAGTAACTTAACTGCAAGCAGTAAATCTGGTATAGGGCCTATTCTCTATCAGTAACTGAGCAGCAAGTAATAAATCTGTTAGTTTCTCTACTAGTATGCCAGATATAAGTAATATGAGCCTAGATCAGTTACTTTCTCTGTCAGTAACAAAGCTATAAGTAAGAAATATATTACTTTCTTTATAAGAAACTGAGATGAAATTGAACCATCTGTTATTTTCATTTCAGCAAATGAACTGCAAGTGAAAAACTTGATCTCATCAAGTACTCCTTACACAGTTAATTTGACATGGACAGCAGAGTCATTTGGGTCTAATGTAAGTTACACAATACAACCGTACCCCTACATAGGACAAGTTGTAGCTGATTCTGTGAGCAATCTTGGGGCGCAATGGTCTGGTCTATATCCTGGCACGCAGTATATGTTCACAGTTACATCCACCTTAACAAATATCTTCTATACAGAAACTTATAAGATATCACAGCACGTTTGGACAAGTAAGTAGAAATAGTATGTATGCATTTATTTGTACTAGAATTCAAAGTTAGATATTACTCTTTGTTAAAGAATTCACAGTCAAATATTTTTGTATGTAACTATTCAGTCAAGAATTGTTGTTTGCAACACAATTCAAAAGCAAATATTGTGATTTGTAACACAGGACTTAACTAAAAGTCAAAAATTGCTGTTTGTAAAAGGGGGAGTTTGAAAAGGAATGATGAAGAAAAAGAAGAAGATACTATAGATTGGTTTTGAACCTATAACCTCAAAGATAAAGAACTTAGCCATTAAACCATGGAGATCCCAGAAAGAGAATATCTAAATGTAATTATTGTTTCTCTCTACAGAAGCTGTGCATGGCAATTCTTGCCAACCTTACGAAACAACAGATGGTACAATTTGCTCAGGTAATAACATAGAGTGCCGTAATGCAAACAATGAGGGAAGACATTGTCTGTGTTCAGTTGGATACTATCTAAATCTAGACAATAACTGCCGTAATGGTAAGTTTGTTTCACATGATGTTCGTAAATAATGATGCATTAATTTGCTAAACATCTTTTTATACATCTTTATTTTTCTGCACTCAGTCTCAATAGATTAAGGGATGCAGTTTGGAGAATGCATTGTCTCATGGTTTATAGCTTGGTTGTAATATCTGCGCATTTCAGCATGGATTTTGGGTCACTTTAAGCCTCTATAGTAGTGTGTCTCAATCTTTTTTGATTCATCACCCCCTTGAGCTATAAATTATGTGTGCTGCCCCCCCCCCCACCCCACTCATATCACAAGGGTAAGTAGAAAATTTAACAAATTCCGATAACAGGAATTAATTGAAAATGTATTCAAAACTTGCTACGCGATTATGATAGTAAAGTAACAGTTTAGTAATTGACATGGTTGATTTTAAGAGTTTCAAATTGAATCAAACTGTGAACAATCATAGAAGTGAAGCTATACTTTGGAAGTTCACTGATTTTAAGGATGGATAAGCACAGCAGTAAATATAAATTGTATAAATGGCTATCTGTGGCTATTTTGATATTGATACAAGGCAGTTGTAAGAAGGTCAAGCATGCATGACCATGGTTAGCTTCGAGCCTAGTGTCCTGCAAGTAAGCATGAGCACCTTTTTTCTTGTGTAAGGCTGGCTTACCTTTCTATCGATGTCATTACAGGTGTCCACCATACAGTGGAAGTGATAAAAACACTGAACATATTACCAATGTCAAAGTTGGATGTTTCAGGCCATATGTTCCTGTTTGTATATCTCTCCTACTATAGATCCACTGGCAGTTTTGTCCTACTATAGGAGAGATCCACTAGCAGTTTTGTCCTACTATAGGAAAGATCCACTGGCAGTTTTGTCCTACTATAGGAGAGATCCACTAGCAGTTTTGTCCTACTATAGGAGAGATCCACTAGCAGTTTTGTCCTACTATAGGAGAGATCCACTGACAGTTTTGTCCTACTATAGGAAAGATCCACTGACAGTTTTGTCCTACTATAGGAAAGATCCACTGACAGTTTTGTCCTACTATAGGAAAGATCCACTGACAGTTTTGTCCTACTATAGGAAAGATCCACTGACAGTTTTGTCCTACTATAGGAAAGATCCACTGACAGTTTTGTCCTACTATAGGAAAGATCCACTGACAGTTTTGTCCTACTATAGGAAAGATCCACTGGCAGTTTTGTCCTACTATAGGAAAGATCCACTGGCAGTTTTGTCCTACTATAGGAGAGATCCACTGACAGTTTTGTCATACTATAGGAAAGATCCACTGGCAGTTTTGTCCTACTATAGGAAAGATCCACTGACAGTTTTGTCCTACTATAGGAAAGATCCACTGGCAGTTTTGTCCTACTATAGGAAAGATCCACTGGCAGTTTTGTCCTACTATAGGAAAGATCCACTGGCAGTTTTGTCCTACTATAGGAGAGATCCACTAGCAGTTTTGTCCTACTATAGGAGAGATCCACTAGCAGTTTTGTCCTACTATAGGAGAGATCCACTGACAGTTTTGTCCTACTATAGGAAAGATCCACTGACAGTTTTGTCCTACTATAGGAAAGATCCACTGACAGTTTTGTCCTACTATAGGAAAGATCCACTGACAGTTTTGTCCTACTATAGGAAAGATCCACTGACAGTTTTGTCCTACTATAGGAAAGATCCACTGACAGTTTTGTCCTACTATAGGAAAGATCCACTGACAGTTTTGTCCTACTATAGGAAAGATCCACTGGCAGTTTTGTCCTACTATAGGAAAGATCCACTGGCAGTTTTGTCCTACTATAGGAGAGATCCACTGACAGTTTTGTCCTACTATAGGAAAGATCCACTGGCCGTTTTGTCCTACTATAGGAAAGATCCACTGACAGTTTTGTCCTACTATAGCAGAGATCCACTAGCAGTTTTGTCCTACTATAGGAAAGATCCACTGGCAGTTTTGTCCTACTATAGGAAAGATCCACTGGCAGTTTTGTCCTACTATAGCAGAGATCCACTGGCAGTTTTGTCCTACTATAGCAGAGATCCACTAGCAGTTTTGTCCTACTATAGGAAAGATCCACTGGCAGTTTTGTCCTACTATAGGAAAGATCCACTGGCAGTTTTGTCCTACTATAGGAAAGATCCACTGGCAGTTTTGTCCTACTATAGGAAAGATCCACTGGCAGTTTTGTCCTACTATAGGAAAGATCCACTGGCAGTTTTGTCCTACTATAGCAGAGATCCACTGGCAGTTTTGTCCTACTATAGGAGAGATCCACTGACAGTTTTGTCCTACTATAGGAAAGATCCACTGGCAGTTTTGTCCTACTATAGCAGAGATCCACTGACAGTTTTGCCCTACTATAGGAAAGATCCACTGGCAGTTTTGTCCTACTATAGGAAAGATCCACTGGCAGTTTTGTCCTACTATAGGAAAGATCCACTGGCAGTTTTGTCCTACTATAGGAAAGATCCACTGGCAGTTTTGTCCTACTATAGCAGAGATCCACTGGCAGTTTTGCCCTACTATAGGAAAGATCCACTGGCAGTTTTGTCCTACTATAGGAAAGATCCACTGGCAGTTTTGTCCTACTATAGGAGAGATCCACTGACAGTTTTGTCCTACTATAGGAAAGATCCACTGGCAGTTTTGTCCTACTATAGGAAAGATCCACTGACAGTTTTGTCCTACTATAGGAAAGATCCACTGGCAGTTTTGTCCTACTATAGGAAAGATCCACTGGCAGTTTTGTCCTACTATAGGAGAGATCCACTGACAGTTTTGTCCTACTATAGGAAAGATCCACTGGCAGTTTTGTCCTACTATAGGAAAGATCCACTGGCAGTTTTGTCCTACTATAGGAGAGATCCACTGGCAGTTTTGTCCTACTATAGGAAAGATCCACTGGCAGTTTTGTCCTACTATAGGAAAGATCCACTGGCAGTTTTGTCCTACTATAGGAAAGATCCACTGGCAGTTTTGTCCTACTATAGGAAAGATCCACTGGCAGTTTTGTCCTACTATAGGAAAGATCCACTGGCAGTTTTGTCCTACTATAGGAAAGATCCACTGGCAGTTTTGTCCTACTATAGGAAAGATCCACTGGCAGTTTTGTCCTACTATAGGAAAGATCCACTGGCAGTTTTGTCCTACTATAGGAAAGATCCACTGGCAGTTTTGTCCTACTATAGGAGAGATCCACTAGCAGTTTTGTCCTACTATAGCAGAGATCCACTGGCAGTTTTGTCCTACTATAGGAAAGATCCACTGGCAGTTTTGTCCTACTATAGGAAAGATCCACTGGCAGTTTTGTCCTACTATAGCAGAGATCCACTGGCAGTTTTGTCCTACTATAGGAGAGATCCACTGGCAGTTTTGTCCTACTATAGGAAAGATCCACTGGCAGTTTTGTCCTACTATAGGAAAGATCCACTGGCAGTTTTGTCCTACTATAGGAAAGATCCACTGGCAGTTTTGTCCTACTATAGGAAAGATCCACTGGCAGTTTTGTCCTACTATAGGAAAGATCCACTGGCAGTTTTGTCCTACTATAGGAAAGATCCACTGGCAGTTTTGTCCTACTATAGCAGAGATCCACTGGCAGTTTTGTCCTACTATAGCAGAGATCCACTGGCAGTTTTGTCCTACTATAGCAGAGATCCACTGGCAGTTTTGTCCTACTATAGCAGAGATCCACTGGCAGTTTTGTCCTACTATAGCAGAGATCCACTGACAGTTTTGTCCTACTATAGCAGAGATCCACTGGCAGTTTTGTCCTACTATAGGAAAGATCCACTGGCAGTTTTGTCCTACTATAGGAAAGATCCACTGGCAGTTTTGTCCTACTATAGGAGAGATCCACTGGCAGTTTTGTCCTACTATAGGAAAGATCCACTGGCAGTTTTGTCCTACTATAGGAAAGATCCACTGGCAGTTTTGTCCTACTATAGGAGAGATCCACTAGCAGTTTTGTCCTACTATAGGAGAGATCCACTGACAGTTTTGTCCTACTATAGGAAAGATCCACTGGCAGTTTTGTCCTACTATAGGAGAGATCCACTAGCAGTTTTGTCCTACTATAGGAGAGATCCACTGACAGTTTTGTCCTACTATAGGAGAGATCCACTGACAGTTTTGTCCTACTATAGGAGAGATCCACTGACAGTTTTGTCCTACTATAGGAGAGATCCACTGACAGTTTTGTCCTACTATAGGAAAGATCCACTGGCAGTTTTGTCCTACTATAGGAGAGATCCACTAGCAGTTTTGTCCTACTATAGGAGAGATCCACTGACAGTTTTGTCCTACTATAGGAGAGATCCACTAGCAGTTTTGTCCGACTATAGGAGAGATCCACTGACAGTTTTGTCCTACTATAGGAGAGATCCACTGACAGTTTTGTCCTACTATAGGAGAGATCCACTGACAGTTTTGTCCTACTATAGGAGAGATCCACTAGCAGTTTTGTCCTACTATAGGAGAGATCCACTGACAGTTTTGTCCTACTATAGGAGAGATCCACTGACAGTTTTGTCCTACTATAGGAAAGATCCACTGGCAGTTTTGTCCTACTATAGCAGAGATCCACTGACAGTTTTGTCCTACTATAGGAGAGATCCACTGACAGTTTTGTCCTACTATAGGAAAGATCCACTGACAGTTTTGTCCTACTATAGGAAAGATCCACTGGCAGTTTTGTCCTACTATAGCAGAGATCCACTGACAGTTTTGTCCTACTATAGGAGAGATCCACTGACAGTTTTGTCCTACTATAGGAAAGATCCACTGGCAGTTTTGTCCTACTATAGGAGAGATCCACTGACAGTTTTGTCCTACTATAGGAAAGATCCACTGGCAGTTTTGTCCTACTATAGGAGAGATCCACTAGCAGTTTTGTCCTACTATAGCAGAGATCCACTGACAGTTTTGTCCTACTATAGGAAAGATCCACTGACAGTTTTGTCCTACTATAGGAGAGATCCACTAGCAGTTTTGTCCTACTATAGCAGAGATCCACTGACAGTTTTGTCCTACTATAGGAGAGATCCACTGACAGTTTTGTCCTACTATAGGAAAGATCCACTGGCAGTTTTGTCCTACTATAGCAGAGATCCACTGACAGTTTTGTCCTACTATAGGAAAGATCCACTGGCAGTTTTGTCCTACTATAGCAGAGATCCACTGACAGTTTTGTCCTACTATAGGAGAGATCCACTGACAGTTTTGTCCTACTATAGCAGAGATCCACTGACAGTTTTGTCCTACTATAGGAGAGATCCACTGACAGTTGTGTCCTACTATAGGAAAGATCCACTGGCAGTTTTGTCCTACTATAGCAGAGATCCACTGGCAGTTTTGTCCGACTATAGCAGAGATCCACTGGCAGTTTTGTCCTACTATAGCAGAGATCCACTGGCAGTTTTGTCCTACTATAGCAGAGATCCACTGACAGTTTTGTCCGACTATAGGAGAGATCCACTGACAGTTTTGTCCTACTATAGGAAAGATCCACTGGCAGTTTTGTCCTACTATAGCAGAGATCCACTGACAGTTTTGTCCTACTATAGGAAAGATCCACTGACAGTTTTGTCCTACTATAGGAAAGATCCACTGACAGTTTTGTCCTACTATAGGAAAGATCCACTGGCAGTTTTGTCCTACTATAGGAGAGATCCACTGACAGTTTTGTCCTACTATAGCAGAGATCCACTGACAGTTTTGTCCTACTATAGCAGAGATCCACTGGCAGTTTTGTCCTACTATAGGAGAGATCCACTGACAGTTTTGTACTACTATAGCAGAGATCCACTGACAGTTTTGTCCTACGTTAGGAGAGATCCTAAAGAGATCCTTAGAGAAGTGCAGTAGCCTAGTTGATAGTGAGTTTGCTTTCTATCACTGGATTACAGCGTGCCATGTTCGAAACCACGTCCGGACAAAAAAGAAGGTCTGGGTTGTTATTTCTCACTTGACACGACCACTCCTCCAGTCGGCTCAGCTGTAAATGAGTACCTGACGCATGAGTTAGAGGAGGTAAAGACAGCAAGGAAGGGAACTGGCCACCCCACCTAATAGTTGCTGCGGCTTAGTACATAAAGAGTTATCTTCATCCCCAATGGCAGGTTGCTGCCATGGGACATACCTTTAAAGGATAGATCCAGTGGCAGTTTGGAGAATGAACAACAAAAATGTGTATCATGGACAACTGAATTGCTTTTTGAGAATAATAGTATATCAGTACATCTCTCTCTATGAGACATGTCCTTTGCAGAATGTTGTCATCACTGCCACTCTGTAAGCATCATGGTTCTGTGCGAGCTGCCCAGCTTCTTCCAGTATCATGTTCAGAAGGTCTTTGATGGCATGTATCCATTGTAGTCTTGGTCTGCCTTTTGTTCTCTACCTGGAACTTTCCCCTCCATGATTAATCTTTCCAAATCATTGTCTTTTTATATGTCAGAAATATGTAAGTTTACATTTTTTTAAAATAGTTTTGAGGGGTCTATCCTCTTCTATGTTCAGATCTTTGTGGACATCTGCATTAGTTCTTTTTTTCTGTTCATAATATTCTTAGGACCTTTCTATAATTTCATTTCGAATGCAGATAATTTCTTTTCCATTGTTGATGTCATTGCCCACGTCTCACAACCGTATGTTGTCACTGGAAAGATATAGCTTCTTAGTAGTTGTATCTTTGTTTTCTTTTTGCTACTTGCCATTGATTTTTCATCTGTGAAAAATCTATGGCAAGGACATTATTGTAAGAAATAGGATAGTTTATAATTGTCTTTGAACATTTGAATAGAAAATTCTTCATTTCTCTTTTAAGCAACTGAGTTACAAGTGAAAGACCTAAATGCATCGAGTACTACAGACACAGTAATTTTGAATTGGACATCAGACAAGCATGGAACCAATGTTATTTACAAAACCCAACCATTCCCTCTTACAGGACAAGAAGCAAGAGATTATGTCAATGAAAGTGGAGTTAAGTGGATTGGTCTAAATCCTGGCACACAATACAACTTTACTGTCATCTCTGTACTGCCAGGTGATAATCTTTACCCAAAAAGAGAAGTTGCTACTTCAATGATTACTGTTTGGACAAGTAAGTGATGTTTATAACAAACTGTTTTAAATATTGCCTAAACAAGTAATTCTCTTAGAAATTCATAAATATTTTGCTTATCTTCTTTGTTTGCTTTCTGACTTCCACATGTATGACTCTAACAAAGGTAACAATCAACCCCAGACTACCACATTGATGACTCTGACAAAGGCAGCAGTCAACCCCAGGCTCTGAGAGGTGCTGTAAAGTTTTTCATAAAAAGCAACAGAGCATGGACAAGTGCTTCTTCATTCTTCACCATATAGTGGACAGACCTGCAACATGTGTTCAGCATCATAGAGCTGGTGCTACAGGTGCACAAGCCTGTTGTGCCAATCTTGTCTTTGTGATACAGATGGTGACACACTCTGTTATGTCCTGTATATAGTACATAGTTGAAAACTGATTACCTGATTCCATATGGAGAGCTGATGGTTGGCATCATTTTTTTAATCTTATCTGGGTGATCACATTCCCACTTTGATTTGAGAGTGGCTTTAATTGTTGCTGTGGATACCTCATAAGTATACTGTTGTTCTGTTGCAGTGACCCACATTCTTAGGTGAGTTTGTCCCATGCTTCACTTCTCGGGATGCTGCAATCTACTTGACTGTGCACTATTGTAACACTGGGACTTTAGTTTGACATGTTGATCAATAAACATTTCCTGATAAATTTTCTTTACTGAAATATATTTTGTGTGTGCAGGGATTAAGAAAGAGACACATATAATTATTCAACTTGAAAACAAGGTGACAAACACATTTCCATTTTCTGGACTAAATCCTGTTGGAAATCTAATAGGACCATTGTGCTGCTACAAGAGAAATCCAGTGGGAGTTTGAGAATGAATACTGAAGAAGAAGAATAAAACAAGGAAAAATTATTTTCCTATTTTCACTGGTTACATATCTTTCTTTGAATTTTAAACCACTAAATTTCAACAAGTTTAAAATACAACAGTAAATTGTTTGCTTTTAAACTAATCCTATCACATTATGTATTTTTTTTAAAAAAACATTGGATGCTGTAATAGTTCCAGACTCACAGTCCATACTTAGATAGTTTGAGAATCGGTGGTTTCAACATGAGTGAATGAAGTACATTACATATCTTGTCTTCAGAGAATTCTGTGGATTTATTCTCCTGGACATGCAAGAGTTAATGACAATGAAAGAATCAACACATTAAAATAAAAAACACCAATACTAGGAGAAATATTTATGATCAAGAATGATATATTAAGATATTTATATGAACAATTTCTAAATGAGAATACTAGACTTAAAGGAAATCTGACAATGTGACTTTGGAACCACTCTCAGGCAAGCAAACTTGGTGACTGAGGGGGATGAGTGTGTCTGTGTGCATGCATGAGTGCGTGCATATGCACGTGCGTGTGAAGAAATGTTGCCATTAACGCAAAGGCTTGCCCCCCCCCCCTATATGTTAATGGTGACACTAGATGGTTGATTTAAACCACTGGCTAAACAACTGAGCATGGATAAGATTGCATGCTATAATGATTTAAGCCACTGGTTAAATGAGTATGGATAAGATTGCATGCTATAATGATTTAAGCCACTGGTTAAATGAGTATAGATAAGATTGCATGCTATAATGATTTAAGCCACTGGCTAAATGAGTATGGATAAGATTGCTTGCTATAATGATTTACACCACTGGCAAAACAATTGAGCATGGATAAGATTGCATGCTATGCTGATTTTTTTCATAACTCAACTACCTTTACCTTTGCAAGCAAATGGGCAAGTCGGTAGACAAACATTCATGAATTATTAGCCTTTCATTTAAAAAAAAACAACAACAATTACTTGCAAATATAATTCATAGATGTCAGCTAAAAGGATTTTCGGCTCCCCCCTCCCCCCCCCCCCCCCCCCCCAAAAAAAAAAAAAAATTTTTAAAAATAATTTTAAAAAAAAAAAGTTTACTTAGTGTTACATTTTTTATTAATACTGATGTTTTTTTTGTCTCAGACTCATATTTAGGGGCAAATTAACACAAAAAATTTAAAATAAACAAAAATGTATTTTAAATGTTAAATATGGACTTTTTAGTGAAATACGGTAATAAATTGTTAAAAATATGGATTTATGAAAATAGTAAGTTTACAGCTATGATATTATTAGTGACACTAATATAACATAGAACCTTTGGGATCTTATTGAAAGGGATTGTGTTGAAATGGATTGTGTTGAATGGGGCTTAAAATGCAAGTTTAACAATCAATATAATTAATACTTATTTGTTTAATTAATGACAGAAATTGCACAGAATGTCACCATTTTTGCAAGCTACATCAGACAGAATGCAGAGTATCAGAGTTTTATGGAAAATCCCAACAGTCTTGAATATATGAATGAGGACAATCGGATTGTAACAGGGGTAAGTGTTATCTTGATTTTTCTTATTTTTGTCTGTATTTTTTTAATGTTTTCATTATTATTGACAAGTTGATATGTTTTAAATGGTATTAGATTAAATATAATAGTAGAGTACGGATAAATGTAGGTCGCATGTCAGCAACTTGCCATCAGGATGAAGATAACTCTTCACGTACTAAGCCACAGCAACTACTAAGGGTGGTGTCCAGTTTCCTTCTTTGTTGTCTTTATTTTCCCTAATTCATACTTCATTTACAGCTGGGTTGACTGGAAGAATGGTCATGTCAGGTGAGATATCATGACCCACTTCAGCATAACATCTGAATCACATGTCATCTATGGGATTACAATAATACTTATGTAAAACACAAGGTTGATTAGATTTACAATGAACATATAGACTACCAGACCATAGAGTGTTGGTATGAAAAAAATTAAAAATAATAGTATACAAGACAATTTCAACCTTAGTGTCCTTTTTTTCCAAAAAAAAAACAACAGAAAGCAAACAGTAAAACTAATGGCACCTATTGGGGGGGGGGGGGTTGAAAATGTCTTGTATCCATATCTATAAGCCCGTAACCCGTAAGGGTTGTAGGAGTATCACATTGAATGATGCTTCAGTACACAGAGTTCTCCAGTAATTTCTATTTTCAATGATGCAGATGAGTGAGGAAAAATCCATTACTTGATGCTGTCTGTCCATGTCTTTATTTGGTCTCCTCTGCTCCTTTCCCCCTTCGAC
The DNA here is from genome assembly GCA_034231615.1 of Meghimatium bilineatum. Taxonomy (NCBI): domain Eukaryota; kingdom Metazoa; phylum Mollusca; class Gastropoda; order Stylommatophora; family Philomycidae; genus Meghimatium; species Meghimatium bilineatum. Next base: position 11,170,174 of record CM067319.1, on the reverse strand, counting down.
GGTTCCCTGCAGTATTGTTTTTGACAAGGAAGCATGTCTGCATACCGGTACCTATCCAAACCATGCTAGTTTTCGTCATTTCACTATTGAAAGTAATGGTTCTTGTACACCTGTATACATCTCTATTTTATTTCTTACGTAGAAATTTGTCTTATGCTCCCTATAGAAAATTCGTAGAATTCGTCTGTAGCATTTGTACTAAAAAACCTGTAATGGTCTCTCCATGTCCGCAGCGAGTGTCCAACTCTCACACCATACAGCACAACAGAATGCACCAGTGACTTATACAGTTTGACTTTCACTCCAACACTGATGCTGCTTTTCCAAATGTCTAATACACTGTAATTTGTATATTTGTATACGCATACCTGATAGTTTGTGCGTTCATAGTAAAGCTATCGACCTTGTGTTTTACATAAGTACTATTGTTATACAGTCTTACAGCAGTCTCATGTATTACCTATGGGATGGGACAGCCAACCCACCTTCAAAACCATCTTAGTCTTTTCTTACGACATCATGGCAGGACAGTGTTACTATTCTTTGCTCCCCTTTTGAGCCTGGCAAAACATGGGTGATATATTTTATTAAGCCTATGGCCTTCCAGTCATAACACCCTTTATTCCTACATGTAGATATCCTGTTGTGTTCAGTAATTTTTCCATTGCTTTTCTTCTGCTTTGTTCAGTTGCTGTCACTTCAGTTTTTTGTATTATTCATTTATTATTCATCTCCTTCATAGAGAGTGCTGCTCTTTACCTGTCATGAATTATAATGTATTCTTGATTAAGACCTTTTGGTTGAAACATTGTTGTATTTGTGTGTTTTCCTGTGTGTTTCACACAACTTCAATAATTATTCTGTGTTTTAAATTTTAACATTTTTTACACATTGCTCCTTCTTGTTTGAAATCAGTGATCCTCAATGTGTGCAACATAACTATCCTGTGGGTTACGGAGAAAAGTTTTGAAATCGGGGAAGGAACCACAGGAAGGTGACAATTTGAATGATAAACAACACACATTCATTCTCAAACTCCTGCTGGTTCTCTCTTGTAGCAGAACCATGGGCCTACTAGATTTCCTGCAGGATGTTGTTTGATAGGTGTCAACTTGTACAGATTTTCTGGGTGGAAAAAATTTGTATATGGGGGGGGGGGGGGTAAAATCTTAGTAATTATTACTAATACAATACTTCAGGATTGCCCAACATATAAAGAGCAGAGACAGCAGACCTGACCAGAGGATACAGGCTTGAGGCAAAAGCTATGGGGCAGCCGCTCTGACCTGGAGAAGACAGTGGACTTCGCCCTGATGACAGGCATGACAATGTAACATGACCACAAATACTGAATGCAGAAGAAGATTACTAATACAGATATTTTTATAAGAATATGCATATAAATTTTACAAAATACAAATTTATGACAAAATAAATTAACCCATTAGCTGCAGAGGTAATTTTAAGGATATAATGAAAAGCCACATCCATTTTGTGGAGATCTTAGCTTCCAAGGTAGAAAAATCAGTCTGGAAACTTATAATAAGGTATCCAGGTGAATTGTTTCCCTGAGAAACTAAGAAAAAGAAGATCTATGCAACATAGCGGCAACCCCTCACTGTATCCTTAGCTAAGGGGTTGACAGCTATGTAGTCAGAATGAATTTTATTGCTATTTTATTTGTATCAATGGCCTGACACATCTGTCTTTAGTGAAAAAAGCAAGATTTTATAGTGAGAAAGCATAAAAAGCTTTGAATCCTTGCAAAGAAAGTGAAGGACCTTTTCTTTTTTAGGCACTAGTAGGGAAACAAAATAAAATGTTTCTCACGGAAGATGGAAAGCAATGAAAGGGGGGGGAATACTTTAGAACCACTGACTGTATAAATTACAAATTGTAAACTGTTTTCATGCTGTTTTAAAAAAAATACTTTTAAAATATTTTTTTCACTCAAATTTACTTAAGCAGGCATCACTCGTTATCAGCATTATAGCTACAGCTAATTCCTTCACTGTTTTAGGTCACGTATGCTATTTCAAAGGCTGTAGATCCTGTTGATGTGCAAGTGTACAGGTTTATGTAAGTAATTTCTTATTTATCCTGTAATTTCTGATTTAACCCTTTGAACCCTGACTAACTGGCCCTTGAAAACTCCTTCCCCTGGGCTCCTAAGCAAAAATACACAGAAAGGACACCTCAGTTGATCTTGGTTGTTTAAATTCATGCACTACAGAGTATTTTTAGCATTTGGACGGATATATTTTTTTTTAGATATTTGTGTGTACAATATCTTGGGAACAAGAAATAGTAGTGTAAATCTATTTATATTATAATGAAATATAATGAGATATATAGATATATATGAAACATAAATAAACAGAGAATGTGGTTATCACAAGTTTATTTTGAATAAAATTGTTTTTATTATTCAAAAATTCGATTTAATAATAAAATATAATTTATAAATAAAAATATTTTAATATTTCGAAATGAATTATGAACTTACCAAACATCCAAAATTAATAACTTGAACTAAAACTGTAAAAGTTTATAGATAATCCAATAACGGATATAAAAATGTATAGTGTAAACACATAGTGTTTCATTTATGTTTGTCATTTCCAAGTAATCAAGGCAGTTTTAAAAGATTTGAAAGTAGATCAAAGATCAACATTTTTGTCAGATTTTTCTTTAAAATTTGCGAAAATCTCCTTAGGTATGTTGCAAATTATTGCCATGTTCGATTTTAATAATTAATATGACCAAAGTAAAGAATATAGTTATACTTTCATGAAACATAAGTTTGCTAGAAAATATACCATATATAGAAAATATGTATAAAAAATATAAGGAAATATGGTATCCCATATCAAACGTTCAAAACTTAGCAATAACTTAAAAATTGATGTCATAACACATCAAAATCATGTCAGAAGTAATGTGGACATATTATACTTTGATCGGAACCATCCTGATGTTGATATAAATACCGAAAATGATTAAATAAGACAAAAAATGGCTGTGTCACTTTATCGACTGTCCATAATTTGTAATGGTATCATAGGATCAATTAAAATACGGTACATAGGGAAAGATTTAAAAGTAGTAAGACATAAAATCATGTTACAGTATGTTATATAATATTTACTGACCTTATGATTTCCAGTACTCCTTCTTTTTGTGCCAGTCCTCCAAGCATGTAGACCATTCTTTTATGCATAGATAAATGGTGCAATAACTGCACCGAAATGTTATTTAAAATATTTTTGAAAGGTCTATCCTTCTATGCCATGGTTGGAAAATCATTCCCATGTTTATTAAATTTAAAGAGACACACAAAACAAATATTTTCTGTAGAGTGCGGATAAACTTGTGGATGATACAAGCCAACATTTTTAACTTCTGTGGTGCATCAATATGGTTCTGGCATTTAATTTTAGCTGTTCTGTTATCGCCAATGAAGGACAAACAGATTTCATTCATAAACATACCAAATGTTCTATAGTGTCTTCCAGTCATTTTGCGTAGATTGTAGTTATTCATTGTAGTATACGATCAAGATATGAGAATTACAACAGACATTAATGACAAGAATGGAAACCCTTTAATACACCCTTCAAAAGTCACCATACGATGGAGAGAATAATTTAAAGAGCTACTTAACCCCCTGGAGCAGAAGAACAAAATAATGCCAACAGATCTAGTGGTTTCAACATTAGAACCAGAAATATTACAATATGAAGTAGATAGAGTGGTCAGTATGAAGAGTGGTCAGACAAGTACCAAAATACAAAACACCATGGGTGGACAGATTACCAAATGAAATCTAATTTATGAGTTATTTAATTCAAATTCAGAGAAAATAGAGATATGTAAATGCTGGATATGGTGGTGTTGTTTGTGTGTGTCATTGTTTTGTGGACAACCAACTTGGACAGTGATAACAATGACAAAAACATATGCACATAAAGAACTTATCACTATAGAGTTAATCTATATCTGTAGTAGCAAATAACATTGTAGATCCATACATCTTATCAACAATTATTATCAAATGATTTTAAATTGATTATCAACTAGTCAAGCATATATATACCATAATATAACAAAACACTGAATTCTTCAAAATCTTTGTCCGAAATCAGCATCCATGAAGAATTAATGAACAATGGCATCTCTGAAGTTAGGTCTGTTATTGTATGGTTTACAAACATGAAGAGGTCGCATAAATTATGACCGGGTATTTATATTGTTGCCATGAAAAATTCACAGACACCCACTCTAATAAATAGATATTAGGGTAGCCTGTGGTAAGATGGTGCATGGGAAAGACGGCACAGCGAGTTTTCCCTGAGCCTATGGGTTTTTCTGATAGAACACATGACTAGGTCAGAAGCCAATATTCCAATCTTTAACACAATGAAATTTGATAGCTCAAGGACGAGTCAATTTTCAATAATGAGGAATAATATTTCTCACTATGTTCAATCTATTTTTTACAAAGGCAACCTTAATCAACCTTACAAAGGCAATATTAGCTTTAAAATGGAACTTGCAAACTATTTTTTATTAAAATTATTTTTTATAGTAAAGTTATGAAACTACCGGTAGGTCTATCTATTTATTCTATCTATTCTTAGCACACATTTACATACTGTATGTGTGCTTTACCTGTCGCAGTGGCGGTTGTCCTCAATTTCATAATGCTTTGTAAAAATGGGGGAAGATTTTTTTTTACATGTATTCAGAAAATCTCATTCTAATGTCCACATGTAGCTGTATGTTTTCAATACTCTCACTAATGTTAGATGAGTGGATAAGCTATACACTGATGGTAGTTTGGTCTCTCATAGTTAAATCTAGTTATCAGAATACACTAAAACGTAAAAAGTGCACCATCTTACAACCAGGCTACCCTATAAAAGCATGATGGGAAATAATCATGGGAGATTGTTGTCCATGACTACAAATGGCTACCTCATTTGTGACATTTGAGAAACATGTTGATATCAGATTGCTACATGTTAATTAGTTTAGATTTTTTCCCCCTAATATGTCCAGTGATTCAAAGATAAAGTGTTTAATCTACCATTAATATGTTGTGGTGACTGATATGGCATACAGAACATAATTATCACAGATAAAATCCATTCTGAATTCTATAACAGAAAACAGTAACAACATTGTTTGATAAAATATTAATAACATGGCCCCAAGTTGTCTAATTAACGCTGTCTTCCATTTTTGCAGGCCTATCCGAAATCGACAGTACAAAGTCATACTACAAATCGAAGTGGCAACTTTTGACCCAGATGTTGTTGAAAGTGATATCAATGAGGCAATCCAAATTGACACTAACAATCCAAAAGGTTTTTTCTTTAATGAAAATATCAAATCGTTAGAAGTGTCTTCAAATGTTGCAGGTAATTTGTTACTGAATTATTTACATATACTGTTAAACACAATATCATATGGTCAAAGTGGCCAACATTGATGCCACCAAATTTGTGCAGATTTTGATGTAATTTGGATGTAATTTGGATGTCTTCATACAAAATGGTGAAAAGTCTTCTAACATGGCTTCTTCTAAACAACATTATACTGTAACAAGAAATCTGAGACTATTTAGTCATATAAAGAGACATAACAAAATGGAAAAATTAATAATAAACGGTAGGGTTTCAAGGACCACCTAAAGCAATGATGGATAAGAAACATCTCAGGTTGTTTAAATCTTTCAGGATATAATTATTCCTGGGGTTTCACTAAATCAACAGGATTTAGGTGCAAGCTTCCTAAAGACAAAGTATTAGCTATGGAAGGTCATATAAGGTATCAAAAAAAGATTGAATGTGGCATCCATACACAATATAAAAATATGAGAATTTTAACAATAAAATACAAAAATTACACAGGGATGTTAGATGACCAGAATTTTTTTTAGCATGCATTGTGTTATACTCACCTTCAATTTTACTTGTCTTGAAATGTTGATATCCAATATTACTAAAGTAGATGCATTGAGTGTCAATTTCCTGATCATAATTAGTTATTTGAAGTAAATCTATCAACTGACTAGTGTTTCATGCCATTTTTGTGTGCTTCATGTCAAATTTCAGAATTGAACAAAATATTGCAAATCTTTATGAAATATTCCAAGGTATTGGATTACCACAGCTGAACTTTATTCCACTCAATATTATCATTAGATCTAACTCTATTTTCTATATAACGTAGTGCAAGATTATCATTGCTATCACTAAGCCTATCTGATTCTTCAGAAGCAATATAAGCGGGAACAGCATACCTGCATAATAGAAGAGCCAGGGTACAATTAGATGGTCGCAAAAGCAAGAAGGTCCTACTGCGTCATGGAGTCCCCCAGGGAGGAGTCCTGTCACCCACACTTTTCTTGGTTTCCATCAATGACCTCGTTGCTGAACTACCACATGGGATCAAAGTGGCAATGTATGCTGACGACCTGGTATCTGGTGCATGGAAGAACATGTGACAGTGGCCACTAAACAAATACAAAGAGCTATCGATGCCCTAACCTTATGGGCAAATAGATGGTGCGTCAGCATTAACACAGACAAGTGCAGCACTACACTCTTTACCCTCTCACCAAAACAAAAAGGCCGGTCATATCAAGATAGATGGAGAGCTCTTGAAAGAAGACAAACAACCAACATACCTCGGAGTTACTTTTGATGATAAGCTGACATGGAAGCAGCACATAAACAAAGCAACAACAAAAGCCAGGAGGAAGTTAGCTATCCTGAGAAAACTAAGTGGAACCACATGGGGAGCCAGTGGAAATATACTCAGTAAAGTTTACCAGCAAGGCATAAGCCACACCTGGAATACGGTTCAGCTGCGTGGTGTCCTGCATCAAACACCACATTACAAGATCTAGATAAAGTGCAAAACCAGGCACTTAGAATAATGTTGGGAGCAATGAAATCAACACCCATAGCAGAGATGCAGAAAATGGGAAGAATGCAAACACTTGGTGAATGCAGAGACACAAAAGTACTAATTCAAGCAGAAAAGTTTCAGTGCATGCCAAGTCATCCAATGAAGGAAAGATTCCAAAACCTAGCAATGGGGTGACTGAAAAGAAGTAGCTTTATCCATCAAGCTATACGACTCCGTAGGCAACTTACAGACCTACCTGAAGTTGACAGCCCCTTAAGGTCTGTACCAGAACAAACCCCATGGAGTGCCAATATACATTCAGACCCATGTGAAAGGAATACTAAGCGAGGACGAACTGAACAGTGTGCAGCGGACAGTCACCCTCAGTTTCCTGGATGAGGAATATCCACAAGATATATGGGTCAGAGTATACACAGATGGGTCAGCACAGAATGCTGTGAGGAATGGAGGTGCAGGTGTATATATAGAATATCCACACAAGCCTAGAGATACAATCAGAACACCGACAGGAAAATTCTGCAATAATTATGATGCAGAAATCCAGGCAATTAGTGTGGCAGCTAAAAAACTGCTGAACTCCAACTCTGATCTACAGCCTGTGGTATTCCTGACAGATGCAAGGTCAGTGCTTCAAGCTCCAGTCTGGAAAACTAACAGACTTGAAAAAACTACTTAGCGAATTGTCTTACCAGTATAGGGTAACCATGCAGTGGATACCCTCTCACTGTGGAATACCAGGAAATGAAAAAGCAGACCAACTGGCTAAGGAAGGTGCTGCCGAAGACCAACCAGATATACCAATCACCTACCATAAAAAAAAACAGATGATAAAGTCAATAAGAAAGCCATAAACACCAACACAAGATGATTATCACATTATGAACAGATCAGAACAAGTTATAATTCTACATCTCAGAACAGGACACAACCGACTCCGCAGTCACATGTATACAAAGTTCAAGATTGGCAACACGGCCATGTGTACATGTGGACAGGCAGTACAGAGTGCCAAACATATACTTCAAGAGTGTTCTGAGCATGAAACACTGAGGCAGACATATTGGCCAGAGGAAACAACACTGGAATCAAAGCTCTATGGGACACTGTATGAACTACAAAAGACTGAGTTTTATTAAGGAGACAGAATTACAGATATAGACATGTTTCAAGTGAATGAAAGAAGAAGAAGAAGAAGATGGCATATCTGCAAGAATGAATAATTGTGGATAAGTCTGCAATGGATGTCTCTCTGCAATGATATATCACTTTTACAGATGAATAGAGTTAAACATGGACTTGGTTGTGGCAGGTTAACTATTTCAAAATATGGAACTCAAACCAAACATAAAGAGGACAATATTCTGGAAGAATATGTCACCTGATGAAGAAAGTACTTACAGAATTTGTATTGAATTTGTGGTAAAAATACACAATTGAAGGGTAATTTCAGACCAAAATATAAGATGATATACTGATAGTTTACAGGTAGGCTTATGTACAAACTCACCACTATTTAAATAGGGCTAACATTGCTGAAGATATTAAAAACTAAATTTTCTGGAAATCTGTCAATATTTCCTAAAAACAAAGCTGAAAAACATACCTGTAATTACTTTGTGAAGTTTTGAATTCTTTGCCTATCTTTTATTCTTGTGTGTTCATTCTCAAAATTCCCACCAGATCTCTTTTGTAGCAGGACAATGACCCCACTAGATTTCCAGCAGGATATAGTTTAGAGAATGTAACTGCGTTGTGCTGTCATTTGATTTCTGCCAATGTCATAACACATCAACTTCGGTGTTATAACTAATACATTTAGTGCTTTTACCATTTCCACTGAATGGTGGATGTCTGTAACCATCTCACTAATAGGCCAGCAATATGCGAGAACTAGTTCCCTTACTATATATGCTGGTTGCTAACCGCAGTCAAACTTGCTTGACCTTTATGACATTGTTGACTTATTTTTAAATTCTTAAATAGTTTAATATTATCTTCAATTTAATAAAAGGGGACTGCAGTATCTGTTTATCATATGGCAAATGTATCTAAGCACACAAAAAAGAAATGTAACATAAAACATGCAGTTTTATGTTGCATAAATTCATTCAATCAATGTTTCAACCAACAGGTCCTTATTACGATAGGGACAAACACACAAAAAACCCAAATAACTTTAGCAGTTCTTATGTTACAGGTTCACATGTGTGTCCTTATTCAGTCACATCATCGAGCACTGGAGTTATTAAATGGGATGCAGCCAAGCCTGGATTGTATAATGCAGAATGTCCATTTAATAATCTATTATCTCTAGCAAGCAGATCATGGTGAGAATTATGTTAATGTTAGGCTCTACATTCACATCTGAGTTTATGTTCTTGTTTGTTTTACTCCCTGGAAATCATAGGCAATACAACTTTTGTATCTATATGTGAAATTAGGTTTTTCTAGATCATTCTTTTATACCTAGAAGACTTACTTGAATGGGGAAAATATTGTTGTTTAATTGTGTTTCTTTTATCTCCCTAACCCCATCAAGACCAGTTCCTTGAAGTGGAGATGAGGCTTATTCCAGCCAACAGAGGCTGGAAACTAAGATTTATTGGGCCATCCCCTAATTTGTGCAGGATCATGGCTCTTCCCAAGCAAGCACAGGTGCTGAAGTTGGAGATACCAGGCAGAGAGGCACACCAGTAACCCTGGTATCATGCAACCCACCTATTTAACATGTCTGCAAATTAAATAGATTAAGACTGGTTCTATCACCTCTATGTTTATGTGGGCAGGCAGCACAGACAGCAGAACATACCCTGCAAGACTGCATTACACTAAACCAGTTAAGGGAGGAACATTGGCCCACAGAAGACAGATATCCATAGCAACATTCATTAAGAAAATCAGACTTGCTGGGTAGACATGTTAAACTGTGAACGAGAAGAAGAAGATATCTCCCTTTCATTTCCATTAACCTTTAGGACGCATGCGGCAACTTTATTCACCAACATTTCCCCTTCTCTGGTTAGCGAGCGGCGAGTATATTTGCCGCCGTAGACTGCAGTTGCTAGGTACACTTCAATCAATTAAAAATCTCCAATATTTAATATTTTTTTCACCAGATTTGTTAAATCTGGCATTTTATTCACTTGATTACATTTTCAAGCAGTTTTAGTGGCAACCATATGCCTAATGTCATGTAAATATTGATATTTTTGCAACAAAATAATTCATGCAATCTAGACCAATTGAAATGCTGGTTTTGTAATGAAGTATAGTTTCATGCATACAATTTTCATTTGCAGGTAAGTTTGCATTCTTTTGGGGGAATGGGGAAGTTTGGGAGGGGGTGTAAGTGTTTCATTCTTGGGGGAAGTTGGGGGGGGGGTGTTTCAATCTTTTGAGAAGACGAAAGAGAAGGGGATTTGGGGAGTAAATGTTTCGTTACGCAGGGGGCCAGTAGCTCTTTATTTCCTCAAGGATTGTTTCAAATGGATCCTTTCCAGCAGGTAATCTTGTACGCCATTAAACTCGGTCAAGTATGTTTTGAGGTGTTGTCTGGTTGTTCCGCGATGTTTTTTATTCCTCTATTTGGCGCCACCCCACATTCTCTCAACCATTTGCGTGTGTACCCCTGTTTCTCGAGCTACGAAATTGTATCTGTGGTTTACTCGATAATGCTCAAATTCTGATGCTTCGATATCTGCACTCTTGTAGCCTTTCCATGAGTCGGAGTATATCGTAGATCCCACCTCCACATTAGCAACAATGGCTTGCAAGAGCGTTGTAGCATTTCTGTTCGGCACTGGCACCAAAAATACTTGGCCCGTTTCACAGCACACCCTGCCAAAAATCCATTGTTGTTTTGAAACACTTCCAATGTTGTTCTTCTGCTTGGAAAATAAGCTTTCGTCCATTTTGACAATTTTGTCCTCTCCTCCGATGCGACCGTCCTGTACTTTTAAAAGGGCTGACACACACACCTCGCACAGAAAAGCATTCCATTCCACAACAATGTTTTTATTAATGTGCACCTCTCGGACACACCATTTTATTGAGTTCATTTCCATAGCCCAATAATAAACAAAGCGGATAATTTCCACTAGACCAAGCTTTGTATTCTGCAAACATGTGTCACTTTGTATCTCTGCGCATTGCCTGTGCTGACAATCTGTACACATGCAGCGAATTCTCCCATCAGCATAGAAATTTACTTTCATTGAATGTCCGAGCACACAACACTTTTTTGATGGCAATATTCCATATTTCTGTATGTGGCAGGTTGAATATGTTTGAGGAACTAATCTTTATCGTCTTGAACTAACCGGAAAGTCTTTGACCAAAAGGACAGTGTTGCCGGGTACAAAATTCATGGAGTGGACACCCAATAGTAGCTCAAGCCAGTGGATCGACTTTCCAAAATTCGCCCAAACAGTAACCAAATTAGTGTACATGAAATATTGTTTTACTAATTTGGCAATTCTCTTTTGAGACACAGCTGAATGTTGTAAAATATTACAATAGATATACCTTATAAGATTGATCTAACATTTAACAAAACTTGTTTTAACAAGTCTTGTTTCACATGACAATCTTGCTTTATGTGACTGCGTTGCTTGTTCTTAATTAAGTTCATGTGTGGAACGTTCGTTCAGTACAAGAAGAGATAGTGCAAAATGTTCCAATTCATTAATATCGTGAACATCACCCACATCTTTGTGGTTTGTAACATTGATCCAAGATTTCTCAGTATCACATCTTCAGTGCTTAGCCAGGATAAGGCGATCGCTTAGACAAGACAGCAGACCCATTTTATTCCACTGCAATTTTCAAGTACCACAATTGTGTTTTCCCAGTAGATTAGGGTGGTTGATATTAGACATTGATTGAATATTTGAAGGTATTCGTTTACGAAACATGTATAATATAACTGAAACATGTAGTCATGACAATTAATCTTAATGACTTGCACCAAGTGAAGTTTATATCGAATTTAGACTCAAACAGCTTGAGTTCAAAGGAAACTCCATCGCATTCTGCGGGAGATTGTTGTCCATATTTTCAATAAGTTCGGAAAGTTCATTAAACAACTTCACCGGACTCACTGCATCTATTCCAAAGAGCTTATTGACTGTTTATATCTCGTTCTATTGGATGTAGAAAGGTAAAACATAATTCAGCTTTGTCATCAAAAGGAAAACCAGGAGACAGATAATAAACAGTATTTTTATGCCAACACTTTGCTATCAACATAGGGGCTGGCAGCAATTCAACAAAGAAAACTACAACGTGAGACTAAATGTCTGAGAGAAGTTTCAAGAGTGACTAAACAAGGCAAAATCACATTTGACGAAATCATGAGAGGAATCGGTATAAGACCATGCACAGAATGTTCCAGAAACGAAAAATAAAATGGTTTGGACACATTAGGAGAGTGAACTCATAAATAAAACAAAAACACAAATAAAAGCGGTTGGGATTTTGTTGCCTACAGAAATGGCGTGAAGTTGGTTAAGAAATCTTCAGCATATTCTACTGTCACATCGAGCATGAGGATGGAGATAGAGGGAGTTACAGCAGCACTTAATTGGTTGATAACTGATACATCAACACACGCGGTAATACTCACTGACTACAAAAACATACTGCACAAGATATAAAAGTTTATGCTGAGAAAAGAATGGTGGAACTTATTGAACATCTCAATTATCCAGAGCATTACATGGATATACTGCCCTGGATATGCTGGGGTCAGTGGAAACAAGAGAGCCGACTTATTGGCAGGCAACGCGGCAATAGATGACACATTGCTGAGAAGAGATAAAGCAGACTTAATGAAGGCAGTAATAAACTCATTTCAAGATGCAGATGATGTCAATGAGTCTAAGAACGTACACATACAGAGAATGCAAGACAACACTGAACAAATACAAATTCTTTTTCTTGTTCAGCGTTCTTTTTCAGACACCAGCTGGATCTCTCTTGTAGCAGGACAATGGTTCCAATCAGGGCCGGTCTTAGGCCATTGCAACCTATGCAGCCGCAGTGGGCCCCGCACTTCATAGGCCCATAAATTAATATTAGAATTTATTTTATTATCCTCTTCCCTACCCAAACTGGGCCCAGCGCAATCCGTTTCGCATTGGGCCTAGCAATTGTTAGGGGCGGCCCTGGTTCCAATAGACTTCAAGCAGAATTTAGACTTGAAAATGGAAATGCTTTGTTTCGCCATTTTATTTGACCCAATGTCCCAACACATCCATCTTCAGCATATCCAAGGCTGTGATATAGCCATGGAAATCTGACCATGGATAGGCAACTAAAGTCATCACCACTCCGCTTTATGGCAAGTGTGGATATTCTGACCATTATCCACCTGGGGATAGATCCGCCAGTTTTGACTGTAGAGCGCCATGTAGATCTATTTTGTGCAAGTTCTTCCCATGTATCTTGGTCTATGTATCAAATGTCTAGACAATAGTCAGTTTCGTTCCGCATCTTTCGCTAATTGAAAGTGAAGTTTCCTTCGACAGCAACTGACGGTGAATTTTAAGTGGATTCTCCTACATGTATGCTATTGTCTGTCCCCAGGTGGACAATGGTTGATCGTATTCACACTTGGTGTTAAGTGTAGGAGTGCGAGTTTCAGCTGTCTTTCCAAAGTCAGATGTGTCATCTTGATTGCATTACGTCCATGTTTGTTCCAAGGGTATCTTGATGTTTTCAATCCACCGTTTTCTTGGTCTACCTTTGGCCTTATGTCCGAATATTCATTGTTATATGCTCTTATTGGTATTCGGTTTGGGTTAATTCTCATAAGGTGACCGAAACATTTTACTTGCTGTCTAATTGTGCAGTTTGTTGTGTTTTGCTGCCGTGCCGCAACGTGATAAAATTAGTTGTAAGTTTCTGATACCATACATACACTATACATTTCTAGCAATCAATGTTATTGCTATTTTAAATGTTTATTCAAGGGTAAAACTATGATGGACCCAGAAAACCAGTAGGTGATTTGAGTGTTCGCGGAAATCTGATCTCGATATATTATGACACGGCACAGTATCATGACCAATATTCTGACAGGACACAGTATTACTGCACATCAAGCAACGAAACGTGAAATTCACAAACTAATCTAATTTACTTTACTTGGTTATTTACGAAAATACGCTACAAAAATGCATTATTTCGATGATTTATCTCAGAAGCATATTATTAAAGTAGTAGGTGCATCAATCAGTCATTAGAAACAAAACCAGTTCTAGAAATCAGTTTGGTATTGTTTACATTTTGCCGCACTCGAGACATAGGCCTAATGTTTTGCTGCACTCACGACATAGGCATAATGTTTACATTTGACTACAGGTAACTTAACCAGTTTGGTCATGTTTAAATTTTGCCAACATTAAATTTCATGACATAGGCCTAATGTTTTTCGCTCTTGTGGCATGCACATTTTTTCATAGGGTCAAATCCTGGCTCAATTGGGCGGAAAAACTGCTAAATTGGCAACAAGTTGCCGCAACTGGTGCGTTAAAAACTAGAAACCGGAATAGATTATTAAAAACACGAAGTCGGTATAATGGAAAGTGTGACATCCGGCACCCGCGTACTAGGAAAGAACCGTAATTTGATCATTTGATTCACAAAAGATATTCATTCATGGAGGCATCCCTATCAATTAAAAAAATATCTTTCTTATAATCCTTTACTCCATTCAAGAAGTTATAACTTGATCTTGATTTAATTCCACAGTTTGCAAAATTCAGATGGACTTGCTGAATGGGGTGAAGTCGATGATTCAATGTGTGTCTCCAGGAATATAAAAGATAGTTTTGGGAACATTACAACAGGTAACAGGCTTTTTCTTGCTTTCTTAGTCATCCTGTAATACTCCTTCAACTACTTTTTCAATAGTAATTTAAAATGTATAACTGCCAGCTACATTGGGTAACAATTTAATTATATAGATGAAGTACTATGAGGCTTCCATAAGAAGAAAGTCTCACTATAAAAGCATGGCATCTACTCAGATTTTGCTATTGCACAGTGGTTGGTCTGTTCGGCTACTGATCAGATATTGTGCATGCTAGGATATATATATTAGAGGCTTAAAGTGATTCAGAACAAAAGGCAGAGATATCACAGCTAAACTGTAAAATATAACACAAAGCATTCCATACTATATCTTGTTAATCTGCAGGAATTTTTAAATGAACACAGAAAGAGGAGCAGAAGAAGATCGGCACAAAAGTTTAATTAACTCTTTCCGCCCGTAAAAATGATACATCATTGCAGATAGACATCCATTTCGGACATATCCACGATTATTTGTTCTTGCAGATATGTCATCTAAATTTGCTTCTTTATGATTGTAAATTAATTAGCATTAAGTTATTTAGCTGTTTAAACTTTAGAAATCTGGCTAATGAAATGAAGCCCTCATGGTACTGTGTGATTATATGCGTGTGACATATTTATTTTAAATTAAAATTCCAACAAGGTAGATTCAGCTTTTCTGAAATTAACAAAATGGCTTAATCTTCCACTAGTAAGAGAGCTCAAAGATTTAGCAAACATCAAGCTTTATTATTCTTTAAGTTTTATATTTGGAGATATTATTTCATGTAATGTGTTGGAAAACAGCAGTGTTTTTGATTTTGACAGTGGAGATTACCGACTTGTTGAATATCTGAAAATAAATAGACATAATATTATTGCTAAGAGAAAAATAACAGCTACAAAATTATAAAAGTGTTTGCACTGCTATTATTTCTGAAGAATCAGATAGACATAGTAACAACAATGATAATCTTGCTCTACATTATACAGAAAATAGAGTTATGAAATTTGACATCAAGCACACAAAAATGACATAAAACAATAAGCAGTTGATAGATTTACTTCAAATAAACTAATTATGATCAGGAAATGGACAGTTAAGGCATCTACTTTAGTAAGATTGGATATCAGCATTTCGAGACGAGTAAAATTGAAGGTCAGTAGAATAAAATTGTGTAAAAAAAAATTATGTTCATCTAAAATTTCTATTTGAGATGTAATTTTATATTTTGTTGTTGAAATTCTTATTTTTTTTTATATTGTATATGGATTCCACATTCAATTATCTTCCATTTGATACCTTATATGACCTTCCATAGCTAATAGTTTGTCTTCAGGAAGGTTGCACCTAAATCATGTTGTCGTCCAAAAATTTAGCCTAAAATTAATTATGTCCAAACCTCGGGAATAGTTCCGCCCTGAAAGAGTTAAGGAAAGGATAAAAGCTTAGACTCAAAATTTCATATAAAACATCAGTTAACACTTTGAAAGATTATATTTCTAATATTTCAGACAATGCACGAATTGTGTCTTCTCTTCTGAAGTCATATACAGAAAGTTTGGATAACTTCACTGCAAAAATGATGGATGAGACAGTTCAACTTTTGGAACAACTTGCTATAGAGGACAACCTGGCAGAGCCTGAAGTAGCAGCCAATGTTATAGGCTGTGTGAGCAATCTTGTGAATGTTAATGTAAAAACACTTCAAGAGTCAGAAGCAGAGACTGCAGCATCCCAAAGGTATCAGACATATACAACATTTTAACTTTCTCTGTGTTTTTTCTCAAATTTCTGCTTGTAGTCACTCGAGTGTTATTTGTACCTCAAGGGGAGCAAATAAAAGCAATACTTTGACCTATCATTATGGCATAAAAGGTGACTAAAGAGGTTTGGGAGTGAATATAGCTGTTCCATCTCATAGGTCAAAGTAACTCACACAATGCGGAAGTTTCATGGCTTAAAAGTGCAGATACCACAGCCTAGCTGTAAGCCATGACACATTGCTCAGACTCAGGGCCATATATACGGTTTCAGTAACTATGGAATTTACCTAAACAAAATCATTCGCTCATTTTTGTGTGTAAATTCCTCTTTGATGAGAAATTTGTTGATATTTTTGTGAAAATCTCTATGGGAATGGGGGTTTGAATACCCCAAACCACTGTCTTATCTACAGGCTTGCTCAGAGTGCCTCATACTAGATAAACATAGTCAACTCCAAGTTAAATACCGGGTATCTTTTTTTTCACCTCAGAAACTGCCACACAGTAACATTTAAGCCTGAAAGTCTAAGGACACAGTGTGAAAAAACCATCATGGTTAAGAGTTGATACACACTTGTATAGATAATAATTGATAATTTCAAACTAGAGGATGTAACAAATTGTCCAGTATTTGGGCATAAACATAAAAGACTCAGGAGACTGCGCTGTTGAAATCAAGAGAAGAATTGCAATGGCAACATAGAAATGTGCCCAAATGAAAAATATTTGACAAGATACCAGCAGCAAAGTCAAACTATGTATGATCAGAACATGCATATTTCCAGTGACGATATATGGTTGTGAGGCATGGACATTAAATAAAACAATAACAAAGAGAATCACTGCTTTTGAAATGAGATGGTACAGAAGAAATGTACGTGTACGATGGACAGCTAAAAAGACAAATCAAGAAGTGTTAAGATCAATAAATGTCAAAGAGGGCTGGCTCCATCTTAACAAGAAAGTTGTGTTTTTTTGGTCATATAAAGAGACATAATCTAACATATCCTACCCTATCCTATCCTAATCTATTCTATCCTATCTTTTCCTATCCTACCCTATCCTATCCATCTAAATAACTTATATATCTTATACCTTTCTATCTATCTGCTGTTCATTTGTGTCTTGCAGTGTCAGAGAGTGTAAAAGCCATCTCCAATATAAAGCCATTTTGGAGATTGTTTTATATTGTTGTCTTCTGAGCACTTATAATTTTCTATGACCTGGAATGGTTTACCACTGTCGGTTTGTTAGACCTATCACAGTGTTGTTTCAGAGTCCCCAAATGGTTACACAGCTTTGTAATCTTTCACATTCAGATTAAGAAAGCACTTACTACATTCGAAAAGCACTGAAACACTGATATTTTTGCTGGCCAGGAGGTTGGCTGTTGCTTTTCCATGTCAATTATTTTAGGATGTAATTACTGTGTCACATTCACCTACTTCAGAGGCAGGTCGGAAACCTTTTTTGGGTTAGTGTGCTGGATTTAGCATTTTTATGGTGTGGTTTGGAGCCAAAATCCTTTCTTTAATTAGTCCTTCGGATCTTCAACTAGTGTTTTCAGAGCTCTGGTAGACCAGTCATATAGTACTTTTAGATCAGCTTGGTAGACCAGAAAAAAATACTTTGAGAGCTCGATTTAACCTGCGAGCTGGATTTAACCTGCGAGCTGGATTTAACCTGCGAGCTGGATTTAACCTGCGAGCTGGATTTAACCTGCGAGCTGGATTTAACCTGCGAGCTGGATTTAACCTGCGAGCTGGATTTAACCTGCGAGCTGGATTTAACCTGCGAGCTGGATTTGAGCTGTGAGCTGTATTTGGTCTGCGAGCTTTATTTTGCTCACCACTGATCTACTTGGTCTTTGTTGTTCCTAGTGCAACACAGAACTGTATCTATCACTTCTACTGTTGCTCCTCCGATCTGAATTAATGTGGTAACTATTCTGGGCAACCTTCCCGATGTGTCACATTCACTGGGATTTTTTGGAAACTCACATACAATTAAGTCAATCATTTACACCTTGCAAGTTCCTTTTTAGTAGAACATACAGCTACAACTTTTTAGTAGAACATACAGCTACAACTTTTTAGTAGAACATACAGCTACAACTTTGAATCTCCCCCTGGTTAATACTCTGAATAATACACTGTTTTTTTTTCATATTGAAAATATAATTTGAAAATTGTTGCTATTTCATGTACACAAATTAAATATCTTTCATATTTTCTGCTTCAGACTCTTATCCATTATAGACACAATCCCTAATAAAACTCCATTAGTTGGAGGACAATTGAAGGTTATTACATCGAATCTTGCTGTAGCTGCTCAAGAAGTCAATTCAACTGAAATTCAGGACTTAGTATTGGTTACGGACACAGACTCTAGCATGCAGAAAGACAGCATGGTAATTAATATAATTATTTTATGAGCTTTTGATTTAATGACTTTTTAAATTAAATATTGTTCTGATATATTAATTAAATAATTAGGCGGAGATAACTCTAATATATTACGATTCTTGGCTGGCTTCTCTCTTAACAAGTTTTGAGGGTTATATTTTACTGAATATTCTATAAAATGGAACAAATGGTAAAATGTGTTTTCCGGAAATTATGAGTTTGCTGTAAAATTGTCTTATATGTCAGATGTTGTACACATTGATGCTTGCTGCTGCTTGCACTATTTCACTGATTTCCATCCACATAGTGAATTGCAATAAATTACAGAAATTAATTAAATAAATTGCAAAAATTAATAACAATAAATTTTAAAAAATTAAATACAATTTTAAAAAGGGAATATAATAAATTACAATTGCTCACTTTATATCAGTTTTATATCAATTGAAGCCACTGCTGAAACACCAGAAAATCAACATGATCTCCAAAAGAAAGTTTGTGGAATATCCAGTAATAAAGTATAGTTTTTAAGTTTGTTTCTCTAACTCTCTGTCTCCTGTATGTCACTAAAACTGCCACTTAAACATTTCCCATGTTGATAAGCTGATAGTTATTAATTTTGATTGTAATTTCATTATAGTACTGGGAAGTACTTTCAACCCACCCCGGGCCAGAGCCAGAAAATAAATATCACATCACCAGAAAAGTAGGTTTCTACCTATGCACTGCACCAAGCCTCTGCAGCCAAGATAGGGATCACTGTGCTCATTCTCTGCCACCAATTGCCTACTGATTATTTTGAAATCCTCTATGGCTCCAGTTAGTTAGTTTGTTATTTTCATGTTGCAGGTGGCACATAGGGCGAAGGTTTTGATTATCCTTGTGTTGCAGTCAGCTGCCTGCAGTTATAGTTCTTGTATGGTCTTGCAGCCTGTTATTTCCACTTCTTAAAGTATATTGTTGTTTAGGTTTGCTTTAGGCCTTCCTTGTTTTCTTTTACCCTCAGGTGTCCACATAAGGGCTTATTGGTTTATTCTGTTTTCATCTAGTCTTAAAGCATGACCTAGATATCTCCATTTGTGAAGTAGTTGTGTTCTTTGTACTTGCTATGGTCAGTTGATCTGTGTCCTAATAAGTGCAATTGTAAAACACCCATTATTCCTGAAAGAGAGGTTTAATGATTCTTTATGTGATGGCTTCAGGTATGCAACCAGATTTTCAGGACAAAAGGATAAAAGATTACCACATCCTGAGTCACAGTGCCTTTATGATGAACCTCAACCATTGGAAAACAGTGCTACACAGTACATAATCTGGCTCCCTTCCAACCACAGAATGTGCATGAATATATACTATTAACAAAGCATAATAAAAATAAAAAAAGCATAATATTATCAAATATTATTTTCCATAAATATCAGATGATATTTATACTTGTTGTAGTTTCTCTCCATATATTTTTATGTTTAGCTCTTGTTCTTCTGGGACTTTGCAGATTGTCATGTTTTTTGTTGTATGGGTGTTTATATTCAGTCCATATTCATTACTTGATCTATTAATCTTTGTAGTTCATGCCCACTTTCTGCTAAAATAAGTGTCATCTGCATATCTCAGGTTGTTTATTATTTTTCCACTGATCTGGCATTTCTTCTATATGTTTAAAGATATTCTCTGTGTAGATATAAAATAAGTTGGGTGATAAATACATCTTTGCCTTACCATCTTTTTATTTCTATGTATGGTGAGTAGCAGTTTTCACACCTTATTGATGCAGTCTGTTCCTAATATATATTTCTAATCAGTCTGATGTCTTTTCCATCTATGCCTATTTCTTGAAGACATTTGATTAATTTTTTAATTGGACTCTGTCAAATGCCTTACTATATTATGAAAAGGACCCCTTAAAGTTTAAAAAATGGTAAGGGAAGACTGAAAATACACCACTTTTACTTAGCATTTTTCCTCTAATTGTTCTGACAAAAGCATATTTTACTGATATTGTATGAAATTGACTGATTCATTAGAAAAAATGTCAGCTCATTCAAAATAAATAATTCTGACTACTAATTTAGATAAATAACAACTAACTGCTGAATCATATTGAGTCCTTCTTTGATAACAGTACAGCACATTAATCTACAGCACATTAATCTACAGCACATTAATCTACAGCACATTAATCTACAGCACATTAATCTACAGCACATTAATCTACAGCACATTAATCTACAGCACATTGATCTACAGCACATTGATCTACAGCACATTAATATACAGCACATTAATCTACAGCACATTAATCTACAGCACATTAATCTACAGAACATTAATCTACAGAACATTAATCTATTATTTCAGAATAATATTATACTACTCATCCTATTCTTTACTAGGTCAGCATTGATTTATCCAGTGGATACAAGACATCCATTGAGGGCAGCAATAAAACTAGCCTAATGATTCCAATGCAAGCACTTCTGGACTCTCTTACTCCTGAAGATAAAAATAATTTAACAAGGATCTCTTTTATAGTTCATCGATCAGACATCTTATTTGCAGTAAGTTTTTACATCTTTTTTTCTTTTCCAATTTTTGTTTGTGGAGACATTAAAAACCTTTGGTACAGTCTTTTTAAAAAAAATAATATTCTTGATTGCCATATGACTGTTTATTTTTAGGCTGAAAAATGCAGATATCACAGCACAGCTGTAAACCATGACACATAACATTCTGTTTACTGGACTATATCCTGCAAAGTTTCAGAATGAACCAAGAAGTTTTAGAAAACAATGTTTGGTGATGTGTCAGACTTTCATTACACTTAGTGTATTGAAAGGTACAGACTGGATAGCTAAGACACGAATGGAAGAAGTCCATTGTGACTTTACCCTTGCCAGAAATTGTGTGGATTTACATTCTAGGATACATAGGTAATGAGAAAATTTACAGTACTGGGGTACATTCTAGGATACAAAGGTAATGAGAAATTTTACAGTTGGGGTACATTCTAGGATACAAAGGTAATGAGAACATTTACAGTCTTGGGGTACATTCTAGGATACAAAGGTAATGAGAACATTTACAGTCTTGGGGTACATTCTAGGATACAAAGGTAATGAGAAAATTTACAGTCTTGGGGTACATTCTAGGATACAAAGGTAATGAGAAAATTTACAGTCTTGGGGTACATTCTAGGATACAAAGGTAATGAGAAAATTTACAGTTGGGGGTACATTCTAGGATACAAAGGTAATGAGAACATTTACAGTCTTGGGGTACATTCTAGGATACAAAGGTGATGAGAACATTTACAGTCTTGGGGTACATTCTAGGATACAAAGGTAATGAGAAAATTTACAGTCTTGGGGTACATTCTAGGATACAAAGGTAATGAGAACACTTACAGTCCTGGGGTACATTCTAGGATACAAAGGTAATGAGAAAGCTGATAAAACTTCTTCCTCATTCTCTAGTCAAAGTTAAAGGCTGATATGGATTTCATAGATGAATGAACTGTACTGTGGTCACCAGCCCCGAGAGGCAGCCGTGGAGCTTGTCCATCAGAGCTATTTTCTGATGGCCACAGTTTTCTCTTCTTATGGTGTGATACAGTGCTAATAAGATTAATTTAAGAGAACCTTTGGTGATGACTACAGATGATTACAATGATAAACCTAATGATTACAGATATAAAAAACTATTATCACATCTTGGATCACAATACAAGTAATGAGGTTTTTGATATAACATTTAGTGAATCAGGAGTTGTGCACAGAGAGACAGTAGGAGAGGTAAGATTGAGGAGAGTGTATAACCACAATAGGAGAGGTAAAATGAAATGCATATAAAATACTGGAGTTTTTTCTGTTTTCTGTTATTTCCAATATATTAGCATTAATGTCAGCCTCAGACAGATGTGTCAGGCCATTGGCATTTAAATCTAAGAATTCTACATATGCACCACAAGCAAAAGTTTTTTATATGCTCCTGGTGCATATATGATGACCATGTTTCACTGCCATAGAGGAGGGTGGATACAAATCTGGCAAACAAGTAGTTTAGTAGTAAATGTATTTCCAGATGATAGATTGTTGTACTATAAGAAATATAATCTGTGATCCATGTTGCGCTATAAGAAATATAATCTGTCAGCCATGTTGTGCTATAAGAAATATAATCTGTGTATCCATGTTGTGCTATAAGAAGAAGAATCTGTGTATCCATGTTGTGCTATAAGAAAAATAATCTGTGTATCCATGTTGTGCTATAAGAAATATAATCTGTGAGCCATATTGTGCTATAAGAAATATAATCTGTGTATCCATGTTGTGCTATAAGAAATATAATCTGTGATCCATGTTGCGCTATAAGAAATATAATCTGTGATCCTTGTTGTGCTATAAGAAATATAATCTGTGATCCATGTTGCGCTATAAGAAATATAATCTGTGATCCTTGTTGTGCTATAAGAAATATAATCTGTGATCCATGGTGCGCTATAAGAAATATAATCTGTGTATCCATGTTGTGCTATAAGAAATATAATCTGTGAGCCATGTTTTGCTATAAGAAATATAATCTGTGTATCCATGTTGCGCTATAAGAAATATAATCTGTGATCCTTGTTGTGCTATAAGAAATATAATCTGTGATCCATGGTGCGCTATAAGAAATATAATCTGTGATCCTTGTTGTGCTATAAGAAATATAATCTGTGAGCCATGTTTTGCTATAAGAAATATAATCTGTGTATCCATGTTGTGCTATAAGAAATATAATCTGTGATCCATGTTGCGCTATAAGAAATATAATCTGTGATCCTTGTTGTGCTATAAGAAATATAATCTGTGATCCATGGTGCGCTATAAGAAATATAATCTGTGATCCATGTTGTACTATAAGAAATATAATCTGTGATCCATGTTGTGCTATAAGAAATATAATCTGTGATCCATGTTGTGCTATAAGAAATATAATCTGTCAGCCATGTTGTGCTATAAGAAATATAATCTGTGATCCATGTTGTGCTATAAGAAATATAATCTGTCAGCCATGTTGTGCTATAAGAAATATAATCTGTGATCCATGTTGTGCTATAAGAAATATAATCTGTCAGCCATGTTGTGCTATAAGAAATATAATCTGTGAGCCATGTTGTGCTATAAGAAATATAATCTGTGAGCCATGGTGATGATGGATGTCAGTCATAAGACATGCAGAATTTAAAAATTGATTATAATAAATTTGCTTTCTCATTTGATTATCATCATCAGGTGCCATGCCGGGTGGCGTAGGCGGTCATGGCTCTCCACAGCTCTCTGTCCACAGTATTATGTATCAAAGTCATTGTTGTTTCCTTGCCGTGCCAGGTTGTCAAACTGTCTAATATTTTCTCATGTTGTCGCCCTCTGTCTCTGGTGCCATCAATCTTGCCTGTTGTGATTATGTTCTCTAAACCTGTCTCATGAAGTGGCCAAAAAAAGAAGATTGCCATATTCTTATATTGTTGATTAAGGCCCGTTTCGCATTTGACTCTTTCAACACCTCTACATTAGTTTTTCTGGCAGTCCATGGTATTCTCAGTATTCTTCTGTAGAACCACATCTCTGTTGCCTCCAATCTCCCACTTTCCAGTTTCTTTATTGTCCAAGACTCGCACCCATATGTTAGTATAGGGTTATATAGCACTGCAGAACTCTCTTTCTCACCTCTAATGACAAGGTCTTATTACACAGTATATTTTTCATTTTTCTGAATGTTGTTTTTGCCTGTCCTATTCTGCATCTTATTTCTGTAATCATTGTACCTAGATATTTGAATTGGTGGACCTGTTTTAATACTATATCATTTACTATGATCTTGTAAGGTGTGTTATTTTCTTTCTTTGAAATAACCATTACTTCTGTTTTCTTGATATTTAGGAAGAGGCCTTTCTCTTTACTTTCTGTGACTTCTACTTTAATTAAGTTTTGAAGGTCTTCCTCACTTTTTGCAATCAGAACAGTGTCATCCACATATCTCAAATTATTTATGTTATGTCTTCCCACTGTATTCCTGGGATATCTACTATTGCACGCAATATGTTTTCACTGTATAAAGAGAACAGGTCTGGTGAAAGCACGCATCCCTGTCTGACTCCTTGTTTTATTTGTTGAAATTGGCCAAATTGATTTCCCACTCTTATTGCTGCTGTTTGTTGCCAGTACATGTTCTTTATTATTCTTAAATCCTTGCTGTCAATGTTCAGATTCTCTAGCATGTGTATAATTTCGCTATGTTTAACTTTGTCAAATGCTTTAGTGTAGTCTATAAAACAGAGGTACAGATCTGTTTTTACCTCTATAGACCTCTCTATTAGTGTTCTCAATATATAAATAGCATTGTTGGTACCTTTGCCTTCTACAAAGCCACATTGTTCTGGACTTATTTCTGATTTTATTTTGTTTATCACTCTCTTCATGATGATTCTGAGAAGTATTTTGGTTATTTGGCTCATGAGGCTGATTGTACAGTGTTCTTCACATTCTGTGGTCCCTGGTTTCTTAGGTAAGGCTATAAATATGGACCTCATTAAGTCATCGGGTATATTTCTGCTGATATATATGTCATTCAGCAAGTATGTGATTATTTCAACTCCAAAGTCATCTAAAGCTGCTAATTCTTCTAATGTGATATTGTCTGGACCTGGGGCTTTGCCATATTTCATGTGTCTTAGTGCCTCCCTTACTTCTGCTGTGAGTATTGATGGACCACAGCCGTTATCTTGTATGTTTATTTCTGGTCTATTGTCGTCATAAAGTTCTTTGATATATTCTGACCATCTCTGTACTATGTGATCTATTCCCATTAATACCTGCCCTGTCTTATTTCTCATTTCAACAGACTATAAAAAATAATGCAGATAAGGAGCAATCTGGGACCGCCACAACAAATAATTCTGATAATGGCAAGCTTCCTGATAGTAATGAGGACACAAAGAAGAAATCATCAATTTTTGTTACCAAGATCAACAGTTATGTCATCTCTGCAAGTGTTCCAGGTGTCGTGGTGTCCAATTTGAGAGATAACATTACAATGAATTTTGAGCATGTTGCCACTGTAAGTATTGAGAATTTATTTTCATTTATTTCTTAGTTGTGTATGCCTGTGTTCTTTTCTCTTGTTGAAGTCATAGGCTGGTGTGGATTTCTTTAATCAGCTGTACTGTGATCACATGTTCCAATTATAGCGTGCTTTCTGCAAATGACGTAATTTATTCTCTTTTCTGCAAATCAAGTCCTTTATGTTCTTTGTTGCAAAATAAATTCTATTTTGTTCTTTGTTGCATACAAAATCCTTTATGCTCTTTGTAGCAAACTATACCCGTTATGTTCTATGTTGCAAACTATGCTCTTTGTTGCAATCTATGTTATTTGTTGCAAACCAAATTCTTTTTTGTTCTTTGTGGCAGACAAAGTCCTATATGTTCTTTGTTGCAAACTTTGTTCTTTATGTTCTGTGTTGCAAAATATTTTCTTTATGTTCTGTGTTGCAAACTATGTCCTTATGTTCTTTGTTGTAACTATGTCCTTTATAGTCCCTTACTCAGTTTATATACCATAATTGGATGTTCCAGTTATTTTTATTATATATTGTTTGTACTGTATATAGTGAATTTCTGCTGTTACATACAGCATATATTTTGTCAGTCTGGAACAAGTTGTTATAAATGGGATTTGAACATGTACTGTATATAGCAAATTTCTGTTATTACATACATATTTTGTCGGTCCGGACCAAGTTGTTATAACACGATTCCACTGTATACATATTTCCTTCTAAAATACCTTATTACATTTATTTTCAGAATTCCACAAATGCTCGTTGTGTATTTTGGAATGAATCTTTGTCCAATGATAGAGGAGCTTGGTCAGATGAGGGCTGTGGCATTGTAAAATCATATGAAGGGGGAACAACTTGTGGCTGTAACCATTTAACAAATTTTGCTCTGCTCATGGTAAGCTTTATAACATGATGTAGTTTTATCCCTTATGCATATTCTGTGTTTAATATATTTTATTATATTTATTTTTAGTATTATTATATTAAAATAATAAAAAATTTATAAAATATTTTATTAACCAAAAAATATAATATCCAAAAATTATATTTCTTGTGTGTATAGCAATTTACATGTAAATTAATAATAGTGGGCCTTTGTTTACTGTGCTGACTCAAGTTGCAAGACAAACAAGTGTCAATTGGATGGACTCATATCTTCTTATCCTTTGTTTATTCTTAAAAAAACTTCTGCATGCAGATTAGCAGGCTGTAGTCCAAAGAATGGAATGCCTGTGTCATTCTTTAGATGTAATATTTGCACCTTTTGGACTGACACATCCAACTTTAGCTTTATCTTTCACTGGTAAAAATCTTTCCTGCACATATTCTGGTGAATGCGATGGCAATGCTGTTTTTATCTCCACTGTCTATATCTTTTCTGCATTCCTTAACAGGAAAAACATGCAGTAACTAAAGTTTTTAATCAGTCTATCTTATAGTTCCTTCCTTACTCTAGTCTCGAGTGGTGTTATATCGTTTTATAGCCAAAATGTTAGAGTTAATTTTTTTTTAATGCATATGCTAACCACAATAACATAATAGAAAATAATATTAGCAGAATTAGTGAAGATGTGGCAGAAGAGATGTGAAAGCAATTAATAGGAAAATTAACATATAGTCTAGATAATATAAGTAATATTATAATATAATCAATTAGAATTTCAACAATGTTATGTTATAATATTACTTATATTATCTAGACTATATTTTAATTTTATAACAATAATATAACATTGTTGAAATTCTAATTGATTATATTATTTATATTAGTGATATTATTTTCATCATTTATGTGATGAATGTAAACAGATGTCTGTAAAGACCTGAAAATAGAAAAATACTAGCTCCTCAAAACTATCCACACAAAAAAAACTAGCAAATTTTGGACATGTGTGAGATAGCTTCAAAAGTTCCAGGAACTAGTGGAATATATAGAAATAAGTAGATGGACTTGTATTGTGGCACAGTAGAAGCTCACCAACCAAGATTATATAGAAATAAGTAGATGGACTTGTATTGTGGCACAGTAGAAGCTCACCAACCGAGCTTATATAGAAATAAGTAGATGGACTTGTATTGTGGCACAGTAGAAGCTCACCAACCAAGATTATATAGAAATAAGTAGATGGACTTGTATTGTGGCACAGTAGAAGCTCACCAACCAAGCTTATATAGAATTAAGTAGATGGACTTGTATTGTGGCACAGTAGAAGCTCACCAACCGAGCTTATTGACAACACAAGAGACAGAGAGTCGTGGAGAAACATGATCGCCTAAGCCATTCAGCATGGCACTTGATTGATTGATTGACAGAAATAAGTAACAATATAATTATCTACACTATATTTCTTTCAAAGTAATATAACAATTACTTTGCAATTTCTTCAGCAATTACACACTTTTGTCAACATGCATACAGCTGCTGGAAACATTCATAGAACCCATTCTTTTATCACCACTCTCAGCAGTCTTGTCATATTGGTGATAACGTCATCTGCATCCTTGAATCACTGACCTTTTGAGTGCCGATTTCAAAGGAACAATAAAAAATCAGCTGGTGCAAGATAAAGTATGGAGATTGTTCTAAGGTACCGGAAATCACATTCTGCTATGTGAGGTACTGCTTTATCTGTATGGATCGATGTGCCCACGCATTGCCATGCAGCACAATCCAACTGTTTGTTTTCCAATTTTTTATATCATTTTCTTGTCTCCCATGTATTTATCTCCCTATATGGTATATGGTTTTACTACTGCCTCCCGTTCATTTATCTACCTATATGTTATATGGTCTTACTGCATTCTCTCATTCATTCATATAGTTCTAATTTTAGTCTAATTTTTGCTGAGAATATTCATGTTCCTCACCAGGATGTTTATGGAGAAGGCAGCCGTTTGAGTGATCTTGACAGAAAGATATTGTCCATCATTTCCTATGTTGGATGTGGGATTTCTTTGCTAGCCCTCCTGCTAACCCTGCTGACTTACAGTCTATTCAGGTGAATTCATATACACAAATCACATAACTTATTTGCATTTTATGCTTTGCATTTTTCTACCTAGACTACACCCATTATTAGACATGTTTGTATTTCTCATACCCAACTCATCATACGCAAGATTTTTTTTAAGTATTTATTTGAAAACTCTTGTTATAACTCTCTTATAGTAGGACAATGGTTCTGATAAATATCCATCCTGATGTAGTCCAGATAATGTTTTATATGTGCCAAATGCCTGATCCATCTGACTTTGGCGATGTTCCATTATTTATTTATTGTGTGTTGCCAAGACAAAAAGGAGGAGCTGAGTATAATAACACTGGGATTTGTCATTCATGTTGTAAGATACAACTAAGGATAGTTGAATGTGGGATGACAATGCTATTCCAGTATCAATAGATGTAAAAAAAAAAGTAGTGCTGATGTTGGATATGTTTTGTCAAAAGGGGCAGATATTGAGACCAAATTTTAAATCCCGTTATAGTGCATTCCATTCTCTGAATAACACGACAACCAGCAAGAATTTGATAACAAATGTAGAAGAAGAAGATATATGCAGAATTGTTCTTGGGTGCTAAATTTGTATAGATGAATTTCTGGCATCACAATACTACTGTACTACCTGTACTACTGTACTACTTGTACTACCTGTACTACTTGTACTACCTGTACTACTGTACTACTTGTACTACCTGTACTACTGTACTACTTGTACTACCTGTACTACTGTACTACTTGTACTACCTGTACTACTGTACTACTTGTACTACCTGTACTACCTGTACTACTGTACTACTTGTACTACCTGTACTACTGTACTACTTGTACTACCTGTACTACTTGTACTACCTGTACTACTGTACTACTTGTACTACCTGTACTACCTGTACTACTTGTACTACCTGTACTACCTGTACTACTGTACTACTGTACTACTGCAGAAGATAATGTTATATTGCTTGCTCATGGATCACCAAGCTCTGAACAGAAGTAAAAATTGCTGAATTGACCATGCTTCTGTAACAAGCGATTAAGGAGTTTTTGGTGGTGGTGTTGGCTTTTCCATCCAAGTACAAATAATAACCAAACTGTTGGTGCATGTCTGACAAGGTAGAGAGTGCCAGAGTAAAAAAAATAAGAACAAAATGAACTATGATGAAGCTGAATTTTTAGGCACAGATAACAAAGCTAACACAACGCATTCCATTCTCCTGACTATATCCTGTTATTCTGCAGAAGTTTGAGAATGAATTCAGCGGAAGTTCCATTCTAGACTTACGTTCACCTGATATCTTCTTCTTCTTCTTCTTCTGCATTCATTCTCAAACTCCTGCAGATTAGCAGTATGTAGTCCGGAGAACGGAATGCGTTATGTCATGGCTTACAGCAATGCTGTGATATCTGCGCCTTTCAGCCTGACACATCCGACTTCAGCATGGCTTTGGGTCTCTGACCCTATATGGGATGGGACAGGCAACTCCATCCCATAACCTCCTTAGTCGCCTTTTACGACATGCGTGGAAGGTAAACAGTGTTGCTATTCTTTGCTCCCCTTTCGGGCCTGGCAACACAAAGGCGGTTCACCTGATATAATTCATTAGATCCTCAACTCTGGGATTGATCATTGGCTGTAACAGTAAGAAAACCAGAGCTGCCAAGACATCACTTCAATGTTGTTATCTTGGCCAACAGATTGCAAAAGAGAACTTTAAAGAACAAAGAGGGAAGTCATTCTAGTACCCAAAAATTATCTGATGAAATCAAATGTGTCAGTTTGAAAATGGTATATATTGCAGCCAAACTGTAAAACATGCCACAATGTTTTTCATTTTCTGGAACAATCCTGTTAGCCAGCAGGAGTTCAAGAGCTAGTACAAAAAAATACTTAACTTTAAATCATTACAGAGAGCCACAGAGCATATATGAGCAAGTGGAGATAAACTATTAATAGGAACAGATAATATATGCTCTGTGGCTTCTTCTTTCTCATCTTTTCTTGCCGTATTGGCTTCTTTCTCTCTCTCTCTCTCATCGGATCTCTCATACCATTCTCTTTTGCTCTCCCATTACGATTGCATGCTAATACTCATTGCCTGTAGCCACTTTTAAGGTAAGTATCTTAATTTATCCTTATTTTATTTTACTTGCTATCACACCTTATCTATTTTCACTCCTCACCTTCTTCTGTGCACTTTCCCCTCCTCACTTACCACTATCTTTTCCCCATACCCTCTTCTTCCTTGCTATGCTGCTCCACTTTTGCTTCCTCCGCTATCTATTCACTATCTCTCCTTTTCTTTCCTCTCTATCATAACCATGTTTGTCTCCATGTAAGATTAGTTGTACTGTTGTCTTTTGTTTGTCCTGATGAAGGCTTTTTAGTCGAAACATCGTCTGTCTCTGTATCTCCTTGTTAGGTTGTTTTATGTCTTATTTTGGTAACACTTCTATGTATTTTGTTTCTTCTTATTAGAATAGCAATGTCCTATTAGAATCAGTGATCTATATACGATATGATTCAATTATTTTCTATATTATTATTAACAGATTGATAGCAATATAGAGGCGAACATTGAAAACACAGGGTAATAAAGTTTTGTGAATCACTGGAATTGCATAAGTAAACACAGATAAATTGTTATTTTGATCAAAAGGCCTTTATCAAGAACACCGATCGTGTGTTGCCAGGTCCCGAAAGGGGAGCAAAGAATAGCAAAACTGTTTACCTTCCACACATGTCATAAAACGCGACTAAGGAGGTTACAGGATTGAGTTGGCTGTCCCATCCCATATAGGGTCAGTGACCCAAAGCCATGCTGAAGTCGGATGTGTCCGGCCGAAAGGTGCAGATATCGCAGCAATGCTGTAAACCATGACACAGCACATTTCATTCTCCGGACTACATCCTGCTAATTTGCAGGAGTTTGAAACGAACGCAGAAGAAGAAGATCACGAACACAGTGTAGCATATAATGAGTAAATTATGCCAAGGTCTATGACCAAATCGCGATGCTTGAAAAAAGAATGAAAAAAGGCAGCGCCCTTCATTACTAGTCATGTGATACTCATTGTATTCTTGATAAAGGCCTTAATTATCCTGTGTTTTAAATATTTGTCTGTTAGATAATAGTTTTTCAGCAGTTTTACCAAATGTAGAAGTGTAGAGGGAATTTTAGATTGTTTGTTTTCGTGAGTTAATTGTTAAGTAGTTTGTGCACAAATACAATTATGATAATTTCCAGCTAACTGGAAATTTAGCATTTAAGGAAACAAATTACAACAGGAAATATACTGTAAAGTGAAACACATTGTAATGTGAAACATATTGTAACATGAAACACATTTTAAAGTGAAACAAATTGTAACGTGAAACACATTGTAATGTGAAACACATTATGACATGAAACAAATTGTAATGTGAAATGAATTGTACAGTGAAACAAATTGTAGTGAGAAACACAGAGATATATCATAATCAAGGACAAAAGGGGAACAACTTAGAATACAAAATACAACAAGGGAAAGCAGTCAGTTCAAGGCCATAGATACATCTGGAGTAAGGGGAGGGGTGGTTTACTGTTTGCCTAACAAGAAGGGGGAGGTATATTATAAATTATAATATGACTGTGAATGTATGGAGAAAATGACACACAACAGACAGAAATATTTTATAATTGTTAATTACATTTCCAGTAAGCAGAAATAACCGCCACTTAAACTATCCCACTGTCCTGGTAAGCTGATAAACAACCACTAAAACTATCACACTGTGCTGTTAAGTTGATAAAATCTCCATTTTTATAGAGACTCCTAAATCTACTGCAGCAGAACATTAAAATCCTTATGGGGATAAAGAGTTACCGGTGGGTGTGTGATCCATAAGATTAAAGGATTAATATCAGTTACAAATGTGACTTACTTATGTTTGTTTATTTGTTTGAGAACCCTTGGAATTGCGAGCAATTAGATCATACTTTCTGTGTGCAGTGGGGTGGTTCTTCTGAGCTTTCTTTCATACCCAGGAGACTTCAGCTTTCGGCTTAGTGCAATTCCTATTGAAGGAGCATTCTACTCAGAGGGGATATATAATTATATAGATGACATGCTACAAAGCTTCCATAAGAGAGCCTCAATATACAGCATGTCATCTACTAATGTTTTGCATTGATGGTTTGTCTAGTGGGCCATTGGTGAGTCCCACAGATGCAACTGCATGCAAACTTACTTATAATAATTGATAATATTGTGTGCAGTTAACCCATTTCTCACTGAATAGCCCTAATAACAATTGAACATGACTCTTGAAAACTATTTGGACACATAGGCTTATTATTTTCATAACACTTTATATATATTATTATATGTCCATCTATTTTCAAGACTGTGAATAAGGTGTTCAGGTAACTGAAAGTTTTATACTTAATTTCTCATGTTATTGAGACATATGTCAAGATGGAACCTTTTTCTGTGCTGCATATATTTTGTTTCCAATTACTGTATAACTGTAACGTACTACTTTCATGTATAATTTTGCAATTAATTTTCAATTGTAAAGTACTGCTTTTGTATATAATTTTGTTCACTTAATTGTGAACTCTAAAATCTGCTTTGTGTGCTGTAGGCCTATTTGTTAAAATTACTGTTTTGTTGTAAAGATCAACTTTATGTGCTATAGGTCCTATATATTATTTTAATTTTTTTTAAATTGTATTAATATTTCTTTGTTTTATTCCCTATTTTTTGCGTTTTATTATTGTATTTCAGTTACTAAATTAGAATACTTCTATAGCACATAAGTTTGAAACAGTTTCCCTATTTAACAAAACCATAAATTCTTCAAATTATTATTTTTCTTTATTGTTTATACTGTATATAGCAAATTTCTGTTATCATATAAATATTTTGTTGGTCCAGACCAAATTGTTATAATGAGATTTAACTTATTTTTATAATAGACATCCTCTTTCTGTTCTGTATTACTGTAAATAATTTTTTATTTAACTATTTTAATTGTAGAACATTATTAAATTCATCAATCCTTATGTCCGATTGTAAGAAGGAAAAAGAGTACGATAAATGATTGATATTGTGAATAGTTGACAACAGCTTTTGAAAATTTTTGGTGTTTGATAATTATGATGCCAGGAACTGTCTGTGTGTCGCCAAGATCTGAAAGGTGGGGCAAGGAATAGTGACATTGTTACCTGCTATGTATGCCATAAGGAGGTTGTGGGGGTGGAGTTATGTGTTCCATATCATAGATTATCCAAGTTACCCATGAAGTCATGTGTCAGGTCGAGATGTGCAGATATCACAACCAAGCTGTAAACATAACACAACACATTCTGTTCTATGGATTATATCCTACTAATCTGTAGGAGTTTGAGAATAAACAAAGAAGAAGATGAGAAATAGATCTCTTGTGTCCTTTCTGAAATTGGGATATTTTTTTGGAGCTTTATTTCATACAAAGAAGACTCCAACTCTCTGAGGTATGCAGCAGAAGACTCCAACTATCAGAAATATGTACCAGAAGACTAACTCTCAGAGGTATGCACCAGAAGACTCCAACTCTCAGAGGTATGCACCAGAAGACTCCAACTATCAGAGGTATGCACCAGAAGACTAACTCTCAGAGGTATGCACCAGAAAACTCCAACTCTCAGAGGTATCACCAGAAGACTCCAACTCTCAGAGGTTTGCACCAGAAGACTTGAACTCTCAGAGGTATGCACCAGAAGACTTGAACTCTCAGAGGTATGCACCAGAAGACTCCAACTCTCAGAGGTATGCACCAGAAAACTCCAACTTTCAGTGGTGTGCACCAGAAAACTCCAAGTCTCAGTGGTGTGCACCAGAAGACTCCAACTCTCATTGGTGGGCACTACTTTGAGAATAAGCTTCCTACTCAGAAGAAGTAAAAACATAATTGTATACCGCTAAAGACAAATGTGTCAGGCCATTGGCACAAGTAAAATAGTGACATAACCCATTTCCTCTCTCTGGACCACATCCTGTTGGAAATCTAGCAGGACCATTGTCTTGCTACAAGAAAGAACCAGCGGGAGTTTTAGAATGATCGCTGTAGAAAACGTAGAAGATAATTGTATAGATGAAGTGTTGCCAGGGTTTCCATATAAGCAAAGCCTCACTAAATAGGGGTTTACTGTTGTATGGTGTTTGGTTAAATGAACCACTGGTGTTGCATGGCGGTTGGTCTGATGAACCACTAGTGAAACTTTCAGATCTTCCACTTGTGGTACTATTTATTATAAGATTGAAAGACCAATCCTTCCTTTATATATATTAATAATAAGACCCATAAATCATTAGGGTCATAAGGGTACCACATTGAACACATCAGCCCAAAATACTCTCCAAACGTTTCCATCCTTAGCCATTCGGAGGAGTGTTGAAAAATCACACCAAGACAATTCCTTAATGTTATCAATCCAGGATTTTCTTTTCCCTCAACTCCAACTTCCACCCTCGACTATTCCTTGCAAAATAATTTTAGAAAACCAGTAATGTCTCATTACATGTCTGTATTTCATTTTGTAATAAACAAAATCCCTAGCAGTGGAAGATCAACGTGAATGATTCAATACTCAAATAGTTCCACCAATTCACATATTTAGGAGCAATTGATATTTTTCACGATATATTGATATATGCTGATATGTGCATACAGCATTTTAGATGAACAGACAGGACATGCACTTGAGAACTGTTAGATATATTAATTTGGCATGCTTGAAATCTTTGGGATCAATGCCTGTCAGTCCTGTGAGTAGATATCCTGCATTCCGTAATTTTTCTGTTTGTTTTGTGTAACCAATATTTGGGTGTGTTTTGTCTATTTTCTGTTTCTGTTGTTTCACCTCTGACCTTCTAGTTTTTTCTCTTCCTGGTTGCATCTATTTTTAGCTCTGCCATATGAACACGAATGTCAGTAGCACCATTCTTACTCATCATATTATGTTGTGAATGTGTTTATGATAAAGGCCTTTTGGTAAAAACATCGATATGTGTGTTACTAGTCATTAGCAAAACTTCCTTACCCTGTTCCAAGTTTTTCTGATAAGAAAAAGAATAAGGCAGGCAATGGAAGCACTCATAAACATAAGGAGATATACTGTGTAATATGTCCTTGTCATTAGAAGTGAAAGAGTTTTTCAGAGCTATATAAAACCGATTCTAACATTTAGTTGCAAATCTTGGACAATAAATAGGAGAGTGGAGAATTGGAGGCAACAGAGATGTAGTTCTATAGAAGAATGTTGAGAGTATTATGGACAGCTAGAAAGACTAAAGAAGAAGTGCTGAAAGAGTTAAAAGTGTGAAACACAGATTACATAATAATATCAGAAATAGACAATCTTTATTGTTTGGACACGTTATGAGACAGGGAAGTCTGGAGAAAATAGTCACAACAAGCAAGAGAGATCAAGGATGACAACGTGAGAAAATATTTGATAGCCTGATATCGTGGCACGGCAAAGAGTCAACAATGATCCTGATAAAAGATACTGGAAATAAAAAGTTATGGAGATCCATGATCCCCTACGTCAGTCAACTTAACCCGGCACATGATTATGATGATTTTGTCTTTTGTATTCATTGTCAAACTCCTGCAGATTGACAGGCTGTAGTCCAGATAGCAGAATATGTTATGTCATGGTTTTCAGCTCATCTATTCTTCTTCTTCTTCAGCGTTCATTCTCAAACTCTCGCTGGATCTCCCTTGTAGCAGAACCATGTTCCTACTAGATTTCCAGAAGGATATAGTCCTGAGAATGGAAATGCCTTGTGTAGCCATTTTATCTGGATCACTTTCACCAATTTTGGGATGGGATAACCAATTTCACTCCAAAACCTTTTTAATCGCCTATTACACTATTTATTGCAGGTAACAGTACCGATTTTATGTGCTCCTCTATTGGGCTCCAACAATATTTGGCTAGGACAATAGGCCTATATGACATTTGATACTAAGAAACAAGTTTTCAACCAAAAAAAAAGATTGTATGCACATAGCACACCTCTTGCCCAGAAATCTTCTAAAAAATGTACCATAAAACCCTCCTTCTCTCCAAAAATTAAGTGGAATGGTCTTTTTTCTTTAAAAAAAATCCCCCCCCCCCTCCCAAATCTTCCCCAAAAACGATATCATAATCTATAGCCCTGCTTCATACATAGACCGTACATTGCATAGTCAATAACCTCAATGCTAATGAAATGTGATTTAGCCTATTCTTTAATCCACATCTAATAAGAAATAAAGACATTCAACATTTATGGTGAGAGAGAGATTGAAATTGGTGTTAATGTAACTGGTTGTTCATCCTCTCTATCAGTGTTTTTTATTTTATTTTCCTACCCATGTTAAAGGCAGGTGACACATTACAGCATTACTGATCACACACAACCCAGGAGGTATTGAATATTCACATACACAGTTTCCTCTCTTTTTTTTTAATCTTTGTCTTTACAAAAAGATGCTAACCTGTTTCTATAAATATACCTGGTAATAACGATGTTTGTATAAACTGCATGATTGGTAAATTGATAAAAACAGTTCATGAATTCTAAATCTTTATCTGGGACTAAAAACAGCATGAACAATGCAACTTTGAAGAAATAAAATTGAGTAAATAATATAGATTAAAAAAATAATAATCTCATAGTATTACAAGAAGTTATTTGGTTGCTAATTCAGTGGTACAGAGGCTCATGCCCTTAGACCTAATGCCATTGTGTGATATATTCATGTAATTTTGAATTATTGATTAATAAGAGTCAGAAAATACATATGGACTACATTAATAATGATAGATAAATGTGGTTATAAACATAGCTATAATAGAACTATGTGTTTGAAATTATTATCTATAGGCCTATCGGCCTAAGACTATTAATTTTCATATTTTATTTTTAATTTTATTTTGAGCAATCAGTTGCTTATACTTCACTTGCACTGTTTTTAGTCTCTATCAAGTTCTTGTGTGTTGTTACGTGTGCTATGTTGCAAATATACAAGTTTCTTTCATAAATTCATTTAACTGTTTCTATTTATAGTTGATGATGTTGCTTTGACATTACGTTATAGCATTACCAATTTGCATCATTTTTATGAAATAAATGGATCAATTTTTATCACCTTTAGGAAATAAATGAATTATTTAGTATCATGTCTAAAAGATAAATATATCATTTAATATTAACTCTAGAAAATTAATGAATCATTTTTGTATCACCTCTAGGAAATGAATGGATCAAATCTAATAATAAAAAATAATTGGTTTAATTTATATCACGTATAGAAAATAAATAATCATTTTGTATCAAATCTAGGAATCTAGGAAATAAATTATTCATTTGTGTCACTTCTAGAAAATAAATACCGGTAGATAATTTTATGTCACCAAAAGGAAATAAATACAGGGTGTCCATTTAGTGACATGAGACTGATTTGTATTGAAGTAAAACCAATGTCATTTTTGCAACATCATTTTTATTTTACACTTTACATCATGGTTCAAACTCCATTTAACTGTACTTCAGAATATCACTGCTACATGCAAATGTTTCAGTATTTGATCTCCTTCTAACTAAACCACTGCGGATAATTCCTACACCATATCTGAATAGAGCTGTAATGTGAAAAACTACCCAAAATAAGACACAGAATAGCAGTATATGTTGCAGGCACAGAATGCAAAAGTTTGAACAGCAATATTTTCACAACAACATAATTAATAATTTGACACCCCTATATATCATTTGTATTAACTCTAGAAAATAGATGTATCAAATCTAGAAAATAGATACCGGTAGATCATTTTATATCATAACTAGGAAAATGGATAATATCATCTGTTGGAAATAATTATTCTTCCGCATTCGTTCTCAAACTCCTGCAGATTAGCAGGATGTAGTCTGGAGATCAGAATGTGTTATGTCATGGTTTACAGAATCGTTCTGACATATTCAGCTTTTGCATGGCTTTGAATCACTTTGACCCTATATGGGATAGGACAGCCAACTCAACCCCATAACCTCCTTAGTCACCTCTTTTATACAACATGCATGAAAGGTAAACAGTATTGCTATTTTTTGCTCCCCCTCTAAGACCCTGGTAACACGTGGGCAATAACCTAATTTAAAGATGTACAATTTAATCTAAGAAGCTTATGCAAGAGACATTTCTATATGAAGATTAAGAAAGCTAACTCTACAAGAAGATCTTTAATGGCCATTGATATACATTCTTTGACAGAACTTTGCTAAGAAAAACATAATTTGCTTAACAGATAAGAGGTAAATACAAAGCATATAATAATTTACTCCAATATTTTGGTTGTTTATATTTGCTTAACAGACCTATAGCCAAAAAAACTGACAATTTATTGAGGTAAACTACAAAATCTACTACAATATATCTAGGTGTGCAGGCAACACATATTCTTCTATGTATTAGTTAATTACCGGTAGTTCCTTTTGAGCCAGTGCTGACATAGAGCAGTAGTCATTCCTATCCATGTTGAGAACTTCATTGCAAGTTATGTAGTTCATGTGTATTGCTTATGCTCAATATTGAACTTTCTTGTTTGATTGTTCTGCATATCAACAATTGGTGATTTTTCTCTTGATTGTTCTGCATATCAACAATTGGTGTTTTTTCTCTTGATTGTTCTCAGTTACACTATTACTATACCAAAGTTTCATATATGTTCTCCATTTAATTTTTATTCATAATTCATACTTTCTAGATGCTTCATCTATTCAGCACGTTATCATATTATCTGCTACTCCTTGTACTTTATTAATAACATTTTCTAATTACTCTTATCAATTTCTCAAAATTAATATACTTATTAATAGTCTATACCACTAATTTTCTGTATTAACAGAAGCAGACGTTAGATAATTTGAATACTAAAATGTTTAAACTATTAACAATAATATTGTTCTGTTTTATTCCCAACTTTACTGTTTTCATATTAACCAGTGTGAGATATAGACCTAGTATTTATTGCTATCATAATGCTTATAACACTTCCGGGTGTCTACAAAGTCATTGTCCATTCATTTGCATTGGTGGTGATATTATATGGTACATCATTTGAATTGTGAGTAATTAGTTTGAATCTGTGGGACGTCAGTGCATAGCTATTTTATAGATACTTATATATATATATATATATATATATATATATATATATATATATATATATATATATATATATATATATATATATATATATATTATATATATATATATATATATATTATACTACCCTATATTAATATTATGTAATTTGAATCAAAATACAAATGTGATATTTCAAGCTGAACATATATTTCTCACTAACAGTTATCATCAACTTTGCATCTTGCACATTGTGAATTGATTTGAATTAAAATAGCTTACATTATAAGTTATTATCATCAAAACTATAACTCTTCATGCTAGGGATGATGTGGTCAGTATCAATTCCACCCCTTTACTTTCCCATATCTTATCCAATCCTGAGGTTGAATTGACCTCAGAACTAGTTTTGCTAAATAAATGTTTCCAGCTAAATTTGAAATTAAACCTGGATTGTTGGTTGGTTGGTTGCTGATCCAGCGGTCCATGGGCTCATGCCCTTTGACCCAATGCCATTGTGTGATATATGCATGTGTTTGTGAGTTAAACCTGGATCAATCAAGTAAGAAGCTAAATTTGAAATTAAACCTGGATCAATCAAGTAAGAAGCTAAAAACAACACTACTGTGACTTTCTATCAATTTATGCACCTTCAATTCCTTGTTGAGCATCAGTCCTCAACAACCCTCATCCATGTTGCTCTATCCTTAGCTATTGATTCTTTTTCTTTCCATGTCTTACACATCCTGTATTTATCTATATCTAATTCTTTCCTTCAAGTCTTCTTCTTCTGCTTTAATTTTCAAACTTCTATAGATTAGCATGATGTAGTCCAGAGAACAAAATGTGCCTAAATCAAAAGATGTGATTGGAATATCTGTGTCTTTTGGCCATCATCTTTATTTTTTTTGGTAACTTCTTTGACCTTCTATGGGATGGGACAGCCAACTCTATCCCCTCAAAACGTTCTTAATCACTTCCTAAGATATGTATAGAAGGAAACAGTGTCACTATTCTTAGCTTTCCTTTCAGGCCATGGCAGCAAAAGAGAAGATTACAGGCTTTCGAGTATAAATGCTACAGAAGAATTCTACGAATTTCCTATAGGGAACATAAGACCAATGTGTACGTAAGAAATAAAGTAGAGATGTGTGCAGGTGTCCAGGAGCCATTGCTTTCAATAGTGAAACGACGAAAACTAGCATGGTTCGGACATGTATGCAGGCACGATTCCTTGTCAAAAACAATACTGCAGGGAACTGTCGAGGGTGGAAGAAGCAGAGGAGGACAAATAAAGACATGGACAGACAACATCAAGGAATGGACAGGGCTAGATATTTCCACACTCATCCGCATCGCTGACGATAGAATTCGCTGGAGGACTCTGTGTGCTGAAGCATCCAATGTGGTACCCCTACGAACCTGAAGGGTTATGGGTTTATTGATGGCAGCAAATGTGCGCTTTAATTCATATCTCTTTATTGTTTTCATTTTCTATCTTTCTGTGTTTTTTTTTCAAGAACAATGTCTGTCTTACAATGCATTAAATCCTATTGCTGCATTAAACTGTCTTACAATGCATTAAATTCTGTTGATGCATTCAACTGTCTTGCAATCAATGCATTAAATCCTATTGCTGCATTCAACTGTCTTACAATGCATTAAATCCTGTTGCTGCATTCCACTATGTTACAATGTTGAATTTCTTAAAATAAAAGTCAATCTCCACTTTATTTCTTTAGTACACTCTCTGTTGATTACCATTGATCTAATCAAGATAAGAACTGGAAATATTGAAACAGAGAAGGAAAATTTAAAATGAAAGGAAGTTAAGATAGCTCTAATATCTTCTCTACCAATAAAGACTGAACACTTGTGCACATGCTGGAATGTTGAATAAAATGTCGACAAATAAAAAATAGATAACAATATATATAATGAAACTTTTATCAAGAGATGGATAAACAATAGTAGGCAGCTTTCTGTCTTTCCATATGATAGTATTATTGTTGTGCTATAAGAAATATAATATATGATCCATGATGATGATGGATGTAACTCACAAGACCAATCTGATCCACAAAGAGTCTTTCACA
The DNA here is from genome assembly GCA_034231615.1 of Meghimatium bilineatum. Taxonomy (NCBI): domain Eukaryota; kingdom Metazoa; phylum Mollusca; class Gastropoda; order Stylommatophora; family Philomycidae; genus Meghimatium; species Meghimatium bilineatum. The sequence goes on along the minus strand of CM067319.1, from coordinate 11,127,876 downwards.
GTATGTACAAGGAATTACAGACCCACTTGTACCATCGTGTACTGATGTGTGTCTTCTTAGACATGCAGCTTGAACTATTTGCTATCACTTTTTCATTTGTCTTTATACTATTTTCGATCTTTCTCCTCCATGAGTGAGGAAAAATTTCAACCTGTCTGATCCTTGATATTGTCTGTCCATGACTTCTTTGTCCTCCTCTGCTTCTTCCTACTTTGACTGTTACAAATAGTATCATTATTGACAAGGAATCATGTAGGCCAAACCATGCACATTTATATAGGATATGTTTGAATTGTTGTTGTTGCTATTATTATTATTATTATTATTATTAATTAGTAGGTTTATTATTATTATTACTATTACATGAAATTCAAAGTATGAATTAATGTTAGACTAATCATCATCATCAAGTGACATATTCTTTCCAAAACGTAGTCTTTCCTATGGATCTCTTGAATTCTCCGCGGTCTTGAGCAAGTTGCCCTGCATCTTGCGCAGGCATTCCTCAATGTGTTTTGTCCAACGACGTCTTGGTCGGCCTTTGTCCCTGTTGTCATCTATCATCCCCTCCATTAACACTCTCTCCATGCCGTCATGTCTCTTAATATGACCGAAAAAAACTAGCTTTTTCTTTAATATAGTGTTCAGAAGCCAGCCTTCCTGGACATTAATTGTTCGTAACACCTCCTGGTTTGTTTCTTCGCTGTCCATGGTATTCTCAAAACTCTTCTATAATACTTTAATTCAAATGATGTTATTCTCTTGGCCACTGTTTTATTTAGTGTCCATGCTTCACATCCATATGTTGCCACAGGAAATACACATGTTTGTAGTAAACACAATTTGGTTCTTATGTTAGTACCTTGCCATAGTTTCTTTAGCTGTTTTAATTTTGCCAGCGCCATTGCTGTTCTTCTCTTGATCTCAATTGTGCAGTCCCCCGCATTGTTTATATTAGTTCCTAAATAATCAAAGTGTGTCACTTCTTCCAAATTGCAGTTCTCAATATTAATTTTGGGTCTTGATTTAGTTTTGTCAGTTGCCATTATTTTTGTCTTTTTCATATTTAAGAACAAGTTTTGCTGTTCGCTGAACTTTTGGGTTGACTTAATTATATTCAGTAGGTCGTGTTCGTTTGTTGTTAATAGCACTGTGTCGTCTGCATATCTAAATTCTGGTATCTGTAGCCCTCCTATATTTATGGGTCTGAAATCAGGCTTCATTGATTCTTGTCTCACGTTTCTCATTATATTTTCTGCATAGATATGTTGAACAAGTATGGAGACAAGGTACAGCCTTGTCTTACTCCTTTCTGTACATTGAAGCTCTCTGATCTTGCACCTTCAACTTTTACCGCTGCTTCTTGATCTTGATACAGCTCTGCTATTAGTCGTGTAATGTGTTTCATTATTTCCCATAATTGATGGTGATTGACACAGTTGAAAGCTTTGGTGTAGTCTATGAAGCATGCATGCAGTTCGATGTTATACTCTCTACATTTCTCTATGATCATCCTCATGTTAAATATATGATCTCTCGTGCCTCTGCCAGTTCTGAAACCTGCTTGCGCTTCGTGGATATCATCCTCCATCTTGTTATGTATTCTTTTCATTATAATGTACAGAAGTATTTTATTGGCTTGGCTGATCAAGGCGATTGTTCTATAATTTGAACATATTTGCATATCACCACTTTTGGGTATTGGTATGTATACTGAACGTTTCCAGTCTCTTGGCCAAGTTTCTGTTCTCCAGATCTTATTGCATAGCTGATAAAATATGTTTACGCTGCTTTCGCCCCCGGCTTTAATAATTTCAGCTGTTATGTCGTCACAACCTGCTGCTTTTCCTCTCTTCAAACTGTGGATTGCTGATCTAATTTCTTCTATTGTAAGCTCTGGTTCTTGTGTATTTCTGTCTGTGTTTATTTGGCTCTCTGGGTCATTTTGGGGTGGCTCTGGGTACATTTCTTTACAGTATTCTTTCCACCTTTCTAAAATATCGCATTGCTCTGTAAGGGTGTTTCCTGATTGACTAATAGACCTAGTTATATAAATACCAAACAACAACAGTACAGAATATACAACATTCAATCACAATATGGAATTAGAAAAGTTATTGCATTAAGTAGAATATACAACATTCAATCACAATATGGAATTAGAAAAGTTATTGCATAAAGTAGAATATACAACATTCAATCACAATATGGAATTAGAAAAGTTATTGCATTAAGTAGAATATACAACATTCAATCACAATATGGAATTAGAAAAGTTATTGCATTAAGTAGGAAGCCATTATGTTATACTTTTCTACGATCGGTGAAAGCCACATGTTTTAAAAAATGACATTAATCAACAATCTCTTGCATGTCTACAGAACACTCCGACGTGACAACCCATCTAAAATCCTCATTAATCTGTGTTTGGCATTGCTGTTTTCCAACCTAATTTTCTTAGTGGGCATGCAGGACTATGCCTTTGACAATATTTCTTCTTGCAAGGTGAGTTAACTACATAATGTTATTATGTAAAAATTGCAACATAGGGAAAGCAAACCCTGAAATTAATTAAGTGATAATGAATGACTCTAGGATACATGATCATGGGAGTAGACAGGCTTTCATTCAAGACATTTTTAATTAGTGATTTGATGGTAGATTTAAAGGTATTATCCTGAAGTTGCTTAATGACCAATTATTGGATTTAGTCATTTCATCGGATGCCCATCTGTGTTGCGATTAGAGGAAATTCCATATATGATATGTCTGTTCTGCACTGCTGGTGTGTCATTTCTGTGAGCCAAAATGGGTGCGCTGCAGTGCTGAATATTGTTTTATATTACCTGATGTTATTGTAAATTTGTTGTAATTATTATATTACTTCTATCCATCTATATTTCTATCTATTTATCATTTATATTTATCTATCTAATCTATATTTCTTCAGTGCTGGATATGGGGTATGTAAGTACATAAGACCAATGTGTACGTAAGAAATAAAGTAGAGATGTGTGCACATGTTCAGGATCCATTGCTTTCAATAGTGAAACAATGAAAACTAGCATGGTTCGGTTATGTATGCAGGCACAATTCCTTGTCAAAAACAATACTGCAGGAAACTGTTGAGGGTGGAAGAAGCAGAGGAGGGCAATTAAAGACATGGACAGACAACATCAAGGAATGGACAGGGCAAGATATTTCCACACTCATCCACATCGCTGAGGATAGAATTCGCTGAGGATAGAATTCGCTGGAGGACTCTGTGTGCTGAGGCATCTAATGTGGTACCCCTACGACCCTGAAGGGTTATGGGTTTATTGATTGATTGATTGATGGGGTATGTCAGAAGCCAGTGTTCTCCACTTAGAGTGATATCATGCTGCTGTGTGTAGTTATGTTGTTGATACCCACAGTCATACTTTCATTGATGGTTATTCTGTGAAGAGTTTCTCGTGGTCTTCCTCTATTTCATTTGTCATCAGATACCCATTTTAATACTTGCAGTGAAAGTTTATTTTCATTCAATCTAAGTACCTGTAAAGGTCAAACCCATGGTAGAAAACTGCCGTCTTATCTTTATGTACTAAGCAGCAGTAACTATTAGGTGGGTGGCCATTTCCCTTCCTTGCCAAGTTTACCTTCCCCAACCGATGCGTCAGGTACCTATTTACAGCTGTAGGAATAGTCATGTCAAGCAAGAAATCATGACCCAGATTTGTTTTCCAGACTGGTTTCAAACCTGGCACATTGTAACCAAGTGATAGTAAGCAAGATCACAACCAATTAGGCTACAATTAGGACTATATTCTACTGGAAATCTAGTGTTGTCATTGTCTTGCTACAAGAGAGATTGAGTGGGAGTTTGAGAATGAATGCTGAAGATGAAGAAGAAGAGGAAGAAGCTAACTATTCCATTTTTAAACCCAGGCTGTTGCTGTATTGTTGCATTACTTCCTTCTGTCATCAATGACATGGATGGCAGTTGAAGCATTTTACATGTACTTGGCTCTAGTCCTTGTATTCAAGACTTACTTTACCAACTTCATACTTAAATGTTCTCTTGTTGGTTGGGGTAAGTATACAGAAATTTTGCTTCACCACCTCATGTATTACAAAATGGTCTTTCTTACAATTATCATTATCATCACATGCCACAGCAGAAGCTCAGTTGCGTCAGACCATATGTGCAAATCAAATGGTGATACAATAATACATTTCCATTTGCTGTACAACATGCTGTCTACATCTAGTAGAACCATTGTTCACCAACAATGTTGGGAGTTTGAGAATGAATACCAAAACAAAAAAACCAAGTGACATATTGAATGGTGTAGGCCTATGCAGTCATGTATTTTCACAGCTCATTGTTATAAAAACCAAGTGACATATTGAATGGTGTAGGCCTATGCAGTCATGTATTTTCACAGCTCATTGTTATAAAAATCAAGTGACATATTGAATGGTGTAGGCCTATGCAGTCATGTATTTTCACAGCTCATTGTCATTTGTCTTAATATATTTTATATTTGACTTTCTCCCATAGCACAATGAAAACTCATCCAGCAGATTCTATCTGTGCCTTCCTCTGTCCCTATGATGTTTTAAGTCTTTATTGAATGTTCTGTAAAGATAAACTGTCACTACTGCATGCTTCCTATAAGAGAGTTGCAGGGAGGGGGCGGTGATTTTGTGATAAATGGTTTATTGATTGATTGATATGAAGCATTCTTCTCAAGAACCAGATGTTACTGATTCTTGTGGTCTTGTCTCAGCTTATCTCCAGGTTCAAAATATCTCTTACCATGATATCACCACCACTAAATGCAGAACCACCTCCTCTGAAAGGATAAAACTTGTTTTGACTTTAAATCCCCATAACTTAACTGTCCGAAAGATCTTTTTTCAACATTTGAAACTAAGATGGATGCAATTGTCCAGGATTTTCCTTTGATTGCCTATGGAATAAAATATTCAAGACATCTTGATTATATAATGCCAATGTTCTAGATAATTTAGGCACCATCTGTTATGGCTATTGGTTATGCATTGCATACGTTTATGATAAAGACCTGTTTCATGTTCATTCTTAAGCCACAATCATCAAGCTACTTGATTTTCTGATAGCCGCAATGCACACTTTGATAAGACAGGTGTGAGAGAAGATCTTTGAGGTAGGCCTGTGCGTAATCTTATATTTGCAGGAACCAGCAATCAACAAAACACAATCATATAAACATGATGATTCAGTAATAAATACATGAAAAAGATGGGGTTTTGTTTTTTATAAGAATGACAGGATGGTTCTTGAAAAATATTCTGTCTATCCAAAACCACATTGAGCATGAGCATGGAGTTAGAGGAAGTGACATCATCATTTGTTTGGTTTGTGACTTAAATGTTATCTCACAACATGGGTCGTGTTTCTGAAGAACTCAGTTGTCCAGAACATTATATCATTATAGGGATATACTGTCATGGACATGCAACGGCTGAAGTCAGCAAAAAGAGCAGAAATATTGATGTGCAATGCTGTGGTTGATGGCATGATTAAACCCCTTAGCTGCGTAGGTATTCTTAAGAATACGATGAGGGGTTGCCGTCATTTTGCTGAGATCTTTTTCTTCTTAGTTTCCCAGGGAAAAAATTTATCTGAATGCTTTATTATAAGCAACCAGAGGGATTTTTCCATGGGAAGCTAGGAAAAGGAGGATATCCGCAAAATGGCAGTGGTTTTTCATCATATCCTTAAGAATACATCCGCAGCTAAAGGGAAAAGAAAAGTAAGCAGTGAGGAGAGATAGGGCTCTCTGGAAAGGTCTGAAGTTTACATACATGTAATCAACATCTGAGTGGGACTAAGTCTGCATAGTCGTGGATGGCAGCTGGAACAGAGAAAGAAGCACTTATGAGAATGTACCGTACGATGCCAGTATCTAATCAAGAACCAATAACTACACTTGGGTCTCAAATTATTCTCTGGCAGCACTGCTATATCCATCTGTGCTTGGCTACAAATGTAGCACAGCTGTAATCCGACAGGCAAAATTTGAAACAAGGTAATGAAGTTTTGCAAATCACTGGAAACACACAAACGAGCATACAAATTGACATTTCAACCAAAATGTCTTTATCAAGATCACAACATAATACACAACTTGTGTTGAACATAACTTCTGTACTTTTAAAATATATATAATATTCTGAAATTGGATGTGTCAGGCTAATGGCACAAATAAAAAGATGACACAACACATCTATATTCTCTAAACTACATCCTGCTAGATATCTAGTTGGACCATTGCCCTGCTGCAAGAGAAATCCAGTGGGAGTGTGAGAATGAACACTAACAAATTAACAACAAACTCTGTTTAGGAGATTTGTGCGAATATATTTTCAAATTAAGACAATGAACTATTACCCAAGTTTAATATGAATGTAAATGGTATTCTTAATATGAATGTAAATGGTATTCTTAATATGAAAGTAAATGGTATTCTGTCTATTAAAGCTAAACTCTTAAAATAGAAACTAAAAATGTTTTTAGAACAGTATAACCATGTCCATGTTCCTTTGATTTCAGGAGTACCCTTGGTAATTATTGTCATCACTTTGGCAGTCAATACTACTGATAACTATGGTTTCCTAAACAGTGGCTTGTAAGTATTCTGCTAAATAATAAACTTAGTATGATGCAGTGCATGTGAGCAAGTCACTCACCAGTCAACCAGATAACAGCGGTTGCATTTCAAAGTTGTTAACTTGATTTGCAGACAAAAACTCCTCTGTTCAACCTAACAACTAAGAAGTAGTTACCAGGGTTTATGTGCTCTTACAAAGTCAAGGAATGACCCCCCAACTCTGCAGATTATGTTCTGATGGTGGCCCATATCAGACAGTACCTGGTCAACCATTGACTAGGATTAGTGGTAGTGGGAATAGTGGACATTGATGTATTTGAGATGTGGGTATATAGGAGAATAGGGAGAACATCATGGAAAGGGAAGAAAACAAATAAAGAGGTGCTAAAAACACTAAATATGAAGAAAGAATTACTGAGAAATTAAGATCAAGCAAATAAAATATTTTGGACACATTAAAAAGCATGACACCTTATTGAAGACCTTACTTGAGGGTAAAGTAAAAGGGAAGCGAGCACAAGGTAGGCAGAGATACAAGTGGGAGAGTAACATCACACGATGGACAGGTTACAGTCTAGCAGAGTGCACCACCAAGATAAGAGACAGGGATGTTGGAGATCTGTTGCAGCCAACCTTCGTTGCGGAGATGGCACTTGATGATAATGATGATTAGTGGACATACTTCATTAACACAACTTGGCTGAATTTTTCTAATGGTTTGAAGGTTGATCAACCACATTGTACTGCTGATGTGATTAGACAGATTAGTTGCATCTAATAATTCAGCAGTAGTTTAAAAGCAATATCCTATAATGTCTCATCATAAGATAAGGAGATGGCATCCAGTTCAAGATAGTGGTTTGACAAGTCTTGTTTCACATTTCTGTGGATTTGTGACAATTGTGATTTTGTAATCTTGGATTAAAGCTCCTTGTGGTGACCATTGTAAAAGTTACTATGTCTTGATGTGCGGATGTGATGTTTAAGCTAACATTCTGGCTTAAAAGTGCTGTGAAAAGTGATTTTTTTTTCGTTCGCTCCATTGTAACCAGGACAGATATCCGTGTGGTTTCTGCCGGGAGCGTGATTACGTTGTGCCACCGTTATGCGCCTTGTAGGCCTAGCACATCTGATTTCGGCATGCCTTGACAATTCGGGTGGGCTACCGTAGCCTGTGACAGCCTCCCTATCTGTCGCCAGGCACGCATGTGTGTGGTGACTCTTCGCCCAGACGATTTTTAAGTGAAAAGTGATAAAATTAATTCAATACACATACGACAACTTTAACAAAAATGATGAATTCATTGTTGTTGGGACGGAAGCGATGAACTGCGACAGACCCAATCAGTCACTGTGGATGGAAAAAATGGTATTATGTGTGACCAGTTTTATAACAAAGAGAGTCAGGAGTTCATGACAACTAGTCACAATACTGGGCAATCATGCAGCCTAGATTTCTTGAAATTCATTAGGAGAGTATTACAAAGGGGAACAATATGGGTCCATTTATATATTGTCAATTAGCGGAATGTGAAACAAACTTACATGTATTTCACAGGATCAGTATTTCTGTTCTTTAATTCACTCACATTTATTGCGCTCAATGACATGACGTCATTTACAGATCTTGTCGCCGAAATTCAAAATGGCTAATAACTGCTATGCATGGAGATTAAAGCTTGAAATAATTGAATGTAATGACTGGTTAACAGAATGACAGCTCATTAAAAGTGATATTAAATCATTGTTAGACTATATCAAGCATGTGTGTAGTTTAAATTCACAGTTGGTTGACAGCACCAGTGACAGTACTCAAGACAATTTTTAATTTAAATTTAATTTTTAAATGATTAAATTTCATCATACACTTCCTCACATGATTAACTTTCTGCATTTATTCCTTCACATGTTTGTGTTCCTCAACAGATGTTGGTTGAAGAACCCTGCCTTCTACGCTGCATTTGTGGGACCAGTTAGTTGTATTCTATTGATCAACTGTTTAGCTTTTATATTAGTGGTCAAACAACTCATCAATTTGTCAAGCAGCAGACTACACAAGTCAGACAGAAACAGGTATATCTTTCACATCCAAATCAAAATTTGTGGCATGTCAGACAGAAATTAATGAATTTTTTACATCCAAACCAATATTTTTGGCATAAGTCTGACAAAAACAGGTATATATGCAACATCATTCAAACCAATATTTTTTACACAATTTGTTGTTGTTGTTGCTGCTGCTGTAGTTGATGCTGCTGTTTTTGTTGCTATTGCTGTTGGTCCATCACAAGTGATGACCATTTGCTTCATATACTTTTTGAAATCCAACACTACAATGATTAATTAGATTCACTTTTAAACGTAAATAATATGTAAACATAAACAAAGTTTATGCTCAAGTTGCAAGGCAACTGGGTGCCATCTGTGCAGACCTGGTTCAAATCCCATTTTTTCATTATGATTTTCTTTCAGTTGTTAGATACATCAGAAGACATGATTAAGTGGTTTGCACACAACTCCAGTTTACCATCAGACAGAGCTCCCCAAAAATCATTGCCAACACTGGGCAGTCTGAGGTAATGACAATCACCAGATGAAGATAGGAACAGACACACACAAAAATAAGCCTGAAAATGTGGATAACTTTCCCCTTTTCTCGTTAATGATTTCACCCAAAAAATCTCACATAAATGAAGAAATGAGTTTTTTTAGAGAAACCCCCTCCCTAATTTACCAGGGATATATCTATGGCATGCTTGATGTATATGTACGTGGGAGGTCTCAAGTCCGCACTAGTGGTCCTTCAGATGACATGCCTATCCTATATATGGTGATGTTTTCCTCTTGTAAAAGTGCCTCCACACTTCATCTATACTTCTTCTTTTTCTTCTGCAATCAGTTTCCTATGCTCATAAGTCTATACAGGAAGGTGGGCCGCCTCCATGAATTCAGTCGTCAGCAGGAGGTCCTCACAGTTTCCTCACAGCTTTACCTTCAGATCTGTCTCTTGGGGCCATATTTTAGTTCTCACATCATCAAAGAGTGGGCATGTCTGCAGAATGTGTTCTGGAGTCTGGGGACCCTTTTGACATGGGTATTGGTCAGTTTGGACAGCCTTCATTTTAAGGAGATGTGCTTTTAGTCTGCAGTGTCCTGTCCGGAGTCTGAAAAATGTGGTTTGTTGTAACCCGCTTAGATTAGAATAGGGTCCTGTGGAAAGTTAATCTATACAATTATGTTTCTATCTCCTCTGAGAAGGAGGCTTGTTCTCAGAACATTGCACACTGCTAAGAGTTGGAGTTACTGGGTATGAAATATAATTCTGGAGAAATCTGATTTCACAAAAGGAAACAAGAGCTCTTTTTCTTCTTCAGCATTCATTCTCAAAAACTTCTATTGGATAGTCCTACTAGACCAATGAACAATTGCAGAACAATAGTCCTACTAGATTTCCAGCAGGAAGGTGGAGCAGAGATGCTTTGTATCACCATTTTATTTGCACTATTGGCCTGACACATCCATCTTCAGCAGAAATAAGCTCTATATTTTCATAATTCCTGATAACTTAATCAAACAACATTTTGATGTACATGACTGCTATTCCCATATTAATGCTTGTATAATTCTAATCTACAGCATAATCCAGCGTCTGAGGGGAGCAGTCGGTGTTGTGATCTTGCTAGGTCTATCCTGGCTGTTTGCAATATTTGCCATAGACGAAGCCAGTTTGGCTTTTTACTACCTGTTTGCAATATTTAACTCTTTTCAAGTGAGTGTGATCGTGTATCTAGTTTAACTCTGCATTCATAAAGTGTCATAAAGTTAAAACACAAACAAGTTATAATTTATAACCAAAAATTAGAAGATGGCATAAAATTTGAATATTTAGGTGTATATAGGGCCTATAAGCAGTTCAGGATGTTTATTCAGCTTTGTGGTTGCGTGTCTGTGATAACCCAGGTACTGGATTCGAATCCTGCTGCAGATAATTGTGCATTTGGACTGTTCAGACACCGATGGCAATCTACTGAACTTATTTGTATTGCCTAGAAAATCACTACATTTTTGGTTTATGACTACATCCTGAATAGGATATTCCACACATTATTTTTAATTTTCTTTTATAAGCAGTTCAATAGATTGTACAGCAGAAATCATGGAAGAATTGCAAAATAGTGACATCAAAATTAACTGAAATACAAAATATTTGGGAAGCCACCTGCATTAAAGCTAAATTAAATCTGACACTAGCATATTCCCAATAGTAGTTTATGGCTATATAACATGGACACTTAGTAAAGTAGTGACAGAGAGATTGTATCAATAATATGTACTTACTGCGACAAAGAGATTTTTCTGCCTTTAAAATGAGATTCTACATAAGGATTCTGAGAAAATACCATGACAGCGAAAAATATGAACAACAAATGTTAAGAACATTAAATTTGGAAGGTGGTTGGCTCCTAAATAAGATAAAAAGATAGCTGAGGTTTTTTGACCTTATAAAGAGATATTATAACATGGAACAAGGTAAAGATAATGATGTACAAGAAATATTTCAGAATAAACATTTCTTTGACTGCAGGAAGTTAACAATTTCACAATCGTGAGTTGTTCAAGTTGTCCATAAATAATATTTCATTCTGGAACAAATATTTCAAATAAATGTGTTTAATTTTCATTCTCTAGGGATTGTTCATCTTTATCTTCTACTGCTTGCTCAAGAGAGAAGCAGTTGTGTCATTTAAGAGACTGATGCCTTGCTTTGAGGAATATGGAGACACATCAAAGTCATACACAAACAGTAGAGGTAAATATCTTTGGCAGATGTCACAAAGTCATACACAAACAGTAGAGGTAAAGATCTTTGTCAGATGTCACAAAGTCAGACACAAACAGTAGAGGTAAATATCTTTGTCAGATGTCACAAAGTCACACACAAACAGTAGAGGTAAATATCTTTGGCAGATGTCACAAAGTCATACACAAACAGTAGAGGTAAAGATCTTTGTCAGATGTCACAAAGTCAGACACAAACAGTAGAGGTAAATATCTTTGTCAGATGTTACAAAGTCACACACAAACAGTAGAGGTAAATATCTTTGTCAGATGTCACAAAGTCACACACAAACAGTAGAGGTAAAGATCTTTGTTAGATGTAGGAGTGAGCTAGATTCAGTCACAAAGTCACACACAAACAGCAGAGGTAATGATCTGTGTCAGATATGGCAGTCAGCTAGATTCAGTCACAAAATCACACACAAACAGTAGAGGTAATGATCTGTGTCAGATATAGGAGTGAGCTAGATTCAGTCACAAACATGCAGCTTGGGGTCTTTTTCTTCTGCATTAATTTTCAATTTCTTGTATAAGAGAAGCAAAGAATATAAACATTGCTCATGTATATTGTAAGATGTGACAAACAGGGCTGAATTTGGAGCAGTCTATCCTACGCTATGAAAGGTTAAAATGATCAAAAATTTGATGTTGCTTCTTCTGTATTCATTCTCAAACTCCTGCCTGTCAGGAGAATGTAATAGGCTGCATCATGGTTTAAAGCTTGGTTGTGATATCTGCACATTTCAGCATGATACATCTTGCTTCAGAGTAGCTTCTGAGTCACTTTGAGCCTCTGTGGGATGGTACAGCCAATTCCACCCTCACAACAATCTTAGTCGCCTGTAACGACATACATGGCAGGTAACAGTGTCATTATTCTTTACTCCCATTCAGGCACTGTCAACACACTGCAGATTCATACTACAGTTTGATATGTTGAGCTGAAAGTTGGAGATATTGCAACCAAGCTGTAAACTGGGTATTCAATTCTCTATACTACAAACCACTAACTTGATCCTGTAAAATTCCTTGAACATTCTAATATTATCATATATTATCTTGTAGGTAAGCAAGTGTGTGTGTGGGTTCATCCATCACAAGTGATGATGACCATTTTTCATCCACTTTTGAAAATTCGGTTAGAATTATGACCATGCCTAATAGTCCTATTCGAGCTGTAAATGTCCTTGGACAGTTTGGGCATTGAATGACCACTGTAAACGGATTTTGTTCTATCCATTACTTTCTAGCTACTCTCCACTGTTGAACTGCTGCATTTCTCCTCTTTTCACAAGATGATGTGCTCTTTTTTATTGTAGAACACCATATAAATCTATTTTGTGCAAGTTCTTCTCATGTATCTTGGTATATTTCAAAGGCTTTCAGTGAGGTCATTAAAAAGTCCTTGTAGCACTTCTTTTGGCCACGTTGTCAGCCAGTAGATAAGCAGAGAAAGGAAAGAAAAATTTGTATACTAAGAAATAAACAAAAGTAATGAGAAATTCCTCCCTTATTTTACTGGTTTCCAACCCCCAATACACAAAACCAACCAGAAATTCTCAAAAACATTTCTGTCATATCAAATTATCAAACCTGTAAAGTTTTGAGTTTTTTAATTGCACAAAAGGAGACGGGACCTGTATTGCTTGTAATTCCTAGTGATTGAAACAATACCTTGTTAACTTATATCACTTAAATCTTATATCTGAATGTTTAAATTTATTTTAGGTGCCACCAATTCGGCTGGTCATCGCTTATCTGAACAAAAATCTGGGGCCTCCAAATTCAATGGAAATACAAGGAGTACAAATTCAACTAACACTGACTCCAGGAAGGGTAAGCCTATTTTATGATTTTTTTCTGTTTCTGTATCATTCCTGAGCATTTTTAATACATGTTAGTATTATTATTATTGTAATTATTGGCAAGTGGCTGCATTTTAAATTATTTAATTACAGGGTGAACAGCTTAAAAGCAGCCCATGTAAAAAATGTATGAAAGGTTGCTAGATAAAATTTAAATTTGTGTATCTAATTTCCATTTCTGTTTAAAAAGTTACTGTCAGCAGATTATTATTCCACTTATGTTCCCATGATTCAGGTTCCCTATATGAAAATTCATTGAGCTGAAGTTACAATGAAGATTCGTTGAGCTGAAGTTACTATGAAGATTCGTTGAGCTGAAGTTACTATGAAGATTCATTGAGCTGAAGTTACTATGAAGATTCATTAAGCTGAAGTTACTATGAAGATTCATTGAGCTGAAGTTACTATGAAGATTCATTGAGCTGAAGTTACTATGAAGATTCGTTGAGCTGAAGTTACTATGAAGATTCGTTGAGCTGAAGTTACTATGAAGATTCGTTGAGCTGAAGTTACTATGAAGATTCATTGAGCTGAAGTTACTATGAAGATTCGTTGAGCTGAAGTTACTATGAAGATTCGTTGAGCTGAAGTTACTATGAAGATTCATTGAGCTGAAGTTACTATGAAGATTCGTTGAGCTGAAGTTACTATGAAGATTCGTTGAGCTGAAGTTACTATGAAGATCATAAGCATCAAAATGTTACAAACTAGTTTATCATGCTATTATTATTGACAAATGTGATACTTGTTTTTCTTAACACTTGGTGTGGTTGCTTTTCTTGTTTATTATTTTTTAAATGTTACTTAAAACAAATAAAGAGGTCAATCATCATCAATTTGAGCAGTCTCAGAAAATAACTTTACTACTAAATGATGGAATAAAGTTATCAATACTGAAGTACCTTACTGGGCCAAACATCCAATAATAACCTCTTGATCAAACAAAGTTTCAGAGTAATGAAATATTGCTAATCACTGGAGACACACAATAACACACACAAATTGGCGTTTCGACCAAAAGGTCTTTCTCAAGACTACATATACAAAAAAATGAAGAGCAAAACCAATATTATTGACGTTCACATGCCAGATCTAAATTTGGAGATAACCTGGATGACTTGAAACTAGGTCAGAGGTGAAACAAGACAAACAGAATATAGCCGGTATACAAAACACACTCAAATACATGTGAAACAAGACAAACAGAGAAATGATGGAACAACATAATATCATCCATACACCTGGCACTCCTTGATCCCGAAAGGTTCAAATGTGCCAAACAGATTTTTTTTTAAAAGGCTTAGACACAAAGAGCAAAATTCCAGAGATGTAGTGTTCCCATTTGATCATACTCATTTCTGCTCAAGCACACCATACAAACTTGCCTTAGACAGTATGTCAAGATCAGCAAAGTCATAGATTTACAAAAATAACTACCTCCGGTTATGCCTACATATGTTTAATTTCTCTAATTATGCTGTGTCATGCCTTTGTTACATTTACTTTTCTTCTTGTCTACAGATTCCTGCTTTAGCACCCTCAGCAGCAGTAACATCATGTTTGATGTTGCCGAGATGGATGACCCACATAGCTATGCTGATGCAGATACAGACGCAATCATCAATACATCATCATTCTCATCTGAACCACAAGAGAATATCCAGACTGTCATAGATTACCTTCCTTCATGTACTTCTCCAGAATCTGAAAACATAGACAGTGACTCTGAAAACATCATACACGATCTTATTAAATCACGTAAAGGCACAACTCCAGAGAGTCAGCTTTCAAACAATACTGATCATCAATCAGAAAAGACAAGTTATTCAATTTACACTACAGAAACTTTATCAGATGGTCCGTTATCACCACATCATGCAACAGAACCTTTAAATCTTCCACAGACTTTCATTCAAGATTCTGAACAGATAGAATCTTCTCAGGGTAACTCACCAGACATTGTTGAGCATCATGATAGCAATGCACCCAATGAAACATTTCAGTTATCTTTGTCAACATTTAATACCGACGCAGAAATTGACTATAGTCATACGGAAAGTGTCCGTAATATCAAAAACAAATTTGAATATGCAAATAATGAGAAATCAAACCAAAAAATTAATAAATTTATTCAATAGTAATAAATTGCATTTAGCTTGCAGATTTTTGGGATTGGATCAGCTATGAGTTATGACTACAGGCTATCATCTGCAGATTTTTGGAATTGGATGAGTTATAACTACAGGCTATCATCAGCAGATTTTTGGGATTGGACCAGTTATTGAGTTATGACTACAGGCTATCATCAGTACACACCAAAATAATCTATAGGTACTACACTCCCTGTCTCAATAAATAAATCAAATGTTACAGTTTAATATTGATTTATCAGTCTTTATATATCTATCATGTTTCTCATTAAGGGCTATTCCAATCTTTATACTAATCTTGCACAGTCTTGAGAGCGACCCTGGTTGACACCGTTGAAAATATTATGAGTGGACTAGGTCCCTCAGTGCTCTAACTATGTCAGATCAATCCATTGATGTACTTATTAACACTGTGGCAATGCTTGCCAGTATATCAGCTTGCTCATTACCCTCAACACCTGCGTCCTGGTATTGGATTTTTGCTGCTATTTGAAGTAAAGAATATCACATTTAGTTCGATATATCATTGATATCATTGATGAATACTAGGAAGAGGGTAGGAGAGATCACTCCTCCTTGAGGTACTCCTTGTTGCAGAGTAACACGTTTGCTTAGTTTACCATCTACTTTTACTCTTGCAGTGTGGTAGCAGAGGAAATCTTTTATCCAGCTAAACATTCTGCCTTCAATTTTGTTTTGGAGAAGCTTGAAGAGGACTCCCTCTTTCCACACCTTATCGAAGGCCTTACTTAAGTCCATAAAAGTAGCCAGCACTTTTTCCTTCTTTTGGAAAGCATTTTCGATTTCCTGTGCTAGGTATGTAAGCTGGTCTTCAGTGCTTCGATTTTTCCTATAGGCCAACTGTGTCTTGGTGAGCTTTTGGTTTTCTTCTAGGTATTTTATCAGTCTAGAGTTGACCATTCTCTCCATTGTTTTCCCTAAGCAACTCAAGAGGCTGACTGGTTGGTAGCTTGACTTGCTTGTTTTTCCTTTTTGTTTTTTCCCAATTGGGATGATGACAGCTTCACGCCACAAGTCTGGAATTTTACCAGTTTTCCATGATTGGTTGAAGATGGTAAGGAGCTTGTTTCTGCTGATTGGCCCTAGTTTCCTGATCATATCATTGGTTATGCTGTCTGTTCCTGGGGCCTTATTGGTTTTTAGTTTTCCTATGGCACCATTTAGTTCTGCGATGGTGAAGGGTGTCTTCATGCAGGGCTCTGGATTTTGATTCTTCAGTTTTCTTTTAATTTCTTTTTTGACTTCTTTGATACATGTATGAGAGAGTGTTATTGTGCTTTCTTCCTTGTAGAAGTCAGCTAAAATGTTTGCTGCCATTTTCCCTCTGTGGAATTTTCCCTCTTCTTCGATGACAGCCTTGTAGTGTGAATTCTTTGTTTCTTCATTTAGAGTTCTTGTAAGGTTCCATAGTTTACTTGTGTCTTTTGTCATGTGTAGACTGCTGGTCTTTTCATGCCAGCTCTTTTGTATCTCTGTTCTTTTCTGCTCATTGAACGTGTGTTTGATTTCATTGTGTTTCTTTGTGTTTTCTGCTGTAGGGTTTTGCTCCATTGTATGTCTTGCATCATTCAGCTCGTAATGCAATTTTTCTAGATTCCCACTCCAATAAGACTTGTATTCTCTTCGTCTGCCCCTTGGGATTGCCTTCTGTGCGGATTGTAGTATCACTTTGTTTATTTGTGAGATATTATGGTTTATATTGTTAGTGAGGGTGATATTCTGGCAAAGCTGGTCTGTTGGTTCACTAAAGAGGGTCCAATTTGCTTTTTTGAAGTTCCAGCTTGGGGACATGCTATGATGTCCTGTACTTCTTGACTTGGCGATTTGCAGGATGACTGGTACATGGTCATTTCCTCCCAGTTGACTTTCTACTGTTCTTGTAATGTGTCTATCTATGTCATCTGTTGCCATGGCAAGGTCTGGTGAGCTAGTTTTTTTCCAGACTCTGGAGTAGAATGTTGGTGTATCATCTGGCTGGTTTATTAGAATTAGTTTATTTTCCATCATCCAGTCTTCAATCTCTTCACCCCTTTGATCCATATACTCGTAGCCCCAGCTTGGTGAGTGGCCATTGAAGTCACCCACTATTAGGTGACTCGATTCCTCTATCTTTAGTTAACAAAGTTCCATTTTGGTGGCAGGAGGACTGTAGCAGTTTGTTATTGATATTTCTCCACCAGGTAGCAACAATTTTACTGTTATATGTTCCAGTTCTTATTCTCCGGATCTTTTAACTTCTGCTGCTGGTATTGATGTTTTTATTAACATCAGTATACCTCCTTTGACTCTTTTGAGTCGATCTTGGCGGAAGGACTCATAACCTCGAACAAAGAATCTCTGTGTGTCTTTTAGGTGCGTCTCTTGTATGCACATTATTGATATGGGAGAGAAACTGTCACATCATATTTCAAAGGCTCTTCATGCAGATGACTTTGCTGCCTGGAGTGCGGCCGGAAACCTATCCACTGCAAAAAAACAGAATGCAGACAGCACTTGATACCTTAAGTGAATGGGCATCTGACTGGGGAGTCCAGATCAACCTCTCCAAAATGGTGACAACCATCTTCTCACTTTCAAACCACCAAGAAAAAACAAATCTTAAAATAAATGGAAGTGAGCTAGCACATGTGGAGAACCCTACATATCTAGGGGTCACACTAGACAAGTGACTCACCTGTAAACCACACCTAATAACCACCGAGCAAAAAGCAACCAGGAGGCTATCCTTGATGAAGAAACTTGCAGGAACAAGCTGGGGAGCAAATGGAAATATTCTCCGAAAAGTCTACATGGGTACAGTCAGACCTGTTGTAGAATATGGAATGACAGCCTGAGTATCAGCATCAAAAACAAATACTGATCGCCTATCTAAAGTACAAAATGCAGGACTTCGACTTATCTCTGGAGGGATGAAAACCACTCCAATCCATGCAATGGAAAAACATGTAAACATCCGCCCACTGGATGACAGAAGAGAAGAAAGAATGCTTGCTCAAAGGGAAAAAATTAAGCACATGCCAAATCATCCGATGTATGCGCAAATTTCTAGATCAACCACAAGCAGGTTGAAGAGAACCAGCTTCAGTCACATCTCTAAAGATATCCATGAACAAAATAAAGAAATCCTCACAAACCTCCCAAATGAAATTGAAACACTAACGGACTTTGAAGAGCCAGGCAATAGTCTCCAGAATGTCTCCATAATAACACAGGTTCCTGGAATAATTAATAAGGAATACCAAACTCCACCTCAACTAAAAGCATCGACACGAGATGATAGAAATAAAATACAATCCCAAGGATTGGACACATGTTACACAGATGGATCGGCAGAAGGAGCAGTAAGGAATGGAGGAGGTGGAATTTTTATAAGACTCAAAGATGGGAAGACAATATCAAAAGCTTTTCCAACCGGGAAATACTTCTCTAATTTTAGAGCAGAAGCAGGTGCACTCTATCAAGCACTGAAAGCCTTCACTGAACCAGGACTGCCAAGACCAAAGAAAATAGCCATATTCACAGATTGCAGATCCCTACTGGAATCAATCCAGAGCAACAGAAATGAAAGCCTTCTGTACAACATCAGACATGAGCTAAGACAGATCCAAAAATCAACAGCTATTGCCCTTCAGTGGATACCATCACACTGTGGAATCATGGGAAATGAGAAACCGGATGCTCTGTCACAGGCAGGAAGCGAAATGGAGCAACACAGACACCCACTGTCTTACGGAGAAGTAAAAACAATAATCTGCAACACATTCTCAGCAAAGTGGAAGAAAGAAATTGAAGGGGAATACGAACATGATGCAATACATCTCCAAAGATATCAACAGACCACAATATTTCGCCTTAGAACAGGCCACTGCAGACTGTTGGGTCACCTTTATCGATTAAGGATCTCATACACAGATGAATGTCCATGTGGATCCGGAACCCAGACTCCAGAACACATACTTCAGGACTGCCCAACATACAAAGAGCAGAGACAGCAGACCTGGCCAGAGGATACAGACTTGAGGCAAAAGCTATGGGGCAGCCGCTCTGACCTGGAGAAGACAGTGGACTTCGTCTTGACGACAGGTCTGACGGTATAGCATGACCACATGCTGAACGCAGAAGAAGAAGAAGTTAAATATGAGGAGAGGTGTCTACATTCCAACATTTTAATGTCATGTGCAGTTTCATTCCAACTTTGTTATAGTATGCACAGCTTCCGTGTCATCACTACAAGTCATAATAAAATGTCCAATTTAATCGGAGATGCCTGTTTACTGAGCCGGCTACAAATATGTTTGTTACACACTCATGGAGATGAAAAGATAAAACAAAATGAAAATAATCATCCAAAGGAGGGGGTCTCAGTGTGTATCGTGCAGATCGATGCATCCATCTAGGTACTGATGACTGTGAAATGCATCTTTATTGGTATTTATGCTAACACTGCTTATCTGCCCCTATGTTGTTATTTTGCAACATTCCAACTTTTTAATATTATAATGTTATTTTATGTTCGCTAAATAATGTAGACATTCCTATGTCGATTTTTGCAACATTCCAACTTTTTAATATTATAACTTTATTTCATGTTCGCTAAATAATGTAGGCATTTCTCCCCATATTGTACCTCACATTTATTTGAAAATGTTTGTTGGTAGCAGATTCTATTCAGAATGTACAGATCAACTCATAATTTTTTTCTGCAATGATTTTTTTCTAGGCAATATTTACATTTAATAGGTTGCTGTTATTGTTTCATTATTTCCTATGGGTTCTTCTTCATTCACTCTAAAATTTCAGCAGATTAGCAGGATGTAGTCAAGATAACGGAATGCGTTGTGGCATCGTTTGCAGCTTATGTGCGATATTTGCACCTTTCTACCTGACACATCAGAATTCAGCATAGCTTCTGGATTACTTTGACTCTATATGATATGGGACATCCAACTCACCCCAGATACCTCCTTAGTCACCTCTTAAGACATGCATGGAAGGTGAATAGTTTTGTTATTCTTTCCTCCCCTTTCAGGCTCTTGGGAGCACTGCAGGATCCATATCAGGACCTTCGGAGCACTGCAAGTTCCATGTCAGGACCTTGGGAGCACTGTAAGTTCCATGTCAGGACCTTGGGAGCACTGTAAGTTCCATGTCAGTAGCTTGGGAGCACTGTAAGTTCCATGTCAGTAGCTTGGGAGCACTGTAAGTTCCGTGTAGGACCTTGGGAGCACTGTAAGTTCCATGTAGGACCTTGGGAGCACTGCAGGTTCATGTCCTTAATCTTCTAGCTATATCTTTTACTGGTTTTATGAGAGTGTACCCAATCACCTCCATTTACTCTCCTTAATGTCGGTGTCCACCATATCTTGACCTGTTCGTCTTCATATCTCTTCATTTCTTATCTAGCCCTGCCACCTAATGTTTAATATTTCTTAAGAAGAATGTTTTGGTCTGTTCGTCTTCATATCTCTTCATTTCTTATCTTGCCCTGCCATCTAATGTTTAATGTTTCTTAAGAATGTTTTGAAATAGATGGATAGCAGACATTAAATACTGAAGAAATGTATATTCAATCATGTAGATTTGCCTTTGTGATTTGATTCTTTTTACAGATACATTTATTTATCATTTACAACATCATGGTGGTGATGAGTGTATAACCAGATTGTCACTCATGTTTCTGCTGGACTCGGGCTGTGGAGTTTTATTTTCAGCTTCATATTTGTTGCTCTCTGGAATTTTGCATTGTTGTGGAATTTTTTTCAGAGCTTATGCAAGTCCTAGATGATTAATTTACTCAATATAACTGAAAGATGCACTGTCACAAGATGGGCAGTTATCTATTCTAAAGGGAACTTAGATTTTCATGCAATGTCAAGGAAATTTGCAGGGGAATGGATTGATTCCCTTCCAGCAATCTAGGCATGGTAGCAGCAATCTTGACCCATTTCACGACACGCTCTGGCAAAAAAATGTTGCGTCAGGACTCTTCCGATGTTCTTTCATTTAGGAAACAAGCTTTTCTCAATTTCCACAATTTTGTAGTCTCCTCCAATGTGACCACCCTGTAGTTTGGAAAGGGCTGACAAGATCTCATGTCGGAAAATCATGATGTTACTGGTTTCGTGATGCGCCGAAAGATGCTTAGATACAGTGTAATGAGTTCATTCAGCAATCTCATCTGACTTGCATCCATTTCAAAGAGTTTACTGACTCTTTATATCTTGTAGAATTAGATGTAAAAAACACGAGTAATTTGCTGATATAATTCAACTATGTAATTGCGCTCCATATCTTTCGCTAGTTGAAAATGAAGTTTCAATTCATTAAATTTAGAAAGCACACGCTAATACATGATGCACAAAAAAAACCAAGTGGATAATATTTTTTTAAACAGCTCAAGAAACCGAACTTATGGCATGCAAAATGTTCCCGCTGCCAGGGTCTAAAACTGGCCCAAAGAGTTGCAATGCAACTGACTTGTTAAAAACTAGAAACCAGAATATAAATTATTAGAAACACGAAGTTGGTATATTGAAAAGTACCACCCCCCCCCCCCCCACACACCTATTTTAGGAAAGGCCAATCAATAGTAATTACTTAAACTGTGAATCCCTTAATTGTGGTAATCAAAGGCTCTGATATGACCAATTTTTAATCACGTCCAATGTGAAAATTAGACCCATTCTTAAGTGCAGATCTTCCGAAGTTGACTTAGTGATCCATACAGTAATTTAGTGATTGTTGAAGGTATCTGTGACAGTTTTGTTCCTGGTAGTTGAAAGGTAAGAGCTTGGCGCAAATAAAACAGCGACACAACGCATTTCCTGGACTACGTCCTGCTGGAAATCTAGTAGGGCCATTGTCCTGCTACAAGAGAGATTTAGTGGGAGTTTAAGAATGAATGCTGAAGAAGAAGAAAGGTAAGAACAGCCAATAAGGAGGTATTCCATCGTTTCATTGGGATAAGAGTAGTGTCTACATTAGACAACATCAAGGAATGGACAGGGCTAGATATTTCCACACTCATCCGCATCGCTGAGGATAGAATTCGCTGGAGGACTCTGTGTGCTGAAGCATCCAATGTGGTGCCCCTACGACCCTGAAGGGTTATGGGTTTTTTTATTTGATAGTGTCTACAAGTGGGTAGTTGCTGGGGTTTGATACAGTTTAAATGGCTATTAGTCCTTGCATGTCCGGTTTGAAACTGAAAGATAAGGGATTGATTATGTTGTAATTGTCCTTTGACTGTGTCATTTCACTAAATACATTTTGACCAGTCAGCCCATTTGTCCGTCTGTTCAGTCAGTTTCCCTGGTGTTGTTTCGGAGAATCTGTTTGACTGATTCCATACTACAAGGTCTTTGTTTTTGTTGTTTTGAGGCGCCTCTTTTTGCAAGTCTGTCCGCTACATAATTACTGCTAGATCGCTATTGCAAGTCTGTCCACTACTTCATTCCTGCTAGAAAGATCGCTACGTCCAAGGATCCGTTGCATGGTCACACTGATTGGATATGCGGAGATAAGACTGTGCACTGCTCTTGCTAAGTGGAGAATGTCTAGCTTTTCATATGGGGTTTGTTTAAGTGCTTCCAAAATAAACATGTAAATATGACTATGCCTGATAAAGTGATCCAGAAGACGTGCTGAACTCGGATGTGTCAGGCCAAAATGCGTAGATATTGCTGTAAACTATGGTACAACACAATACATTTTGCAGACGACAGCTAATCTGCAGTAGTTTGAGAATGAACGCAGAAGAAGAAGCATATGACTAGGTGGATCAGTCTCATAGAAAGTTAGTCTCTCAATAATGATAGATGTATCAGGACAAATGACACGGACATCACAGCCTAGCTGTAAACCATAACAAAATGCATTTCATTCACAAGACTACATCCTGCTAATTACATGCATCCATGAGCCCCTTACACCGCCATTTTTTTAGACAACCTTAAATGAGTCCAGATGTTGTTTCAGTTACACAGCTGAGAAAAACACATACTTTCATCAGAAAAGCTATTGGCTGTCAAGATCTTGCTGCTAACAGCTAAATGGATTATTTCATCATCATCCTGCTAACTGGCAGGAGTTTTAGAATAAATACAGAAGATGGTTGGTTGGTTGGTTGCTGATCCAGCGGTCCATGGGCTTATGTCTTTTGACCCAATGCCATTAAAATGGCATTATATTGTTGGGGGGTCTGTGGATTTTCGGCTCACCTCGGGCCAGAGCCATATAACTATCACACCACCAGGAAGATAGGTTTCAACCTATGCACTGCTCCGAGCCACTGCAAACAAAATAGGGTTCACTGTATCCATTCCCCGCCACCAATTGACTACTGGTTATGCCGAACTTCTCTATTGCTCCAGGCATGTAACCAAATGTTCAAGTCAAAAGAATTGTCACGTCCTGATTCACCGTGCCTCGAAGATGGGTCTCGGCTATAGGAAACAACAGTGCTGTCAGTTTCCTCCTTCGCAATGCTGCACAGTACATCTCTGGCTCTCTCCCAACGACAAAGGGTGCATACATATATAAAAATAACAAAAACATATTGCAGCAACAAAATAAAAGCATGAGAATCATAAGTGTATAGATGACGTGCCATGAAGCTTCTATAAGAAGATAACCTCAATATAATGGCATGTCATCTACTGTTTTCTATTGCATGGGTGGTTTGTCTAATGGGCCATTGGTGAGACCCACAGATGAAACCGCATGCGTAATACAGATGATGAAAAAGCTGTTCTAAAGATGTGAATTTTAAATTGAAACGCAAACAGAATTTGTAAATACATTATTTATTTTATTAAGCGCTTTTCAACACCATTTTCTTACCAACATTGTGTTATCAGTGTCAAACTTGGACATTAGATTCTAGAACAGTACATAAGATTAACACCACTGAAATGAAATGTGTGAGACGTATGATTGGAGTTAGCTTGAGAGACAAAATCAGGAATGAAGCACTAAGGAAACAATTAGGGATCAAACCAACAATATAATACATACAGAAACAACAAGTTAAATGGTACGGCCACATAACCAGACAGAAAGAGCAAAGTATTATCCAAAAAAATCCACTTAATAAACGATACGAAAACAGGAGACCTATTGGACGCCCTCGTAAAAAGTGGATAGATAGTGTATTAGAGACACTCGGAAATATAACAGCAGAGGAGGCAAATAGAAGGGCAAAAGAACGTACACTCACTCTCCCCTCAACACCGAAAGGTACAGGAGGACAAAAAAGAAGAAGAAGAAGAAGAAGATAAAAGGATGTAACTATATGTTGTTGTTCGTCCATCACAAGTGATGATGACCATTTGTTACATCCACTTTTGAAAATTCAATTTTAGTTATGTCCTTGATTATGAGTTCGTAGATGGCTAATGAGCCCTATTCGAGCTGTAAATGTCCTTGGACAGTTTGGACATGGAATAACGACTGTAGACGGATCTTGGTCTATCCGTGACTTTCTAGCTGCTCTCATCTGTTAAGCTGCTTTTCACAAGATGATGCGCTCTTTTTTATTTTAGAACGCCATGCAGACCTATTTTGTGCAAGTTCTTCCAATGTATCGTGGTATATTTCAACGGCTTTCAGTGAGTCCTTTAACGAGTCCTTGTAGCGCTTCCTTTGGCCACCTTGAGATCGTATACCCTTCTCTAGCTCACCATAGAGAAGTATCTTTGGCAGACGATGGTCTGGCATATGTAACTAAATAAATAATTACGAGTTTCTCAGAAAACATTCATCTAGGCCTACATAGCGACATGAATGCATTGAAAACGTAAACTGTTGTTCCACAGATAATCTCATAAATATTTTTCTTAAATAACAAAGTAGTATTGCCGTATTACTGCCATCATTACTATGAAACTAATAATGTAAGGTCTAATGGTCTTTCTCTCATCTGATCTTTCGTACCATCCTCTTTTGCTCTCCCATACTGATTGTATGCTAATACTCATTGCCTGTGGCCACTTTTGAGGTAAGTATCTTAATTTATCCTTATTTATCCTATTTAACTTGCTACCACACCTTATATATCCTCACTCCTCACCTACTTGTGTGCACTTTTCCCTCCTCACTTCTCCTCACACCCTCTTCCTCCCTGCTATGCTGATCCATCTTTGCTTCCTCCGCTATCTATTCACTATCTCTCCTTTTCTTTTGTTTTATGTTTTATTTTGGTAACACATCTATCTTTGTTTATCTCAATACAATAAGGACCACACCAACACACCTTTAAACAAATGAATGTTCGGAGTTAAGTGCAAAAGGCTTGAGGGTACCAACCTAAAAAATAAATCGATTTTCAAGAGCGTACATAGATCTATCATCCGTGGTGCAGGACCTAAGGTCAGTGACCTTGATATTGAGGGCACCACGATGATCAACCCCCATTGAAATGAATGGCGACAGGAGTAGATTATATGTGTTTTATGGCATGAAGATGTCTACAGAAGCGGTCACTCAGTTCTAAGCCAGTTTCACCTACCAGGTATATAGGGGTCTACTTCTTATGAGCAGACTTCCGGAAAATAGTGCCAGATGACGGTTGTATTGTTTCTCACTCGTCACAAATGGAAGTGTAGTTCGGTGTTTCATGATTCTTCATCTGGAATAGGTGGACTCATTGATGTATGTGTTAATTAGAGATTATATCGTAGCCAGGTGAGACTTCCCTAATACAACACTGCGACAGGATTAGCAATCCGACAGTGAGAACTCAAAGTGTTCGTTATAAAATGGAGGGTTTTCCGAAAAAAGAAAACAATCTGAAGGATAACTTAACGAACAAATATTTGCAGATGACCAAGCACTAGTGGCATCATCAAAAGAGCAACTACATAGACAAATAGATAGATTACATCAAATATACTATACCCCTAACATGAAAACAAATATAGAAAAGACTGAAGTAATGAAGTTGGAAGAACAGAAATAAACACCAATGTATATATATATATATATATATATATATATATATATATATATATATATATATATATATATATATTTGACACAAAATACTTACACAAGTGACATAATTCATATACCTAGGAAGTAATATAACAACAGATGGCACGTGAAGCAATGAAATACACAATATATGTAGTAAAGCATACCAAGCCCTACGGCAAATGACACCAATTTTCAGATATACAAATGTAGATTTAAACATCAAAATAACACTATTCAAAACGAATATTATGCCAACGCTGAGCTACCAATGCCAAACAGGGACAATGACAGCACACGACAAACGTAAACTTGTGACAGCTGAAATGGTACGCTTACGCAGAATCCTAGGAATATCGTTAAGAGACAGAGTGAGAAATGAGGACATTAGACAAAGAAACGGCACCACTACAATCTTGGAATATATTAAGAGACAACAGATGAAATGTGTCATTAAGAAATAGAATTAGAAACGATAACATCAGGCAGATAACCAAAACAATACCAGTATTGGAACTCATCAAAAGACAACAGATCAAGTGGTTTTCACACGCTTCAGACTACCGACATATAGCATGCCACAAATGGCAATCACACATAGACATAACGGTTATAAAGTCAGAGGCAGACCATGTAAAAGATAGATCACAGAAATCAAAGAAGCCACAGGAACAAGCTTACAAACAACGCACAAAAACATGCCGAAATCGGATGTGCTAGGCCTACAAGGCGCATAACGGTGGCACGACGTAATCACGCTCCCGGCGGAAATCGCACGGACACCCGTGATGGTTACAATGGAGCGAACGCAAAACAAACAAACAACGCACAAAAAGACCATCTCCAGAGAACTCTCCAGTGAACCCTGACGCTGCAAAGGCAAATAAGGGACTCAGCGTATAGATAGATAGATAGTTAGAGATCAATTGGTTTGCACACATCAGCAGACTACCATCAGACAGTATACCACAGCAAGCTATGATACACAGATACAGTGACGGTAGACCTAGAGGCCAACCACGAAAACGATGAACCACCAAAATAAAAGAGGTGACAAATTCCACAATATACTCAGCACACAAGAGGGCCTTCTCCAGAAAAATCTTCTACCCCTGACGCTAAAAGGCAACACGGGTTTAGCGAATAGACAGATAGATATACATCTTGTCACAACGTTTACATATGATAACGTAAATGATATTGCGAGATTCACATGTAAAGGCATAGTCGATAATGAAAGTGACCTTAGGAAATGAAACAGAGCGGATCTGAACTACATAGGGACATGTGTAGCAAAGACCGCGTTTGCAACGAATAGTGCCAAAGTGAACAAGAACATAATACCTGAGGTGATTGTGGACCAAGATGCCATTAAGATTTTTATTACGCGTATAGGCAACCAAAGGAAAGTCCTGGAAAGCGGCATGAGTTTCAGAATCAAACTGGAGAAGGGAATAATGCGTGAACAAAATTCGACGGACATTAGTGTTATTTGGATGAAAAGTAAGGACAAGTTTAACTCTATCAGAGGAGGATGAAATACCTTGAGTAGTAATCAAGATATCAAGTGGAGTTAACTTACCGACACGAAACCATGCCGATGAAAGGACACTGTCAGGAAGCGAACGTCTACGAAAGAAAATCAACTTTAAAGTCAAAGAACACTCGAGAAAAAAGCTAGAAAAAGTGCAACAAAATAAAACAGTTTTCTTACTCCAATATCATGTTCACATCAATTTTCTGTTTGAATGGTTTTACTTGAAAATTATTTTGCATGTGACACATTGCCATATTAAATTCTATGTATTAATAGTTATTTCCCATCTTGCTTTTTTGGGGGGAGGGGGATTTTCTATTAAATGTCGCTAACTACAGTATAATTATAAGGTTCGTTCCTGCCACGCATTGAAAACTAGAAACTGGGAATTTTCTCTAGAAATCTCTCTAGATATGACGTATCCTTTACAGAACGTTGTCCTCACTGCCATTCTGTAAGTCTCTCGTTTATGTGCAAACTGCACAACGTCTTCCAGTGTCATGTTCAGAAGGTCTCCCATGCCATGTGTCCATCATAGTTCTGTTCTGTCTCTTGTTCTCTTCCCTGAAACTTTGCCCTCCATTATTAATCTGGTACAATATGGGGAGAAGTACCTACATTTTAACGAAATAAATCTTAAACTAAAGTAGAAGTGACTACTATAGAAGTACTAATTAACATAATGAGAGCATGGGACAGTGGAGTTGCATTATCAGAGAACTCTGCGCCAGTATCGAAACCGACTGACATAGAGAAACGAAATATCGATAAAGGCGCATTCTACAGTCGCTAGATGCATCTATTTTCTGCTGGATGCATGGATCTACGCACTGAGAGCCACTCTTCCCCTTGGATGACCCAGGGGCGGATTTTCAGTGCGTAGCGCGCAGATCGATTAACCAGGAAGCAGTCATAGATACTTTTAAATCTCGAATTAAATTAACCATTTTGACGACAGTGATGTCACGAAAGTTGCACATACTTTGACAGATATGGAATGAAAATGCGCAAAATACTAAAAAGTTGAAATGTGGGTACTTCTTCCCGTATTGAACCATTAATCTTTATAAACCATTGTATCTCTTTATATGTTTGAAATATGTTAGTTTGCGTTATTTGATAGTTTTGAGAGGCCATTATTCTTCATGTTCAGAACTTTGCGTTGGTTCGCCCTTCTGTCCGTGATACTCTTAGGACCGTTCTGTAACATTTCATTCCATAATCGGAACATAAATTATTCAAAACATGAAAGTCGGTATTTGAAAAATTTAACTTCCGGCGCCCGTATTTTTATGAAAGAATCGTGTATTCTTGATAAAGGCACATAGGCATAAACGTCGATTTCCATGTGTTACCATGTATGTATCCAGTGATTAGCAAAACTTCATCACCGTTTTTCTTAGTTTCATCAACACCCAGCCTGTTAGATCCCAATTTTTCTGCCATTACTACCTACTATTGAAATAATTAGAGGGCGGGCTTAAAACGTATTCTAGGGAACAAAGCAGATCTAGTAAAGGTTTCAGATTAGCAGTGTTAAGTTTGTTCCTTTCGTGAAACAGGCGGCACATAGGGCAGAGGTTTTGAATCTGAATGCGTTGCGATCCGTTGTCTGCAATTTTAGTTCTTGAGTTGACTTGCAGTCCTACGAGGGGGAGTCAATAAGTAAGTCACAAATGGCTCTTTAGAAAAAAACTGAAGACGATAAAAACCTGAAAACTGTTTATTTTTACACATACATTATCCCTTTACTTCTCAACATAATTTCCACCAACATTGATGCATTTATCCCATCGTTTTATGAGTCCTCCCAAACCTGCTGCGTAGAACTGCGTGCTCTGCTTTTTAAGCCACATTTTCTCTTATGTTTCCCCTTCTTCAAGTATTGTGTTTTTTTTAAGAGTAATTTTATGTCATCCTCGTTTTCTTCTCCCATCCAGCAATAGATTAGCAATAAATTAGCAATAGAGACAGGAAAATGATGATATAATTAAAAAGGAATATATGCTAGAAAGAAAAAAACTGCTAGAAATAACAAAAATGTTATAACAGAACAAGGAATACAAATAGTATGAGATTCTATAAACTGGAATAAAGTAGGAAGAGTCAGAGTTAGACAGAGACCTCGCAATCAACGCCTGGCCGGGACTCTGAGTCTACATACATTGGGACTGCTGGTGGAACAGAGAGCGGAGCACTTATGATAATGCCCCACGTGCTGTGAAACAAGTTTCTAATCAAGACAGAGATGTTAGAAAAATCAAATAAATGTGGTAGAACAAACAAGACACGAGGTTCTAGAAAATACAAGCAAACGTGAGACGAAAGTTCAACTCCCTACACACCGTTTCCACCCCGAAAACTGTCACTAAGGGCCATCTGATCTGACATGTTCCATGACGTCCCATGACACAATTGGTGATAACCGTCATCATAAAGTGTTGATATACACTCCACGCCTGTCGACGTATTGGAAGGCTGTCACATGGTAGGGAGACCTTCCGAATCAATTGCATGCTGAAAACGAATGTGCAAGGCATTTGCTATGCAATTTAATTCTTCAGTACAAAGTTAGTACATCGGTAGTAAATCGCTAGTACAACTCTGTTCGGGCTCAAATCACACGAAATGTCCTGTAAATTAATATATATAAACATAAACAATATACAAGAGTGTATTACTTGAGAACACAACGTGACATAATCAAACAAGTTCAAGGTCAACCTCTGGGCTTACAGACGTGATAACAGGGAACAGGCAAGTGAGATAATCAGAGGACTTCAGCACTTGCTTCGGTGCTAATTAACATGATGAGAGCCCTTGTCTCCGAGCTAATTAACATGATGAGAGCCCTTGTCTCCGAGCTAATTAACATGATGAGAGCCCTTGTCTCCGAGCTAATTAACATGATGAGAGCACTTGTCTCCGAGCTAATTAACATGATAAAAGCACTTGTTTCCATGCTAATTAACATAATGAGAGCACTTGTTTCCGTTCTAATTAGCATGATGAGATCACTTGTTTCCATGCTAATTAACATGATTAGAGCACTTATCGCTGTGCTAATTTACATGATAAAAGCACCTGTTTCCGTGCTAATTAACGTGATGAGAGCATATGACAATGGAGTGACATTATCAGAGGAGTCTGCGCCAGTATCGGCACTGACTGACATGATGATGATGAGTACGTTTAGATTAAGTTGAGGAAAGTATCGATTTACTTTGCTATTTACTTTTAAATTAAAAGAATAAAAAGAACGACCGGAACATCTGCCTGGAGAACAGATGGCCCGTGTATAATTTCATACCTTCTTAATAGTTCAAAGGTTGGTTCTGAACAAAGTCACTCCGACAATGAGTACCGGGTACTTCTAATCATTAATTTCTATCAGCCGCACGCACGCGCCCGCACGAGCAGGGTCAAGACTGTCCTCAGACACCTGGAAGACAATGGGGGACTTCAGAACCAAAGGTCATTTTGAGGTTTTTGACACGCGTCCTCGGCTTGGGGTAGAGTCTCAAATTCTATTTCTATAATGTAAAAATTTGATGTTTATTTCCCAATGGATAGTAAACATTTTAAAATTCAAATAAGTGATGAAATATTATAAGGCGGAAACTGTGTTGATATAATTCGAGAATTGAGACCTGTCTGATTGGTAGACCTATGTCACATGATCATGATACGTGTATGGTAGGCTACAGTGTAGAATTGAATTGATCAAATAACCTTATTATAGCGGATACCACAAGAAGAGAATGGAAACCGAGTCTACTTGCTACTAAAGGCTTGATAATCAATAATATAAGCTGAAATGTTATTAAAATAATAACAGTGTTTATGTAGAACACAGGTTTTTGAAGTTTCACTTGAACACAGCGGACTATCAATAAGGGGCTATGTAGTGTAGGCCCTAAACACGAAAAAAATGTAAGTGACAGTACACAAGACATTTTGAACGTTCTGAACCGTTAGGTTTTGTTCAAGAATATATAAAAACAAATAATGAAAACAATAAAAATAATGTTACCACAACAAAGACATTAGAGAAATTACTGACATGTAAACAGTACGAAGTTGAAAGTGACAGTAAGTTACGTGGAAACATGTAGTCATGGAAACAGTTTTGTTGAAAAGGGAATGGAATTTGAGAACAGATATAACAAATTATTACCCAAAACAACATGGACAGCAATACAATAAGGACCACACCAACACACATTTAAATAAATTTAAACATAATATGAACTGAAATATTATGTGGTCACGTCCTTAGGGGAGGAGGGTTTGGAGTGTCAAACCCACCCTTTAGCAAATCTGAACAAGACTAGTAGGAACATGACTACTGTACCTGGAACTTAATCAAAAAATCTGTAAAAACCCCTCCCTTCGCATTTTTTAACAAAAAAGGTATTCAAATTTCTCGTCAATGAAATTCACATACGAAAACAGAATTACCTTTTTTTAAAGATAGAACCCCATCCTTAAGGTAATCATATCTACGGCCCTGTTTGGGGCGTTCCATTTATCTGGTCCTAGAGGGAGAATCGATGTTTTTATTTTCAGAAATCATCCAAGGCTATTAAAAAGATTGGTGGTCGACAGAATGCAAAGCCGGCACTCTGGAATGTGCTGTGGTTGTATTCTGTTCAAGTGATCGTTTAGCTGTACATGTGTGGGAAGACGGAAGATGGTACACCCTAGTATTTCCTTCCCATGGGATTAATATTCTCTTTGAGATTTGGCCTGGTCATGTAGGACCTATGTGTACATTTCTCTCACAGTGTTTCCCATTGCTCATCTGGTCTGCCAAGTCTTTTTTGTTCACATATCTTTACATTTTTTAACTGTGTGCATTGTCGTTAGTGTGTATGGCTGTACTTGTCGTTAGTGTGTATGGCTGTACTTGTCGTTAGTGTGTATGGCTGTACTTGTCGTTAGTGTGTATGGCTGTACTTGTCGTTAGTGTGTATGGCTGTACTTGTCGTTAGTGTGTATGGTTGTACTTGTCGTTAGTGTGTATGGCTGTTCTTGTCGTTAGTGTGTATAGCTGTACTTGTCGTTAGTGTGTATGGCTGTTCTTGTCCTCAGAGTGTATGGCTGTTCTTGTCCTCAGAGTGTATGGCTGTTCTTGTCCTCAGAGTGTATGGCTGTTCTTGTCCTCAGAGTGTATGGCTGTTCTTGTCCTCAGAGTGTATGGCTGTTCTTGTCCTCAGAGTGTATGGCTGTTCTTGTCGTTAGTGTGTATGACTGTACTTGTCGTTAGTGTGTATGACTGTTCTTGTCTTGCTAGGGGTAGTTTATATGACAGAAAAATTACCTATCAACAAGCCCCGGAAAGAAGAGAGTGATTTCGAGAGGTTAACCCCCTCTCCCCCCCCCCTTTAGTAAATGGAAAGATGACATACACTAAGAATCAAGTAAAAAAAGAAAGTTGAAAACCCCGCCTCCTCAGAGTTGACAAGTTGTCACCAAATAATGATTAAATAATCCCTTTAACTGTAAGCAGGTTGATTTTGACCAACTATTTCTTCATTCATCTATCAGACTTGTTGATCCATCTGTTGACCCATCTGCAATGACGATCCAACAAGCATTGGCCTCGAGAAATCTGCAGGAGTTTGAAAACGAGCGTAGAAGAAGAAGGCATTGAGACAAGACATCCAGTAACAATGATGTGAATTTTTCTTGGTGAATTCTTATCAGCCGACCCTCCCCCACCCCCAACTTTCTTTAGTCGCCCCCTACGACATGCCTGGAAAGAAGAACGAACAGAGACTCTACTCTTTACATCATGAACTTTAAATCCAGGTTTTATGTGAAACAAATACAGATCAGTGACACAAAATATAGGGGGTTAACTACTTGTAGTTGTTAACATTTATGTAAATCCTCTTCTCCGTAGTTGTTAACATTTATGTAAATCCTCTTCTCCGTAGTTGTTAACATTTATGTAAATCCTCTTCTCCGTAGTTGTTAACATTTATGTAAATCCTTTTCTCTGTAGTTGTTAACATTTATGTAATTCCTCTTCCCCGTAGTTGTTAACATTTATGTAAATCCTCTTCTCCGTAGTTGTTAACATTTATGTAAATCCTTTTCTCTGTAGTTGTTAACATTTATGTAATTCATCTTCCCCGTAGTTGTTAACATTTATGTAAATCATCTTCTCAGTAATTGTTAACACTTATGTAAATCCTTCCCCGCCCCCTTTTCACCTTTATTTAAAGAGTTGTGTCTACAGTCCTACTTACCAATATTGTAAATGTGTATAACAGACAGCCTTTGTGTTGCGGGGGTCTGATAGTGGAGCAAAGAGTAACAACACATTGACTTGTCATACATAGAAGTTAAACAGTGTTGCTATTATTTGCTTCTTTTTCACGCCCCGGCAACACACAGACAGGCGACTACTTCACATGAATTGTGTCACATCACAAAATGGACATGTTATAGTCTAGCAGAATGCATCATCAAAACCAGAGGCAGGGGATGTTGGAGGTCTGTTGCAGCCAACTTTCGTTGCGGAGATGGCATTTGATAATAATGATGATGATGATGTGTGACGTCATTGCCGCTACAACATTTAAGAAAAAATATCGCTACTGCTCCTGTCAATCGCGTATTGGGTAATGTGGGTCCTAACACACCGATGTTATTTCCTGGTCAGCGAATAAAAGTTAACTCTGTGCAGTCGAATCAGAAAGATTCATGTTTTTTACAACAAGTGCTACAGACGTTTCGTTAAAAACTAGCTATATAGAACACAAGACAAACATATTTGTCCGGCAGGAGATAAACAAACTTGCAAGTTTTCAATAAACACTTTTGGCAGTGGTAAAGCGGCGTAAATACTTATTTTGTTTGGACATGTAACGAGACACGACTCACTTTCTACAATTATTTTGCAAGGGACAATCGAGGGTGGGAGAATAAGAGGTGAGAAAAAATTATGGATTGTAACATTAAGGAATGGTCTAGGCATGATTTTTCTACACTCCTCCGCATGGCTGAGATTTCTGAATGACTTTATATGCCTCCAAGGTGGCATCACTACGCCCATGACGGGTTATCGGTCTTAATATTTGTATCTTATTAATGTTATTATTATCTATTGAGTCACGCAACAAACTGGACCATGGAAATACACAATTTTCAATAACGACATATTGAACACATTACAAATTCAGTGTGCGTCAATTTTATAGACTCGCAATATTAGTTCTTTCTTATATTGTTAAGTCTGGGTTGATTAATGTCTCAGAAACATGACATGTTCTTATATTGTGAAGTCTGGGTTGATTTTATGTCTCAGAAACATGGCATGTTCTTATATTGTGAAGTCTGGGATGATTTATGTCTCAGAAACATGACATGTTCTTATATTGTGAAGTCTGGGATGATTTAATGTCTCAGAAACATGACATGTTCTTATATTGTGAAGTCTGGGATGATTTAATGTCTCAGAAACATGGCATGTTCTTATATTGTGAAGTCTGGGTTGATTTATGTCTCAGAAACATGACATGTTCTTATATTGTGAAGTCTGGGTTGATTTACGTCTCAGAAACATGACATGTTATTATATTGTGAAGTCTGGGTTGATTTATGTCTCAGAAACATGGCATGTTCTTATATTGTGAAGTCTGGGTTGATTTATGTCTCAGAAACATGGCATGTTCTTATATTGTGAAGTCTGGGATGATTTATGTCTCAGAAACATGGCATGTTCTTATATATTGTGAAGTCTGGGATGATTTATGTCTCAGAAACATGGCATGTTCTTATATTGTGAAGTCTGGGTTGATTTATGTCTCAGAAACATGACATGTTCTTATATTGTGAAGTCTGGGTTGATTTATGTCTCAGAAACATGACATGTTCTTATATTGTGAAGTCTGGGTTGATTTATGTCTCAGAAACATGGCATATAACCCAGTAAGTCACATGAAAGCTGCGGATTTTTCTCTATAGACGTCTCCGTTGTTTACTTGACATTAGATGTCTAGCGATGATACCAAATTGTAGAGATGGCAAAACTTGATACCAATGATGACTTGTGGCAGAAAGCACACCAGTGTTTAGTGCAGGTATAAATAAAAAGTAGAAAATTGAAATGAAAAGAACACACCCTCAGAAAGAAACGTGACAATATAACCAAACAGGCTTTGCACTAGAGCCCACAGGAAACCAAACAGGCTTTGCACTAGAACCCACAGGAAAAGAGGTGAGTAGGATGATGGAGTAATACCTGGAGATAAACGTGGAGTTTGAGATCAAATAAATTAAGGCCTCTTCGGCACAGATGAAGAGTACAGCGCAGCACAGGACTTGCTTGAAAGCAACAGCTGCAGCTCTGTGTTTCACGGGGAACGGAATCGAAATAGATAGATACCCATATGTTGCTGGGGGCTGCGGTTCTCACTATAGCAATACTGTTACCTACCAAGAACGTCGTAAGTGACTACTAAGGTTCTTTTGGGTTGGAACAGGTCCATAGATGGTCATTGTGATTCAGAAAGCATGCTGAATTCTGATGGTTCAGGGCGAAAGTCACAGCAAACCTGTAAACCATGGCACATTTAATTCCGATATCCTGCTAATTTCCTGCTAATCTGTAGGAGTTTGAGAATTAACACAGAAGGCAAAGAAGACAGATATATATTCTTGATGACAAAGTAGGCCCCATACACACGTTTTACCCTGTATTTAATATTCATGGCGCGTGCCATACCCAGATATGCCTAGCCTTGGCACGCGTTTCTTTATTCCGAAATGTATCAAATCTTTGTGAATGATGTGGTCTGTTAATGACGGAAGCCTGCCTATGACCTGCCATCTGGACACTACACGCGAACAAAGATCATCGGGGCTTTGACTGGTCATTAAAACAAGACGACCCTGATGGGAGTCTCTAAGCACATCTCCAGCGGCGTATACAAATATAACATCCCCTAAACAACGAGTTCGTTCTCTGCTTCAAGACATGATCGTCTACAGTATAAGTTCTACTGGCTAATGGGAAATCCAGCCTTCTAAAATGGTTCATTGAATACTCTCTTAATTTTCATCGGATATTAGACAAAGTTTAATCGTAGTTACCAATAAAAACCACGAGAATAGTCGGAGTTAATAAGATTTGATTCTTATTAGCCAGTAGGACAGATTGTAGACGGTCACGCTGAAGAAGGCAGCCCCGTTTGTCTTTTTTTTCCCCAGAAAAGTTGCCATTGACCAATTATCGCAATTTTTGTGTTTTCGTTAAGGAAAAATATATCACTGTCATTCGTCACTCTCGACAATACTATACCGCCGAAGGTAGCGCTTTCATTATAGACAAGCCCTTTTCTTGATGTACGTCCTGTTAACTACATGCAGTGTCACACAGCTGATCCTGCCTTTCATTGACTGCGACAAATAAGTGATGATGATGTTTCTCCTTCTCAAGTGGTGATGAGCACGACATTGGTACAAGAAATTAGGTTTGCTGTTTATGGGTTATCATACGCATGAGGAATAATCTGGATTCAGAAAAACCTGTTGCAGTGTGAACAGCACTCAAGAAGATCTTGTGATAATGAAAGCTGTCTGACTTAGCGTTTCGTTGTTGTCACTTAGTAATTGCCTACAATGCTAATTTTTTAAATTATAAATACATGTATTGATTTGTATTTGTCTCTGTCAAGCTGATGGTGGTCAAGGTTTGTGTTTTTCTACAAGACCTCGGTCTACTTGGGATGGCTTTTTCTCTACAAGAGCTTGAATCAATTCGAGATCTTGTTTTTTATGCAAGAGCTGAGCCAGTGTAGGGTGTGCTTTTTTTCTACATGAGAATAGTTTTTCTACATTGTTTTTTTCTACATTGTGGAATAGTTTTTTTTGTCTACAAGAACTTAGGTCGGCGTGTGATGGTTATTTATTTCTATAAGATATTGGATCAGTGTGTGGTGGTATTTTTTCAACAAGAGCTTGGGTCAGTGTGCGGTGGTTTCTTTTTCTACAAGAGACTGGGTCATTCACACATCTTCATGTGTAATTTCTTAATTTCCACGAGAAATTTGATGACAGTAATGTAGAAAATCTCTATAGGTGGCTTGGGGTAGAGCGGTGGTTAAAACATCTTTTGGTTAAATTCCTAGTACTAAAATTAATGGTCTCAATTCCTAAGGTGGGGGGGGGGGGGGTAGGGTGAGGTTTGAACATCCTACCCCCGGATTTGAAAGCATGTATGCTTCTCAACTTAGACTTTTGGCGGATATTCGTGTCAAGGATGTGATCCAGCAAGTGCACACCAAGGAACTTGCTCAGGTACTGAATGTGAAAAGAGTTCAGATGTCTTGTATGGCTAGTTTAGACCTTCCATGCATATGGTTAGAAGCGACAAAGGAGATTTGTAAGAATGGAATTGTGTGTCCCTTCATATAAAGGGTCAATGTGTCTAATAAGACATGCTGAACTCTGGTGTGTTATGTCAAAAGACGCAAAGATCGCAGTCAAGCTGTAAACCTAGACAAATCACATTTTTTCAGGACTGAATCCAGCAAATCTGTAGTGGTTTACTGAAGAAGTATGAAGAGTAGTTCAGATCTTATACATATTTTTGGGGGGTTTAGTAAATGTACCTGTTATGGTGATGTTAGCTTCGTTCAACCGTGGACAAATAGTCAGGTGGACAAATAGTCAGGTGGACAAATAATCAGGCTGACAAATAGTCAGGTGGAAAAATTACAGGTAACAGTGCTGTTATTCTTTGTTCCAATTTCGGGTTCCGGCAACGCACGGGTTTGTAAAGTGCTAGGTTATCCTGCATGCCTAGCAAAGACAGTTACACCTGCTCATTTTCTACATACACTTCTACAAACATGTTTGGTAACACTTTAACGCTTACAGATATGGATAGTAAGACTTTAACGCTTACAGATATGGATGGTAACACTTTAACGCTTACAAATATGAATGGTAACACTTTTCAAAGTGCACAACCCTACCCCCCCCCTCCCCCCAAGCTTAGCACAAATTCTAACATGACTTTTAGCACTAGAAACTTAGCCAAAGGGCGAGGGAAAACAAGCCCACTCCAAAAAAAAAACCGGCTCAAGAATTTTACATCAAAAACAGCGATCTGGCACCTGAAAATACGCAAAGAGAAAATGACTGTTATGTTTTGTTTCCCCCGTGAAACCCCACACCCATTAAGAGATCATATATACGGCCCTGCTAAAGGGGATGGGGGGTTGAACACTATAAATTTTATCTTATCTTTGTGTTAGACCATGGCCTTCTTCTGCCTTGGATGTAATTAATTGAGTATGCCAGAGAAGAACAATGCAGAACATTATTAGTAGACTTTTCATTGGTCAGATCTGGCAGCTTGGCGTCTGTTTTGCGTAACTTGTTCAATTACTGAAGTCTAGAATTGACCAGCTGATGCTAAATTAGAGGTTGGAGGGGAGATGGAGTCCAGGTTTTCTTTGTTTGAAACTGACCACCGGTTATAGGGGGAGAGGGGGCAATAGGCGTCACTGGCCGCAGTTCGCGCACGTTAAGCGCCCTATTACTGTTGTCTGCTTCGCACGGCTTTCGCGCTCATCAGTTATTGATCTTCAGACGAAGAAATAACAAGTGTGCATTTACTTTGCTTGGACTTTGGCACAAAATAATCTTTTTAAGGCGTTGTTCTGAAGATCCCATGGCAACAAGGCAAGGTAAGAAATAACAAATAAATGCTCACGCAAAACACAACTATAGAATCAATGAGACCTTACCTTCACATACAATTTTAGTAAAATACGGACGTGTATCCGGGATTAATTCTAAGTGTGGTCATTTATGCGCAGCTGTTAGTCCGTTGCTGTGTAAATGTAAGTATTTTTGTCAAATCGTTAATTCTTGAATTAAAATGTGTACATAAACTAGTGGTCAAGATTTGAACCATGTCCGTTCTTCTGATACCATTTGGTTCTTTCCTTGAGCCAACACGATATTATATTAGGCATATAGGCCTAGACCTAATATAATGAATTAAATAATCATTATTTTAAATATTTTTACAAATTATTGTATACAATTGTTAAAGTCCAAAGTGATACGAAGGTAATTGCGAATTTATCTAGGCAATTTTCGTTGTTTTAAAAGAAAATGGGTGGTATCATATTGAAGCAACTTTAGAAATCCAATGTCAGGGACGCAGAAACCCAATGTCATGGATGCATATTAGTTAATAATTATGCAGTCTATATGAAAGTTATACTTAACCCTAATCATAATCTTAAAGCTTAAATCCAAGGAGACATCTTCTTCTTCTGCGTTCAGCATCTGCGGTCATGTTATATTGTCAGGCCTGTCGCCATGGAGAAGTCCACTGTCTTCTCCAGGTCAGAGCGGCTGCCCCATAGCTTTTGTCTCAAGTCTGTGTCCTCTGGCCAGGTCTGCTGTCTTTGCTCTTTGTATGTTGGGCAGTCCTGAAGATGTGTTTTGATGTCTGGGTTCGGGATCCACATGAACTTTTATCTGTGTATTATTCCCTCGATCGGTAAAGATGACTCAACAGTCTGCTGTCGCCTGTTCTACGGCGAAATATTGTGGTATGTGGCTATTGTTGGAGGTAATGTATTGATCATGTTTTTCTTTCACTTCCATTTGTTTCTTCCACTTTGTACGTGTTCTGGATTCTTGTTTTTGCTTCTCTGTAGGGCAGTTGGTGTTTGTGTTGTTCCATTTCGCTTCCTGTTTTTGAAAGAGCATCCGCTTTCTCATTTCCCATGATTCCACAATGTGATGGTATCCATTGAAGGGCAATAGCTGTTGATTTTTGGATCTGTCTTAGCTCATGTCTGATGTTGTACAGAAGGCATTCGTTTCTGTTGCTCTGGATTGATTCCAGTAGGGATATGCAATCTGTGAATATGGCTATCTTCTTTGATCTTGGCAGTCCTGATTCAGTGAAGACTTTCAGTGCTTGATAGAGAGTACAACTGTTTCTGCTCTAAAGTTGGAGAAGTATTTCCCGGTTTGAGAAGCTTTTGATATTGTCTTCCAATCTTTGAGTATTATAAAAATTCCAACTCCTCCATTCCTTACTGCTCCTTCTGCCGATCCATCTGTGTAGGCATGTGTCCATTCCTTTGGATTGTATTTTATTTCTATCATCTCTAGTGTCAATGCTTTTAGTTGAGGTGGAGTTTGGTATTTCTTATTAATTATTCCTACAACCTCTGTTATTATGCAGACTATTGTCTGGCTCTTTAAAATCCGTTAGCGTCTCAATTTCACTTGGGAGGTTTGTTAAGACATCTGTGTGCTGTTGATGAAGATGTGACAGAAGCTGCTTGTGGTTAATCTAGAAATTTGCGCATACATCGGATGGTTTGTCATGCGCTTAATTTTTCCCCTTTTGCACAAGCAAAACTTGTGTTCACATATCTAGCGAAAAAGCCGGAAGGATTGTGTTGTCCCTACTTGTCGCTTTTTTATGTATAGGTGTATGTTATCCTTGATAAAGACCTTTCGGTCGAAACGTCCATGTGTGTGTGTGTGCCTATGATTGTTTTGTATTATTAGCAAAGCTTCATTACCCCGTTTCACGTTTTTAATTGCCCAGAAGCGTATTCGCAGTTGGCCTCTAAAGAGGTTTTTCCACTATCAGCCACCTGTGGACGCGCCTGTCAGGGGTCGGTAGTCCCTCTCCCCTCCCCCAGTCAAGAAGACATAATCAGCAGAACGACTTTGAAGTTCAGACTACAAAGAAATGTCGTATTAGAAACAAGGAAGTTTCGACAGATTAATCAAGGCAGCGCTTGAAATTGATAAAGTGATAACTCTGTTTTGAATACACCCAAGGACCTCATCGTAACTTTGCGTGGCATTGCACAATATTGCCGGACCACGCCTCAGGTTCGCGCAGATCCAGTGTTTCAATTGGCTAGTTTCAAAGAAATATGTTACGTCACAGAACTGTTGCGTCTCTGCTGGTCTTATGAAACTGACCCATATTTTGTGTTCCCATCACGTGTTAAGTGGCTAACCCTTTATGTCCGTCTGCCAGTAAAGTATGCATTATCATTTTTCTGTGATGTTGAAAACGATAACCAAAATATACGGAAACCGGATGATCAGTTGATCTCGTCTACAGGAAACTAGGAGATTATACAACACTTTGCGGAATACAATATAAAATATTATACTCACCGTGACTTTCGCTGATAGAGAACGAAACGTCGAATTTTGTGTTACCGGTGATTAGCGAAAATTAATTATCCTGTTCAAAGTTTGACTGTGTTTATTCAGAATATTTGTTGTTGGTAGCACATCATATTTAGTGCGTATAAGTAACTCATCATTTATTAGATTGTAATTTCTTAGACAGGTACTGAACCCTTTCTCTCTTCAAGTGTATTTCCGGTGTAGGAAAACTTGACAGTAGAGTTGGGCCAGGGCTAAATCGTTGTCCCTTAATTTCTTAGACAATATTTAAGCCTGCGTTCAGTAAATTGTTATTGCTTTCTTAAGGATCTAGACGCGTAGCTTTAGGTGACGAAAATTGAACCTAGTATCTTGGCCGTTCAGAGACATAATCTGTACCTCTGATCCACAGAGTCGAGCCTCAGAACAGTAGCAAACTTCAACTACGAAGGTTTCTTCTTTCAATTGTCGTTTATT
This sequence comes from Meghimatium bilineatum, assembly GCA_034231615.1. NCBI lineage: Eukaryota > Metazoa > Mollusca > Gastropoda > Stylommatophora > Philomycidae > Meghimatium > Meghimatium bilineatum. The sequence continues at coordinate 11,085,191 of CM067319.1, read as the reverse complement.
TTCTTTTGCTGTAAGATGTCGCAAGATTGAATGACTCGGTTTGTAAGGCTGCAAGGCACACTGAGTCGCTTGATATGCAGTAATATTGTGATGTCTCAGAAAGTTGGTAACTCCTACAATCCACATTTTTCCTGCTTCTTGTCCTTTCCATTTTCATGTTGTATTCTCTTGCTGCTGATCAGCATGAGTTAATTCTCATTTAGTGGTCGAACCATTTTAGTCTCTATTTTTGAATATATTTGACCACAGATGTTGTTGTTCTTCTTCTTCTTCAGCGTTCATTCTCAAACTCCCGCCAGATCTCTCTTGTAGCAGAACAATGGCCGTACTAGATTTCCAGCAGGATGTAGTCCAGAGAATGGAAATGCATTGTGTCGCAGTTTTATTTGCGCCAATGGCCCGACACATCCGTCTTCGGCGGCAGAGATGTTGTTCTAACAGCTGTTTTAATCACTTAATTTCTTACATAATCTCTTCATGTACTATTTTTTGTGTGTGCATTTCTTAGACATTTCATTTCACACGTAGTATGCTTTCTGCATTTTTTTTAGTTTCCACATTTGACGTTGACAACACAATGTTAGTATCAAGATTTACCCGTTTGTTGCTAAGGTCCAAAAGGGGAGAACAGAACCGCACCGCTGTTTATATTCCATGCATGTCATAAGAGGCGACTAATAAGGTTTTGTGGTGGTGTTGGCTGTCACATTCCGTATAGTCACATTTACCCAGAAGTCATTCTGTATGCTGGGTCAGAAATGGCAAAATAGCGCAGCACCGTTGTGAAACAAGCAACACACGGTAACTCACGAAATCACACGAAGTTTTGCATTACATCAGAGAGAAAACACAAAAGAAGCTGAGTATAGAATTATAAGACATGATCCCGGATTCCCTGTCCTTGACCGAGATTATATCTCTGAACTACCGAATATGGATTTGTAGGACCATCTGCTCAAATAAAACGACGACACAACGCATTTCTATTCCCTAGACTACATCCTGCTGGAAATCTAGTAGGACTAATGTTCTGCTACAAGAGAGATCCAGCGGGAGTTTGAGAATGAACTCTGAAGAAGAAGATATCTCTGAAAGTGAGACTATTCTGATACAGTCATAATTGTACTTACGTAAAACACAGGTTTATGTAATCGTTTCAGTCAGACACGACAGACTATAACTAAAACTAGTTATTAATGATGTGCATACAAGAAAACATACAAATTACAATTCACAAATTATATTCAACGGGAACCAAAAGGTCTTTATCAAGAAACACACAAAACATCAAAAGACGACGAATGGAACAATTATCACAACAAACAAATGTATCCAACGGACATATGGAAATGATGAATTTATGTTTATAGATTAGACCCACCAGTTTTAATTATAGTCTGTCGTGTCTGACTGAAGCGATTTTATAAACCTGTGTTTTACGTAAGTACAATTGTTGTTACGTTTCACGCAGTTACCGTGTATTGATTGTCATATTGATACAGTCATAGATTCGTTGTACAGTAGGTATGCTCGATCATCGCTTTCAAAGATACTCTTCTATGGTGAGATGTACCTCCTGTGTAGACATGTTAAACTGCGAACGACAAGAAGAAGCTGATGATGGTGCACTATATTGGGTGCCACCTGGAGTAAGAAGAAGAGGGAGACCTAGAGAAACTCTACGAAGAACCATTAATAGAGAAGGCATGTCAATGAGCTTAAACAAGATCCAAGAACTGAAAGATCTGGCAACACAAAGACAGAAATGGAAAGCTATGGTTTCTGCCCTATGCGCCGCCTATGGCCCTGGAGGAACATAACATAACATAACATGCGTTGTTTTCAGATGGGTTGTCGGCTGCGCCAAGCGAGCTACATGGCGTTCAAAAGTTCAGTTTCAAAAGTCGCTTCATCTTGTGAATAAAGGAGACATGCAGCAACACAAATGCGGAGATTTGATAAAAATACACGGGCAAAACAAACACCATCTACAGAGGTTATACTATGGCACGCTTGTCCCAGTACATTCAAGAAGGAAGCCAGAGGATAAATTAAAAATTATTGAGTCTAAAAATGTTTTCCCGATCTCAGTGGTTTAAGTGCACAGTTTGAATGTCTTGACAAAATCGTATCTTTTTTTTGGGAGATGCGGTTAGTCAATTACGGAAAATCTCGTGTACGAGAGTTACTAGGCGATGTGGTGCCGTTGAACGGACTAGTTCAGTTCCCCTTAGACTCAAGAATTTTTCTTGCTTGTCCAAGGATCTTGGCAATCATCATATGACTTGGCATATAAGATAACCAGCAACGATCAGCAACGATCAGCCATCTACTAACTCATAGTCATGAGCTAAAGTCTAGCTTAATTTCATAAGTGCATGTAACAAATATTCATCATCATCATGTGATATATGCAACTGTAGTTAAAAGAAAAAGACTCGTTGAGGATTCCGTGACTAATAAATAGAATGTCTCAAAGGGATTAGAGGATTGCCTTCAGTGTACTTAGGTTACCCTATATGTACTTCGTCCTCTCAACAAAGCTGTTTGTCGCCTACCAATAGTACAAAAAGGGAGTCATAGCACAACCTTTTTCGGCGCGATTCATTGTACTCGTATTTAATAATTTACATATTTCCTTTAAGTTCTCTGTGGAACATAAGGCTACAGCTGTTGCTGTTCAACAGTTTCTGAAAAATTATAATACAACAAGTAGAACTTGAACTAGGTCCGATCAGATGGCACCAACTCGCCTCGCAACTTGAATAAACACGTTTTCCATCCTCAACCTAGAAATAAAATCATCCGCATTCCTAGAAATAAAAAAAATATGCGATTTTGAACGTGTATATTGTCAAGCTAAAGCTACTATGAATATGGTCCGGTTATTTGACACACAGACAACAACAACACACCCACTGCACAGGTATGTACATTCATCCAGAACAACAAACATTAACAACAGGACCGTAATTACTATCTACTTAAGGAAAGAGGGACGGGGTTTAAACTATAAAAATATATCATTCGTGTATTTACATTTGTCAGATCGTGTTGTTTTAGAAAAGTTGATGCACTATTTGTGAAATTTCGCTAAGAGAAGATTTTTGGAGTTATTTGCTAGCCTTTTAACCAAGCAAGTTTCTAATACTAGCTGAACACCCAAACCCCTTTATCTACGGGTCTGATTAAATATTACTAAGGGCCAGAAGGCCTTAATATTACAATGAGCAAAGCTTGCGTCATGTGACGCATTCTTTATGAGTAAAGCTTGCGTCATGTGACGCATTCTTTTCAATACCTATTCTTCCTTATGAATCTCCTGAAATCCGTCTCTGGCAAGTTGTCCCGCTTCCTCTAGTGACATGTGCATTTATTCCTGAATATCTCTTGTCCAACGACCGTTGTGGTCGACCTTTGCCTCTGCTGCCTTCTATAGTCCTCTCTAAGAGCACTCTTTCCATGCCATCTTGTCTCTTAAGTGACTGGGGGGGGGGGGAAACCAACTCAAATTCATTCATAATGTAATGTTTAAAAACCAGCCTTCTTGGACGTTGATTTCTAGGACACGCGGTTTGTGTGTTATTATGTGTATGTATCCAGTGATTAGCAAAACTTCATTACCGTATTCCAATCTGTGCCTGCTGGATTTCAGTTTTGCGCAGTGAGTACGAGTACATATTATCAATATTACAATGACCAATTTAGGCCTACTTGTAAACATAAATAACAGACAAACATAAACAAGATTGTTCCAGCTTGCTATAATGTAAAATAATCGATGATTTATTAATATAGAAAAATAATACTGCAACTAACGGGATGTGAACCATGTCCGATTAGACGGTAAATCCGCTACGAATTTTTAACCAATTTAGAAACCCCGATGGTATCAGATGTGCGTCATTTCTGGCTAACTTGAACTTTTGACCGCAAGTACTTACGTCAAACCCAGTGCGTGCGACATGAATTAGAATTTCTTTTGGACCGAACCTTGCAGTTTTCTGTTCGTCTGTTAATTCCTTCTGAGAGGGGGGTGGGGGTGGGGTTTACTACGGTACAGATGTTCTTAACTTCTGATTAGCCGTGACCACATTTGGAACAATTGTATCTATCCACCCCCCCCCCTCAATTTTTTCCCCACCCTGTGAAATAAAAAAAAATCGTCGAGTATCATGAGATCTCAGAAATTCTTTTGTGACATTGATATACAGTGTATATATATATATATATATATTATATCTTACCATACATTTTTGTGATTTTTTGATATATCAGTCAGTTCCTCTTTTGCCAAGTTTGGCACATAGGGCGGATGTCATAGTTCTCCATGCCTGTCGGTCAGTTGCCAAGGAATGCAGGTCTTGTGCATTTATGCCTGTTGATTTTAATTCATTTATAAATGTTCTTCTGATCGTTGTTTTTGGTCTTTCCTGTTTTCTTTTCCCCCGTCTGGTGTCCACATGAAGGCTTGTCGTGGGATTCTGTCTTCCTTCATTCTAAGTACGTGGCCGATGAATATCCAGAAGCGTTTTCTGATGATGTTCGTCAAATATTCTTGTTTTGTCTCCTCTCTTAATATATCGTTTGATTTGAAGTCTTTCCAATTAGTATTTGTGATTTTTCTGAGGCATCTATTCTCGAAGGCAACTAACTTCTTATCCATTATTGCGGTAGATTTCCAACTTTCAAATCCATATGTCAATGATGGAATCACATTTGCATTGAATAGTCGCAGTTTGATGTATTAACTTGCGATCTTCGATCTCCAGATCTTTGAGAGTTTGTTAAAAGCGTTGGAGGCGAAAGCGAGTCGAGTTTTGATTTCTGAGTTGGTATCCCCGTCTGCTGTTATCTTTTATATATATATATATCAGAATTGACTACCATCATGTGACCCCTCTTGATGCGATTTATGTGAGTTATTATGTGTGTTTGCAATGATTAGCAAAACTTCATTACCTCTGCTCTCGTTTCAACTTGGCCCTCCCTGCCTCCTTCAACTCTCAGTGGCCCGTAGGAGTTCCATGTGAGCCACGTTGAGAATCACAGCACTACATGACAAAAAAGTCCATCTTTAAAGGAAAGAACATCTTGCACTTATTCTGTTTCCACTAAGAGGCATTTCAACTTTTTCGGCGCTCGCTCTCATATAATTATAAGAATTTCATTTGATTTTTGTCTGGGAGCGTAAAGTTCGTTGTGCAACCGTTTAATTTACCATATGTAGGCTCAACACACCCGATTTTAGCACGCTTTTAATTCCAGCAAGCTTCACTATCCTGTGATAGCCATCCTATCTGTCGCCAGGTGGCGAGTGTGTGTCAGCTTCACACTGTGACCGTTTATCACCCACTATGTCCTTGGACTTTGTAGACAAAATGATGTCCTTGGGTGGCAGTTTCCGAGGTGCACCGCGAGGTTTAGGATATGGGTTGTGTTCTAACCCTGGAATTTTAATGCATATCCCTTTGCAGCTCTAAAAGAAATTTAACCGAATATATAGAATAATAAATAGTTGCATCTCTGGCTTCCAGTGGTGTAATTTGTATTAAAAAATATTGGCTATCAGGAGTCACACTACTAAATTATTGGCTACCACGAGTCAGAGGCTATTGCTGAACTATTGGCCACCAGGAGTCACACTACTAAATTATTGGCTACCATGAGTCAGAGGCTATTGCTGAACTATTGGCTACCAGGAGTCATACTACTAAATTATTGGCTACCACGAGTCAGAGGCTATTGCTGAACTATTGGCTACCAGGAGTCATACTACTAAACTATTCACTACCTGGAGTCATAGGCTACTACTAAACTATTGGCTACCAGGAGTCATACTACTAAACTATTCACTACCTGGAGTCATAGGCTACTACTAAACTATTGGCTACCAGAAGCCATCATGTTAAATTATTGGCTACTATGAGTCACACAAACTGAAATATTGACCACCACGAGGTATCATCACCATCGCCAGGTAGCACATCCTGAACAGGATATAGCAATCATCACAGACTTGCGAAAATTATGTCTATCTTGAGCCAATCTTCCTGATTCTGTTATTATCATGTTCAAATGGTCTTTGATGTTTTTTGATGATTGAAGTTAGCTTGAGAGACAAAATAAGGAATCCCACCGAAGACGGATGTGTCGGGCCAAAGGCGCAAATAAAACGGTGACACAATGCGTTTACATTATCTGGACTACATCCTTCTATTTGGACCATGGTCCTGATACAAGATATCCAGTGGGAGTTTGAGAATCAACGCTGCAGAAGAAGAAGAAATCAGGAATGAAACACTAAGGAAACAATTAGGGATCAAGTCAACAATAGAATACATACAGAAACAACAAGTTAAAGGGTTCGGCCACATAACCAGACAGAAAGAGCAAAGTAGTATTTTTTTTTAAAAACCCTTAACAAACGATACGAAAACAGTCGACCTATTGGACGTCCTCGTAAACTGTGGATATATAGTGTATTAGAGACACTCGGAAATATAACAGCGGAAGAGGTAAATAGAAGTGCAAAAGACCGTACACTCACTCTCCCCTCAACACCGAAAGGTACATGAGGACAGAAAGAAGAAGAAGATTGGTGCCTCTCAAATTTTCTTTTCTTCCTCATGGACAAATCTTTTCCCTCAGCCTGCGTTTCCACATTCCTGCAGATTAGCAAAATATAGTCCAGAGAACGGAAGGCGATGTCATGGTTTAGCGCTTAGCTGCAATATCTGCGCCTTTCGCCCTGATACATTTGACGTCAGCATCCGGGTCACTTTGACCATATATGGGAATGGACAGCCAAACTCATCCTAAAACCTCATTGTGCGCCTCGTACGACATGCATGGAGGATAAACAGTGTTGCTATTCTCTGCTCCCCTTTTGTGCCAACTACGCAGGGTCGAGAAAACCATAAGTTAAACTTGTATACAGTAAAGGAGGAGGTAATGCATTCGCTGGGTATCTATCTACACGTTAATTCATTGTTATGTCCCTTGTCATAGAACACGTAAAAATTGTTCTCTACGCATGATCTTACCGCATCAATGGACATAACATACTGTTGGTCACCATAAAATACTGTCTCCACGCCGTACTTCGGTAATAAAGAAAGTGATTATATTTCTGAAACGCGTGACAATAAACTGTGTTTTATAAATAATAACTGAAACATAGGCCATCTTTTTAAAGGACACTGTTTATAAATTATCGTTTATTTTTTGGGCTCCCACTACTAATCAATCCTTTTTACGACCGTATGTTTCAGCTCACAAAAAACCGGTTGGGTGGGGGGGGGGATTAAAGAGTAGCACCATAGAAGGAAATGCGTTGTGTCATGGTTTACAATATTGCTGCGATATCTGCGTCTTTCAGCCTGACACATCCGATTTTAGCATGACTTTGGGTCAATGACCCTATACGAGATGGGACAGACAACTCCACCCCATAACCTCCTTAATCGCCTCTTACGACATGCATGGAAGGTAAACAGAGTTTTGCTATTATTTGCTCCCCTCTCAGGCCCCTTCAACAGGCAGGCGGTATTTATTCCCACTTTCACTCACTGCGAAGCATAGGTCCTCAACATATCTCTTCCATCTTGTCCTATCTTTAGCTATTTTTCAGATCTTCATCTCCTGTCTATTGTCTTGGTGGTACACTCTGCTAGACTGTAACCTGTCCATCTTATGATGTTACTCTCCAACTTGTTTCTCTGCCTACCTCTTGATCGCCTCACCTCGACTTTACCCTCAAGTAAGGTCTTCAACAAGGTGTCATGTCTTCTAAAGTGTCCAAAATATTTTATTTACTTGAACTTTATTTATTTTAATAATTCTTTCGTCATACTAATTGTTGTTAGAACCTTTTTGTTAGTTTTCTTCACATTCCATAATGCTCTCCTTATTCTTCTATATATCCACATCTCAAAGGCATCAATTCTGTCTTCTAATTGTTTATTTATTGCCCATGTTTCTCATGCATAGGAATAGAGGCAGCATTTTATAATTAATAATTCTCATTCTTATCTTGTCCGTAATTTTTTTTATAGATTTCAATATTTTCCTCATGTCATTGAAAGTACATTTAGCTATTACTATTCTCGTTTTGATTTCTGTCTCACATCTGCCATCGTTTGTGACTATGTGTCCAAGATATTTATAATATCTACTTGTTGTAGATTATCTCCATGTATTTGTATGTTTAGCACCTGTTCTTCTGTGACTTTGATGACTATAATGGTTTCTGGATGTTTATATCCAGTGAGTATTCTTTACTTGATTTATCCACTTGATCTATTAGTCTTTGTAGCTCTTGCTTCTTTTCTGCTAAAAGAACAGTGTCATCTGCATATCTCAGGTTGTTTATTATTTTTCCACGGATCTCGAGTCCTTACATTCGTTGTACTGCATATGTTTAAAGATATTATCTGTGTTAAATAGGCAGTTTTGATTAAAAAAATACATCCTTGTCTCACTCATCCTTTTATTTCTATGCATGGTGAGTAGCTGTTTTCTCACATTATTGATGCAGTTTGATCCCAATATACATTTCTACTGCTGTTAGAAATCAGCAGTATTTCCGGAGTCAGCCAATCGTATCATTGGTCATCTTTTTCCGAATGGACTTCTCATTATTGACATACTTCAACGAATTGTCGACTTTTTTCTACAAATAAAAGGGGAGAAAACCAACAGTCTGCACAATCGACATTTCTCCTTCTTACGAATCTAACCAAAAACAAAAATATAATTAATAGGCCTAAAAGAACACATTATCTCGTAATTTTTACGGTCTCCAAGATATAACATGTGTTGAATTTATTTACAACAATAATTAATTTAATTCAGCGCAATTTAAATTGACGGAGAAATTTAAAATTAAAATAAAAACCGACTCCGTAGAAATCAAACATGGATCACCAGCGTTTTATTAAAAACATTAACGGAGTCCGATCCTCCACAGACTTCCCATGCCTAACTGACGTAAAATTGCATACATATGTATGTTGCGAAACTCTCTACACAAGAGATTCTTTGCATGAAGTTTTCTGGTGTCACTTTGAATCAGATGCGAAATGTTCCCCTTTATGGGATCAATTACCAAACGACATAGTTGAAACGATAGTAGTAATAATACTCGTATTTCATATGGAAATAAATTGTAACCATTAATAGAAACACAGCAAAACCTTATATTTATTAAATAATCCGTAAGAACTTGTGGACAAATTTTGACATTATGCGAACTGTGGGCCTCGGTCAGAGGGTCAAAGGTTAACCAATCGTATCATTGGTCACGTTTAGCCGGATATATGGACATTAATTAGAAATTATGTTAGCGCCATTAACATCTTCATTCCCTCCCAATCAACAACTGTCAAACTGTAACTTTTACATTCCTCCTCCTTATGTGTTGACGCCATTCATGGACATCTCGAAACTCATGTGTAAAGAAAACTCATGCGAAGACCCAGCCACCCTGAACGATGGTGCATGTTCTGGGAATGCTGAGAACTGGCATCCTCGTCACGTTATATTTTCGGAGGCCCATAATGCTTTTTAGCCAACCACTGGCCAGATAACTAGGCGCATGTGAACAAAAAACATAGAGTAGCTCAACTTACCACTATCATGAACAATCGCCAAATAGAACGTACCAACAGAATCAAAACAAGCCTTCATACTTGAGTGATGATGATGTTCGTCCGTCGTGATCGACGATGACCAAAAACTCAACCATAATAATAATAACAATAAATAATAAAATAATAAAGTTAATAGTGCGTTTTTAAATGACTAGCAAGTCCAATGCGCGCACAAAATGTTCTTTTACAGAATTGACAACAATAGAATGTATCTGTGTGACGTTGAGATGTTTTTTCTTTTCTACGTGTCCGCTTCTGTCTTGCAGTTTCTTGTCTGAATTCCTCTGCCGCTAGTGCTCCCGTTCTAATGATGTAACGCCATGCTGTTCTATCCTGAGCGAGGCTCTCCCAAGCGCCTACGTCAATGTTACGATGTTTCAAGGATGACTTTAGCGTGTCTTTGAAACGCTTTTTCTGTCCACCAGCTTTTCGAAATCCTGCCTTGAGTTCTCCATAATATATTTGTTTTGGCAAACGCGAGTTCTCCATACGCACAAGATGGCCTGCCCAGCGTGCCTGCGCCTTCATAAGTATTGTGTGGATGCTTATTGAGGTGAGTGATAAAACTCCTGTGTCAGGGAAACAATCCCGACACTGGAAATACGAGGACTGGGGTAACATATGCCAAATGTAAAAGTGAACTGAAATAGGTATAATTGTTACCAATGTTATAAATAAAACATACTAACAATGGGATATCGACGAATGACGTTTCGACTAGAAATCTTTCATCACGGCGGGAGACAACATACACATAATATTCTTAACGAATGAAAGGACATACAATATAACGATGGTAGAAAGGAGATACTAAGGCGTGGTAGGAAATATATTATAGAAAAGAGAATGATCAAAGCTGGAAGTGTCCAGAAAGATAAGAGGAGACAGAGCATGACGAGCGGATAGGGCGGACAAGAGAAAAATATGATAAAATGATTTAGTAAAGGTGAGATGATAAAATAACACGAAATATGATATAAAGAATGAGAAGGGTTAATTATTCCGTTATTAGTAACCAGTTTCATATTTTCTTGTTTTTGTTTTGTTTTGGTCACTATTTATATACTTTGTGTCGCCCGGATGTTGCTTGCCAACTCTGACCAACGAAACCCCACGGGATATTTTTTTAAAAACCTAAAGAGATTGTTTTGATTCTGCTTGCATGTCTTATTTGGTGATTGCTCACACTACGATTCAGCCGTGGTACAGCCAAACAGCACTGAAGCTACACAGGAACACCGAACTTAATCAAATGAGGGAAGTTCTAGTTCAGTTGCACAATAAATTTCCAGAGAGTAGTGATTCAGTGGATACCATCACACTGTAACATTGAAGGGAATGAAGTTGCAGATAGAATGGCCAAAGAAGGAAGGGATTTACCTCAAGAAGCAAGACCATTATTAAAGGCAATTATAACAAAAAGTGGAAAGAAGACCACTCCAAATATAATGCAGATGATGGGTATTGTTGTTGTTGTTCGTCCATCACAAGTGATGATGACCATTTGTTACATCAGGCTGTCAGTCGAGCCAGAACACGCCCAAAGCAGTCCACTGGTGCTGTGTTCACACGACACGTCAAATCTGTTGTTGTAGCTAGTTATGATGGGTATTACCAACTATCCAGTAGAGATTAGGTTATCCTGCTGCACCTCAGATCTGGTCACAACAAAATGAGAGACCACTTGCACACCAAATTCAAAATAGGTACAAATGGACTTTGCCATTGCAACCTTGCGAAAATGACAGCAGAACATATCCTACAAGAATGTCCCAAGTATGCAAACCTGAGAAACAAAACATTGCCTACCCCAATCTGCGTTGAAGAGAAACTGTATGTCACAGTGGAAACTTTAAAACAGACAGCAGCCTATATCATAGAATCCGGAGTCCCAACCTGACTGAGTAATGATCGCCGAAGAAGAAGAACATTGCCATCTTGGTTTATGAAGCATACTTCTCTTGGAACAAGCATTGTAGACATTTTGGATTAGAGCCACTATTTTTGTTTGGTTGTTTAGTTGAGATAGTAGTGTTTTTAAAATCATTCATGTGGAATGTATTTGGTTTCTGGGGGAGAGTGTAAAGCAGATGTGACATCCGCCAGGATCACTATTCTTTCTCCCCCCCCCCCCCCGGCAGCGAAATGGTTTCTTGTTTGATTACTGCACACTTTGTCTCCACTTAGAAAGGGGAGGAAAGAATTATCACACTGTCTCATGCCATAAGATGCAACTAAAGAAGTTTCAGAGTCAAGTTGGTTTTCTCATCTCATAGAAGGTGGAAGTGACCCAAACGCCACGCTAAAGTCGGGTGTGTCCGGCCGAAAGGTACAGATAAGTTGCCAAGCATAACACAACACATTTCGTTATCTGGACTACATCCTGCTAATCTGTATGCGTTAGAGAACGAACGCGGAAACGAAGTATACACTTCCCATGATTGGCTATGGCACAAAGTGTACACAAATTAACCAATGAACACGCGGTAAAAGCCAAATGTGTTACTTTACAAAGGAATTTTCCAATGGGCCAGTACGAATTGCATTTGGTCACAGATGAATCCACAAAAGTGTATAATTGACAAGAGCTGTACGTCATTTGCCACGAGTTAGTTCCTTCTATGTATATTGAACATTCTTAGTTCCGGAGATAGTAGCGACTGAATTACCTGAACCACGACATCCACTATTGTTTATATCTGTAAAATTCAGATATAAAGATATTGGACAAATGTTCGCGATTGACAGTATCGCGACCCAACAATAATAGGTACATTTTTACTTAACTATACTACTGTGTTGTTGTCCCTGTCTAATAAAAGAACAGGAAGCCATGACAAAAACATGGCTAACTCTCATTCTACAAAAATCTTCCCGCCCAGTTCATCCGCCAAAACAGGGGGGAAATTTAAACCGCCTAATTCTGGATTATATGTCCCAGCTGACCAGACTAAACGCTGTTTGACCCCGACCTAAGTTCATCCCGGGTAATGCCACAAAATGGAGGTTAAAATAAGTGAAATGAAGGAATGAACCAATGAAAAATTAGGTATGGAATTCCACTGATTCTAACCCCCAACCTCTTACAACCCCCACACCCTCTTTATCTCAGGTTCGAGATGCTCTGCTTTGTTCTGACCAAAAATAGATTTCGTGCAAAGAAGATTTAATCTCCTACAAAATAAATCACGGCCATACTAAGTGCTAGAAAATGTCCAGACCTTGTGCAGACCGCGGTTTGTTACTTTATCTACAGGAACTACGATCAATATAGTTTTGAAGAGTGGTCATGCAGAGCCATGCAGTTACATCAAATACGTGGTCAAATGTGACGGGTATTGATGTCACAACGTGGATGTAACATGCGTTATTCATAATTTCTGTATATGTTCTGTATAAATGACATATGTATACATGACATCTGTATAAATGGCTGGTTCGGTAGATTGTACGCAAATGTGTGACATTAACATACAGACTAAGCTGAAAGTTTACAGAGCAGTGGTGCTTCCAGTACAGTTATACGCTAGTGAAACATGGACTGTGTGTAGACGACTTGTGAGGAAGCTCAATCACTTTCACACAACTTGTCTTAGAAAAAGTTATGAACATCAGATGGCAAGACATGATTCCAGATACCGCTGTCCTTGACAGATCTAGTATCCCCAACATTGACACTGTCCTGATGCAGACACAGATTCGTTGCGCTGGTCATCTAGTACGTATGCCAGATCATCACCTGCCAATAATTCTTCTCTATGGTGAGTTCCAGAAGGGCATGCCGTTCTCAAGGTGGCCAAAAGAAGCACTGCAAGGACTCATTAAAGGCCTCACTGAGATTCTTTGAATTAGACCACGACACATGGGAAGAACTTGCATAAAATAGATCTACATGGCGCTCTACAGTCCAAAAGGGCACATCATCTTGTGAAAAGTGGAGAAATGCAGCAGCTCAACAGCGATGAGTAGGTAGAAAGTCACAGATATATCAAAAATTGCCTGTAGTGGTCATTCCATGTCCATACTGTACAAGGACATTTGCGACTCGAATAGGGTTTATTAGTCATCTACGAACTTATAGGCAAGGGCATATCTCTTAACTGAATTTCAAAAGTGGATGTAACAGATGGTCACTATCACTTGTGATGGATGAATAACACACATACATGTCATCTGTATGCTTGTCATCAGTGTACTTGTCATATGTATACTTGTCATCTGTATACTTGTCATCTGTATACATGACACCTGTACACATGATATCTGCACACATAACATCTGTATAAATGACATCTGTTTACGTGTAAAATGACTTCCTATATAATGGCGCGAGGTGACAGCTGTGTTATTTCTTGTGACCACAAATGAAAATCCAGTTGAATATTTGAGGACCACTCGCATGAAATATGTGGTTTCTTTCTGTATGTGTTAGACATCACGAAGTAACCATGTGAATATTCTGTTATAACACTGAGACATGATTAGCAAACCGTCAGTGACAACACAATGGCTCGTAGTAAAATGGGGAGTTTTCTGAAGACAACTACTAGTAATATTAAACAACGAAGGAAAACACGACATACTAAATTTGCTACAATCAATATCTGTGAAATAAAAAATAAGAAACAATACCTGATAGATTAAATGAAAAGAAAAAAAACCGTAGTAATGAAGGTAGGAAAAACAGAAAGAAACTACCAACATATATATTGGAAGCAACAGACTTAAACAAGTGACATAATTCACATAACTAAGAAGTAATATAACAACAGACGACAAGAGCAGTAAAGAAATACACAATAGATGTAGTAAAGCATACCAAGCCTTAGGGCAAATGACATCAATCTTCATAAACTAAAATATAGATTTAAACACCAAAATAACACTATTCAAAACTATTAATATCCCAATGCTGTGCTACCAAGCCAAACATGGACAACGATAGCACATAACAAACGCAAACTTGTGACATCTGAAATGGCATGCTTACGCAGAATCCTAGGGATATCGCTAAGAGACAGAGTGAGGAATGAGAACATTAGACAAAGAACCAGTACCATCCCAGCCTTGGAATATATTAAGAGACAACAGATAAAATGCTTTGTAAGAGGCAACTTCATTAGTCTGAAAAATTGTGAGAAAAAAAGGAAGACCCGCTAGTTTGACCAGCACATATATTATGATGCACACTCCCAACAGACAAGAAACAACGCAAAAACGATCGATTAACTCTCTCCATACAAGCTTCACTGTATGCCATAGCAAGTCATTACATACATAGCTGAAAACTCTGTTTTAAATTCTGTCTGCTACCTTCTGAATTGTTTGTGTCTAACTAAATTGAGAATGAAGATAAAAACACACGGACCTGTCATGCACTTCGTAATAGGCAACTTCGTTAGTTTGGAGGTTGGCATGGCCGTTTCACCTAATTGTGGTCAAATGGACTCAAAAGTCAAGCCGACGCCAGCTGTGTCGGATCAAAATGGACAGATATCGCAGCCGTGCAGTAAACCATAACATAATGCTTTTCGTAATGTGGATTATATCCTGCTAGCCAGCCAGTTTGAGAAATTGAAATGTACGCGGAATAATAATTTAGTTTTTTTAATGAGGTCACTGAAGTAGAATATATGCAGAAACGTTCGGTAATTGATACATAAAGCTGTTGAAATTATTCTAGAATCGATACATAAAGCTGCGGAAATTATTTTAGAATCCATACATAAAGCTGTTGAAATTAGTTTGTAGGCCTATATCATATATGTGTTAAATTCTTTGTGTGTGTTCGTTTTTCAAGCCAGAAGCCATGCTGAAGTCAGATGTGACAGGCCGAAGACGCCGATATCGCAGCTAAACTGCAAATCATGACACAACTCATTCATTTACCCGCACCACACCATGCAATTCTACAGGAATTTGAAAACGAACGCAGAAGATAGAACAGTGCTGCCATTCTTTGCTCCTCTTTCCTGCCAGGCAATACACGGATATTTGAATATACATCGGTTCTTGGTCGGAATTTCTTCATATTACTTGTTATGGCTGAGGGGAATTGAACCTGGTCCGTTCTAGCGGCACCCTTGAAACTCAAGTAAACAGGTTTTCCGTACTTGACCAAATAACTTATTACTTGAAGTCATTGCTTAATCGTCGCCAGTGTGTTGGTGGACCTGATAGGGAATCAAAGAAAATCAACATCGTGACCTGAAATATGCGTAGTAAGAGGCGACCAACGCAGTTTTGGAGTGGAATTGGCTGCTCCGCATCATAGGTCAACATGACCCAAAATATATACTGAAATTGGATGTGTCTGGCGGACAGATGCAGTCATAACTGGGAAATTGTAAGCCCAGACAATACATTTCGTTCTCTGGATTACATTTTATGAATCCATAGCGGTTTGAGAATCTATCTATCGGTATTTTCTCTGCTTATGCTGTGAGGCGTCGCAGGAATGAATGACGATCGGTTTTCGGGCTATAGCACGTCTGATCGCTTGCAGCTATAATCTGCCGTGTCAGAATGCTGGCAACATCTTATCCACATCTTCTTAGTCTTCCTATGCATTTTGCTGTTTCCATTTTCATGTTGTATGCTCTTGCCGCTGGTCAATAAGGGTTCATTCTCCTTAGGTGGCCGAACCATTTCAATCTGTTTTTCAATATATTTGACCACCGATGTTGTTCCAAAAGTTCTTGTAATCTTCTCATTTCTCACAGAATCTCTTCTTATTCTGTCTGCTGCTTTTCTTAGACATCTCATTTCACACGTAATAAATTTTCTTGTTCTTTAGTTAGGAGTCTACGTCTGACATTGAAAACATAATATTGGGATAAATATTGAATTTATGATTTGCCTTTTGGTTTCCATCGCGATAGATGTGAGTTTCAAAGCTGGTGTAAGGTCATAATTTATGTAGTTGACTTTTTTGAATTCGTGTCTCGAGCTCTCTGTCCATTTTTCCATCGGCTGTAAAAATTCTCCCTAGATTTTTTACAATCCTGCACTTGTTTCAGTAGTTGAGCATTTATTTTTATTTTGATTGTATTTTCTGCATATAGACATTACTTTTGTGTTTTTTCTGTGTTGATCTTCATGTTGTGATTGTTCTTCTTCATCATTCATTCTCAAACTCCCACTGGATCTCCCTTGTAGCAGGACTATGGTCCTACTAGACTTCCAGCATAATGTAGTCCAGATAATGGAAATGCGTTGTGTCGCCGTTTTATTTACGCTAATTGCCACACACATCCGTCTTCATGTTGTGATTGAGGCAGCTTTCATTGAGTAGGGTTATGTGATCTTGCAGCTCTTCTTGAACTGTGGAGTAGGCACTGATTGTCAGCAAAGAATAGTTCAATTCTGTCATTTGGATGGTAAACTTCTGGAGGTGTTTCTACCGCTTTTGCAATATTATCCATATAAATGATAAACAATAATGGTTATGGTTGGTTGGTTGCTAATCCAGCGATCCATGGGCTCATGCCCTTTGATCCAGAAAAAAATAACACCCCCGTCTAATTCATGATGAGTAAATGAACGCAGAAAATTGAATTAGGCCAACACATGATGAATACATAAAAGTTATATGATGATATCGTGCAAAAATAATGCACAGATGTATGTCACTAACAAAATACAAGTAACCTAAAGCCCAGAGTAAGCTTTTGAAGACAACCTTTTTAAAAAATAACCGATAGTCCAACCATACAAAACTTTTTGTTATATCTAGCGTTTGTTTCAAATATAGAAACGTTATTTTCACATTCACAATTCACACTTGCGTCTATTCACAAATGTTCCCATAGCTATTTGGAAAGTGAGATATTTCTCTGAGCCAATCAACCAACCAGAACTCTCGTGAATCACTCATCGCTCCGCCCACAAACAAAAGCACCGCCTTCTATTGGCAGTAGACGAACAGTAACTTCGCCGTTCAAAATGTTAAATGAATTTTGCTTGACGATCTTTCCTTCTTTCTTCAAATGGCATATCTGTCTCTCTCTCTACTCACTCTCTCTCTCTTTCTCTCTCTACAGACAAAAATTACTGGGTCATGTGATGAGTCCAGAATGAGTAGAGTATACCAACTATAGACTTATGCCATATAAGACATGCATGTGATTGTGTGTGTATATATAGGCTATATTTATACATACTGCATATATTAGTGCAAATGCCTACCACATATTTTTTTAATATACATAGGCCTATATATATATAATTTGTTGTCTACTTTTGAGGAACACTGCTTCAGATATACCTTTTTAAAAAAAAATAAAAAATGTTCATATAGATGACGCAGTACTATTATTATTATGGAAAACTATTCTTAATCCTCCCTCTCCATCTTTCCCTTGTTTCCCCCCCCTCCCACGCTGATGAGAGTGAACGAGCAGGGATCAAATCGCTAGTGCGACGGGAGCAGTGTTGACATCTAATTTTTTTTGGGAAACTGTATAAATGCTAACATTTTGAAAAAAAAATTGCATTTTCTTGATTTAGTAATTTTCATTTATCCTATGCATACAAGTGTGCATCCGGATCGTTTAGAAAGGAATTGCAATCTATTGAGCGTTTTATATTGCCTAGTAAATCAATATAGCGAATAAAAGATGGATTGATGGCGACGTACTGAACAAGATATGCTACCATCTTTTTATTTTATTGATATTGCTATGAATCGATATAATTGAATTCCGTATAGATTATTTTTATGTGCTTTTGTATAGCGTTTACTTAAAGATTTAGATTTTTTTTCTCCCGCATAATGTTAGTTTCTATCTAGCAAAACGAGTTGGCAACACTGGGCGGGAGTACGTGATTCCCCGCTTCATGGTTCGCCGTCCCAGTTTGGGCGCGTAATTCTTCGCCACCAAACTTCGCGCAGCTCGCGTGATGCAGCAGTGACCCGCCTGTGTGTGGTGTGAGGCACCCAGAATCCACCCCACCCATAGAGGGCCCACCAACGACTTGGATCATTGGTGGCCTCATTTCGACGAATGATAATGGAAGATTATTGTAAATTAGCACAGTAGGTTAAAAAACAGCAAATTGAACGGACAAAAATCAAGCTATTGTTAAAGTTTCGCAAGAAGTATCAAATGTTTCAGCACTTACAATTTATTTATGATAGATTTGTGGTTATTCGTGACGTTGTTGGGACAGGAGAAGTGTTCCTTATTTCAAAAATCGTCAAGTGAAGCTTTGGATTGTTTCTCTCCACGCAGCAATCACAACTTTCTACTTCTCCATTCATTCATTTGCCTGTGTTGTTGTGGCTGTCACGGCGTGTTTCGTGTGTGCAAGCTTCGAGCCTAAACACTCATCATTCTGTGTGTAAACTGCAAGATTAAAATAGCGGGTACTTTCTATTAAATCTGAAATGACCTTCCTCAACTCATGTGCGATGCCCCATTTATGACGGGGTAGGAAAACCGAGCATAGCGAGTCGGGCACATCAGTTGCCCTCTTGCATTCACTGACCAACGGATTACCAAGAGTGAACAGGCTGTCGCGGGCAGCGCAGAAATGGCCACAGGTGAGAAACGTGTTACACTAGGTTTATAAAATGCACTTCTAACCTGTTTTAATATCATATGTAGACCAACCATATTTAAAAAAATATTTTGTAGACGATTTTTTAAACATCAGAATTCCTTTTAATTTGAAAATCTCGGTTCTATGATATTTTGTCCCACTGACAGACTCTTGCAGGCGTAACAATGTTCTTGCAGCTTTGCAAATCCTGAACCAAATGTAATTAGGGCCTACCCATTGCGTCATGCATTTCTAATATATCTAATTTAATTGTGTTGCCACTACTAGCATGAGTATTATTTTTTTTTGTTCTTGAAGAATGCATAAGTTTAATATTCAAAATCTACACATGGTCGGTGCACATTTGCATTGCAAGCATTATCCTAGTAGTTGAGTAGTATGACCGGGTCTCAGTTGTGTCCGTAACTTGAAGAAGTATTCTATAGCCTAAGAGAACATCTTACACACACTTTGCACACTTCTTTCTTAGCCGTGTTGGAGCACACTAGGTGCAGTTCGTAACAATTACTACTTTTTAAACTGCTACAATTACATTAAAATTTGTTTTTCTTGCTACTATAAATATTAGTTCATAATGTCATATATAATATAATATAGCCCTAACTATACAAATATTTCATTACAATTGCCACTACTGTTACTACAGCTACTATTGATACTATTATTGCTACTACTACTACTACTACTACTACTACTACTACTACTACTACTACTACTACTACTACTACTACTAAAATTACAATTACTGCTATCATTGCAATTAATACTAATATTATTACTACACTATCATTATTATTACTGGGTATATTTAATAGGCTACTTATATTCTGTACTATTATTATGTCTACTGTTACTGCTACTACTACTTTTATTACTATTACTAATGCTACTATTTCTACCACTAGGCCTACTAACTATAGGCCCACTACTGTTACTACTACTTTTACTGCCAATACCATTACTACTTGTACTGCAACTACTAATACTACTATTTATACTGCTAATACTACCACCACTGCTACTACTAACTATAGGCCTACCACCATTACTACTAATTATAGACCCACCACCACCACTACTATTACACCCACCATTACTACATCTAGGCATACTACCACAATTACTACTATAGGCCTACTACTTCTAATACCACTATTACTACTATTTTTTTAGGTCTATTACTACTACTAACACCACCACCATTATTACTGCTACTACAAACCACCATTATTACTACTACTACCACCATTACTACTACTACTACCACCACCATTACTACTACTACTACAAACCACCAATACTACTACAAATTATAGGCCTTCTAATGTACCAACACAACTTCCACTGTAATTCTCCTACCACTACTGCTACTACCACTACTGCTACTACCACTACTGCTACTACCACTACTGCTACTACCACTACTGCTACTACCACAACTGCTACTACCACTATTGCTACTATCACCACTACTGATTATTAATGTACTGTCACGCTTATTAGTTTAGAGGACGTGTATGCCGACCAATGAACATTTATACTTATACCGATATATTTCTTTATCACACTTGCTGTATAGATTAGGACTATCTTAAAGTGCACATACTTCCATACAAGCCTGATGATCACGGCTATAGAAGTCATAGTTTTAAACATAGCCCGTTAGCCCTAAACATACATAGAGAATTATGCATAGGCAAACACACATAGAGAATTATGAGCGCTGTCGGCTATAACCTATTATCGAGCATTGTCTACAAATTTTAACGGGTCAATTTGATGACCTAATTGTGAACACGTATTATCATTTCAGATTTGAAAAAATTTAGTAAAGTTAAAGAATATATGTTAAGTCAAGATGAAATATATAACTAATTATATGAATAGTTTCTCGTATCTTCACCGATTTTATCACATAGTGTGTTTAAGTCGCCTATTCTCAAGTCAGCTCGAAGGTGGCGGGAAACTGTTGTAGATTTTCTGGTAAACTGAGAAGCTATGCAAGGACCTCCAACACACAATGTTCGTTTGTTAATATGCGAGACGATGCTAGAAGTTGTACACTAACTCCTAGCCCTTTGTCTGCCGTTGTCGCCATTTTCAGGGCAATTTTCGTACAACGACAGTAAAACTAAATTTACTCCGACAGTTTTAGTGATAACGTCTCACGGCGTGCGAAACTTGAGGATGTGGTGCATGACTTTGGAGACACAGGAGTTGCAGTATTGTAGGAACTTGCATTTGAAATCAGCAACGGGCAGGATTTTTATAGGAATTACATTGAAATGAGAAATAGTCACATTTGAATGACTATAGATCGTTTGGAGAAAGTAGGTTACACCAGACTGAAATCACGGACATACAAAGTGAACGATATATAACGTTAACAGTAGGACTAACTAACGTTACCAAGTGTAGCTAAAAAATAAATGTAACAGTAAATGAAGTTAGCAAACTGAGTTGCTAATGAATGACATTTACTTATTTTGTAAATAAATAAAATTATCAATAATGGAATCTGCCGACATGAAGTAACAAATGGAATTGCTGACATGAGAAGTTACTAACAAACGGAATTACCAACATATAAATATAACTAAATGAAATTAACAACATAATGAGTTGCAAATAAAGTTAACATATTTTATTAATAAATAATATTATATATAATAAACATGGCCAACAAATGACATTACCGGTAGGGTACCCATTAAATTACAAATATGGGATGATTTTGTAAGATCACAAATATGGGATGATATTGTAATATCCCAAATATGGGATGATATTGTAATATCACAAATATGGGATGATATTGTAATATCACAAATATGGGATGATATTGTAATATCACAAATATGGGATGATATTGTAATATCACAAATATGGGATGATATTGTTCTATCACAAATATGGGATGATATTGTAATATCACAAATATGGGATGATATTGTAATATCACAAATATGGGATGATATTGTAATATCACAAATATGGGATGATATTGTGAGCACTAGCATATCATGTAATTTATCAACAAACAAAAAAAGAAACTATCAGATAAAGGAACCAACAAATGAAATGAGCTACAAATGAAATAGTCACCAAAAACTTGAAGTAAACCAGCACATGAAGTTAATAGGGAATGAAGTTACTAATAGACTGAAACTAACACAATAAATTTATCATTTAAAAATCTACTGGTCAATAAATACAATAAAATGAGCACATGAAACCACTCAACAAATGAAGATTTCAATACCTTGTTTTCATCAAATAAAGTTATGATTAAATATAGTTACTGTTGTAGAAAATCAAGCTATAAACAACATAAATCACTGTTATATGTGTGTTTTGGTCACCAAAATGAATTTAGGAATAAATTAACTTCCCATTAAATTAATTTAGTAACAAATTAATTCACTATAATGAATTTAGTAACAAATTAAATCACTATAATGAAGTTAGTAACACATTAAATCACTAATTAAGTTAGTAACAAATAAAATCATTATAATGAATTTAGTAACAAATTAAATCACTAATTAGGTTAGTAACAAATTAAATCACTATAATGAATTTAGTAACAAATTAAATCACTATGTGAAATTAGTAACAAATTAAACCACTATGATAAAGTTATCAACAAATTAAAGTCAGATGTGTCAGATCAAAAGGTACAGATATCACAGCAGAGTTGTAAACCATGGCACAATGCATTCCTTTCTCGTCTACATCCTGCTAATCTGCAGGAATTTGAGAATTGATACAGAAGCAGTAACACATTAAATTAGTAATAAATGAAGTTAGTGACAATTAAAGTCACCAATAAATGAAGTTAACAGTTATTAAAATACCAATAAGTTAAATTAACAACAGTTAAAATCACCAATAAGTTAAATTAACAACAGTTAAAATCACCAATAAATGAAATTAGCTACATTTAAAATCACCAATAAAGGAAGTTAGCAACAATTAAAATCACATATACATGAAGTTAGCTACAGTTAAAATCACCAATAAATTAAGTTAGCAACAATTAAAATCACATATACATGAAGTTAGCAACAATTAAAATTACCAATAAATTAAGTTAGCTACATTTAAAATTACCAATAAATTAAGTTAGCTACAATTAAAATCACATATGCATGAAGTTAGCTACAGTTAAAATCACCAATAAATGAAGTTAGCTACAGTTCAAATCATCAATAAATGAAGTTAGCAACAATTAAAATCACATATACATGAAGTTAGCTACAGTTAAGATCACATATACATGAAGTTAGCTACAGTTAAAATCACCAATAAATGAAGCTAGCTCAATTAAAATCACATATACATGAAGTTAGCTACAGTTAAGATCACATATACATGAAGTCAGCTACAGTTAAAATCACCAATAAATTAAGTTAGCTACAGTCAAAATCACCAATAAATGAAGTCAGCTACAATTAAAATTACATATACATGAAGTTAACTACAGTTAAAATCACCAATAAATGAAGTCAGCTACAATTAAAATTACATATACATGAAGTTAACTACAGTTAAAATCACCAATAAATGAAGTCAGCTACAGTTAAAATCACCAATAAATGAAGTTAGCTACAATTAAAATCACCAATAAATGAAGTTAGCTACAGTTAAAATCACCAATAAATAAAGTTAGCTACAATTAAAATCACCAATAAATGAAGTTAGCTACAGTTAAAATCACCAATAAATGAAGTTAGCTACAATTAAAATCACCAATAAATGAAGTTAGCTACAATTAAAATCACCAATAAATGAAGTTAGCTACAATTAAAATTACATATACATGAAGTTAACTACAGTTAAAATCATCAACAAATGAAGTTACCAACAATTAAAATCACATATACATGAAGTTAGCTACATTTAAAATTACCAATAAATAAAGTCAGCTACATTTAAAATCACCAATAAATGAAGTTAGCTACAATTAAAATCACATATACATGAAGTTAGCTACAGTTAAAATCACCAATAAGTGGAGTTAACAATAAAATCACGAATAGGTGAAGTTAGCAAGTTAAAATCATCAATAAATAAAATTAACAACAATTAATATCACTAATAATTATAGGTAGCAACAATAAAAAATCACTAAGAAATAAAGTTAGCTACAATTAAATTCACCAATAATTGAAGTTAGCAACCATAAATTAAAAAAATAATTGAAGTGAACATCAATTAAAGTCACCAATAAATGAATTTAAATAAATAAATTAAGCTTACTAATAAATGAAGTTAACAATTAAAATCACCAATACATGAATTTAACAAAAATAGGATCACTAATAAATGAAGTTCACAACAATAGAAATCATCAGTAAGTGAAGTTAACAATAAAATCACAATAAGTGAAGTTAGCAACAATTAAAATAAATCACCAGTGAATGAATTTAGCAACAATTAAAATCATTAAATAAAATTAACAAAATTTAACCTCACCAATAATTAAAGTAAACAAAAATAAAAATCACTAATAAATGAAGTTATCAACAGTTAAACTCACTAATAATTGAAGATAGCAACAATACAAATCACCAATAGTTGAAGTTAACATCAATTAAAGTCATCAATAAATGAAGTTAACAAACATTAAACTCCCCAATAGATGAAGAGCAAAAATTAAAGTCACAAATTAATGAAGTTAACAACAATTCACCAATAAATTAAGTAAATAGAAGTTACAAATAAATAAAGGTAACAATAATTAAAATCACTTAACAAATAAAGTTAGCAGTAAGAGAAATCACAAATAAATGAAGTTAACAATAAAATCAATAAGTGAAGTTAGAAACAATTAAAATCAACAAATAAAGTTAACAAAATTGAACCTCACTAATTGAAGTAAACAAAAATAAAACCACTAATAAATGAAGTTAGCAACAATAGAAATCACCAACAAATGATTGTTTTTGGTTCCCTTTTAATAACCAACACGAAAATTCATGCAATTTCCGCTGAGAACGTGAAGTAATGTGCGACCGTCATGTGCCATGGGTCATCATCATCATCAGGTAGCATTCTGAACAGGATGTAGCAGTCATCACAGCCTTTTCAAACTTCTGTCTATCTTGAGCCAGTCTTCCTGCTTCTGTTATTGTCATCTTCAGGTGGCCTTTGTCTTCCGTCCATCATCTTCTTGTTTTGCTTCTTGTTCATCACTCTGGCATTATCCCTTTCATTATGGTTTTCTTTAGACCGTTTTGGTGTTTGTAGGCCCAGCACATCCGATTTCAAAATCCCAAATAAATGAAGTTACAATTAAAATCACATGAAACAGGTTACAGAAGTTAGCAACAAATAAAATCACAGATGAAACAATTTACTGAAGTTAACAAATAAAATCACAGATGAAACAATTTACTGAAGTTAACAAATAAAATCACAGATGAAACAGGTTACTGAAGTTAACAAATAAAAAATCACAGATGAAACAGGTTACTGAAGTTACCAACAAATAAAATCACAGATCAAACAGGTTACTGAAGTTAGCAACAAATAAAAAATCACAGATGAAACAGGTTACTGAAGTTACCAACAAATAAAATCACAGATCAAACAGGTTACTGAAGTTACCAACAAATAAAATCACAGATGAAACAGGTTACTGAAGTTACCAACAAATAAAATCACAGATCAAACAGGTTACTGAAGTTACCATCAAATAAAATCACAGATCAAACAGGTTACTGAAGTTACCAACAAATAAAAAATCACAGATGAAACAGGTTACTGAAGTTACCAACAAATAAAATCACAGATGAAACAGGTTACTGAAGTTAGCAACAAATAAAGTTACCACGAAATGTTATCAGTCAAGACACTTGATTCATGAGGGTACACACTGGATAATATATTTAAGAAGTTGAGGAGTGTTGTGATGATATAACTTCTCTCTCCAGAATATGGATATAGATATCCCTCCACTACATATGCGTGTAGGCTGCATGTCACTCTCCCACATATGGACATGCAGTTAAAAATCCCTCCCTCACATGAATATGTAATTAGACCCCTCCTCACATGGACATGTAGTTAGATTTCCCACCCTCACAAGAACATGTAGTTAAATCTCCCTCCTTCACATGGACATGTTAGTACCCCCACCCTCACATGCACATGTAGTTAGATATCCCACCCTCACATGCACATGTAGTTAGATCTCCCACCCTCACATGCACATGTAGTTAGATCTCCCACCCTCACATGCACATTAGTAAATATGACAACTATCCGCAGTCATGTGTAAATATGTGTACCATCTTCAGTCATATGTTAAAATGCTAACCATCCTCAGTCATATGTTAAAATGCCAACCATCCCGTCATGTGTTAAAATGCCTACCATCCTCAGTCATGTGTTAAAATGTCAGCCATCCTCAGTCATGTGTTAAAATGTCAGCCATCCTCAGTCATGTGTTAAAATGCCAACCATCCTCAGTCATGTGTTAAAATGCCTACCTTCCTCAGTCATGTGTTAAAATGCATACCTTCCTCAGTCATGTGTTAAAATGCCTACAACCCTCAGTCATGTTAAAATGCCTACAACCCTCAGTCATGTGTTAAAATGCCTACCTTCCTCAGTCATGTGTTAAAATGCCTACCTTCGTCAGTCATGTGTTAAAATGCCTACAACCCTCAGCCATGTGTTAAAATGCCTACAACCCTCAGCCATGTGTTAAAATGCCTACAATCCTCAGTCATGTGTGCCTGCAACCCTCAGTCATGTGTTAAAATGCATACAACCCTCAGTCATGTGTTAAAATGCCTACAACCCTCAGTCATGTGTTAAAATGCCTTCCTCCGTCGTTATCTATGTCTTTAGATTTCATTCTGAATCTCCGACTGGGATTCTCCTATAGCAGGACACTGGTACAACTACCCCGGTAGATTTCCAGCAGGATGTAATCCATAGAGTTGAAATGCGGTGTGCTGCCTTTTTATTTGAGCCAATGGCCCGACACATCATTCTTCTGCGGGACTGTCACTATCAGCGCTGCTTGTTTTCAGACAGGGAGTTGCAGGAAGGTGGTACGCGTACCAGTGTTATGATGATCACATGATTTTGCTGTCGCTGCAGGGTGAATAATTAAAAAAAATTAACCCTTCTACAGAAAACAAACTGTCCTTACCGCGAGTCGATCCTAAAACTTCATGGCTGTGAGACCAACGCTCTTAACATCTCGGTCATGCGCCAGAAATGTATGTGTAAATATGCCTCCAATCCACAGTCAAGTGTAAATATACCTCCAATGGTGAGTCAAGCGTAAATAGACAGATTATTGTTTATAAATCTGGTTATTTTTTAGTATTGTCCACGTGATGTCGGATCCCGCAGGAGCAGCAAAGAATAGTGTCTTTCAAAACAGGTCACAAGAGGCGATTAAGGAACGTTTGGCATAAAAGAGAGGGAGCAACGATATCTGATTGTATGAGGAACAGACTTAAAATACCGTGCTGCATGCGGATGAATCGCGAAAGGTGCAGATATCGCTGCTAAGTTGTAAACCGCGACCAAAGTATTTCGTTCTTTAAAGTAGTATCCCGTTAATCTACAGAATTTGAAATCGAACCAGTTTTGATTATTCACATTGTAAGAATATTTTTTTCCTTATTATGAAATCTGGAAAAGTTATTTTAACGTTGATTGTACTAAAATACATTGCGCCCAAATTTTATTGTACACGTGTACTTCCTTTAGTTTCGTACGCTGTTTGGCAATCTATGTACCTTGCGTCATGACCCCTGGAATTATAAGACGAACTGACTAATGGAAAATCACGCTTTAAAAACGACTTTTCTATTCCCTTGATTTTCATTGGCTGTCACACAAAGCATAAAATCATAGTGACCAATGAATATCATAGAGATAGTCAAATGAATACTCAATACATTTACTCTGTTTTATATCTTCTGCCCCGTTCTCATGTATGGAGTCAGTCGTTGATATGTATTTCGATGAAATGTACATGGTCGGCAGGATTAGGTGCGAGTTGGCCCAGCTGCTACCAAGGACATGATTAAATACTGATTCGTCAATTTGGGCCGCCCTTTCCCCTCTAGCTCTTACCAGTATCCATACCTATGTTTGCCTGTCGGATTGGGTTTGTTAAGTTATAACCAATTTTCGTATATCTATTATTACCACTACGACTACTACTACTGCTGCTGCTACTACGACTACTACTACTACTACTACTTCTATTAGTTGTATTATCATCCAACTGTGCATGTCCGGCACATATAGAGGTATAGGTAAACTAGCTGTCAAGATCGTTATAAAAGATGGGAGTTTAAACTAAACTTGACTATTGCAATAATCCCCGTACAGGTATACAAGAAATTGATATCTATTACATGTATACTGCTGCTGCTACTACTACCACTGCTGCTGCTACTACCACTGCTGCTGCTATTACTTCTACTTCCACTATTGCTACTACTACTACCACTACTGCAGCGACTACTACCACTTGCTGCTGCTACTACTACTACTACTACTACCATCACTATTGCTACTATTACTACTACTACTATCATTACTACTACTACTACTATCATTACTATTACTACTACTATTACTGCTACTAGTACTACTACTGCTGTTACTATATTAACATTGCTCCAGCAATTACTACTACTACTCTACTATTACTAAAACTACTACTGCAACTTCTGCAATTACTACTGCAACTCTACATCATCATCATCCTCTACGACTACTACTGCTGCTACGACTACTACTGCTGCTGCTACCACTACTACTGCTGCTGCTACCACTACTACTGCTGCTGCTACCACTACTACTGCTGCTGCTACCACTACTAATACTGCTACTGTTATTGATACTATTGGCGCTGCTACTGATACTACTATTACTGCTGCTAATACTACTATTACTGATGCTAATACTACTATTACTGCTGCTAATACTACTATTACTGCTGCTAGTACTACAATTACTGATGCTAATACTACTATTGCTGCTGCTAATACAACTATTACTGCTGCTAATACAACTATTACTGCTGCTAATACTACTATTACTGCTGCTAATACTACTATTACTGCTGCTAATACTACTACTGCTGCTAATACTACTATTGCTGCTGCTAATACTACTACTGCTGCTAATACTACTATTGCTGCTGCTAATACAACTATTACTGCTGCTAATACAACTATTACTGCTGCTAATACTACTATTACTGCTGCTAATACTACTACTGCTGCTAATACTACTACTGCTGCTAATACTACTACTGCTGCTAATACTACTACTGCTGCTAATACTACTACTGCTGCTAATACTACTACTGCTGCTAATACTACTACTGCTGCTAATACTACTACTGCTGCTAATACTACTACTGCTGCTAATACTACTACTGCTGCTAATACTACTACTGCTGCTAATACTACTACTGCTGCTAATACTACTACTGCTGCTAATACTACTACTGCTGCTAATACTACTATTGCTGCTGCTAATACTACTACTGCTGCTAATACTACTATTGCTGCTGCTAATACAACTATTACTGCTGCTAATACAACTATTACTGCTGCTAATATTACTATTACTGCTGCTAATATTACTATTACTGCTGCTAATACAACTATTACTGCTGCTAATACTACTATTACTGCTGCTAATACTACTATTACTGCTGCTAATACTACTACTGCTGCTAATACTACTACTGCTGCTAATACTGCTGCTAATACTACTGCTACTAATACTGCTCTTAGTAGTACTTTTCCTGCTACTGCTATTCCTATAATACCATTGCTCCTGAAATTACTACTACTACTCTACTACTATTACTACAACTGCAACTGCAACCACTACTACTGCTTCCACTTCTGCTGCAACTATTGCTACTATTACAACTACTGCTGCTACAACTATTGCTACTATTACAACTACTGCTGCTACAACTATTGCTACTATTACAACTACTGCTGCTACAACTATTGCTACTATTACAACTACTGCTGCTACAACTATTGCTACTATTACAACTACTGCTGCTACAACTACTATTACTAGTACAACTACTACTACCACTGCTGCTACAATTACAACTACTTCTACCGCTCCTTCTGCTACTATTAGTGTTTCTCAAGCACTGTACACCGTTACTTTATAACAGATAGGCAAAGAGGATTGTGTTTCATCTTACGTTTAGATGCGGTATGTTTTTTTTTTTTTGCGGCATAGTATTAGTAGACAAGTGCTTTCTTCGTCTGTGATGGCGCCACCGATTTATTTTTTTATGTTTATCTTGCACAACTGCGCATGTCCAGCGGCATATATAGGTATAGGTAAACTAGCTGTCATGATCGTTATAAAAGATTCAGTTTAAACTAAACTTGACTATTGCAAGCATCCCCTTACAGGTATGCAAGAAATTGATATCTCTATTACATTTATACTGCTGCTGCTAATAGCGCTACTGCTGCTACTACTATTACCACTACAGCTACCACCACTACTGCTACTACTACCACTACTGCTACTACTACTTCTACTACTACTTCTACCACATCTCCTGCTACTACTACTTCTACCACAACTGCTGCTACTACTACTTCTACTACTACTTCTACCACAACTGCTGCTACTACTACTTCTACCACAACTGCTGCTACTACTACTTCTACCACAACTGCTGCTTTCTACTACTGCTACTACTACTACTACTACTACTTCTACTGCTGCTACTACTACTACTACTACTGCTACTACTACTACTTCTACTACTACTGCTGCTACTACTACTACTACTGCTACTACTACTACCACAACTGCTGCACCTACTACTTCTACCACAACTGCTGCTACTACTACTGCTACTACTACTACTACTACTGCTACTACTACTACTGCTACTGCTGCTACCACTACTGCTACTTCTACCACAACTGCTGCTACCACTACTACTACTTCTACCACAGCTGCTGCTACCACTACTGCTACTACTACTTCTACCACAACTACTACTACAACTGCTGCTACCACTACTGCTACTACTACTTCTACCACAGCTGCTGCTACCACTACTGCTACTACTACTTCTACCACAACTACTACTACTACTGCTACTACCACTACTGCTACTTCTTATACAACTGCTGCTACCACAACTACTACTACTACTACTGCTACTACTACTGCTACTACTACTTCTACCACAATTGCTGCTACTACTACTTCTACCACAACTGCTGCTACCACTACCACTACTACTACTACTACTACTACTACTACTACTACTACGCTTACTACAGCGTTGCTACCATTCACATGTAGCGTTAATTCCCCAGTTGTTTTTGCAACTAGTTTGAAAGTGGGTTATCATTGTCCGACATGACTATTTCAGGTTTCTCCCACGTCTCCACAATACTGCACAATTTTATTCTTGTTACAGTCAACAACGGTAAAGTTCTATTTATACATTGCTATCTTTTTTGTTTCGTATCCAGTGGTAAGTTGTCATATTTTAAATATGTCAAGTCTAAGCGGCCATTACTGTTTATATACCGCTCTTGTATGCCATTGTTTACAATTCTTGTTGATAATGTAAACACGGAGTTTATGTCACAAAGTTTATTCGTTGTTGTTGTGCCATGGATATATTTTTATCCCTATGTTTATATTATGTGCTATTTTAATGTAGTAATTTCTGCTTTTTGCACGAATTTATCGCGTCAGCCAAAGCCTACCCACTGTCGTTCTTTTGTAATTTTTAACTGGTATTTCATTTTTCTTTCACATAATATTGTTAAATGATTACACATATACATAATGAATGAGTCTATCTCATCTATATGGTCATTACCTATACATAATGAATCTATCTCATACATTAATATATATATATATATATATGGTTCATTGCTTATCCCTGTATAACGCAATCCTTTCTTCTGAATCATACATTTTTTTTGCATTATAAATTTTTTACTTCAGAAATATATTTATTATGTTTACACTTGGTCTTCATTTTTTTAATTACGTTATACATTTATAACTTCTGCATTATCAATTTCGTACTCCTGCATTATCACGTGTATATAGATAAACACACATTATACACCCATTGTACCAATTAATTGTCACTTTCTGCATGATCAATTGCTTACTTCTATATTATCAATTTCTTACTTCTATATTATCAATTTCTTACTTCTATATTATCAATTTCTTACTTCTATATTATCAATTTCTTACTTCTGCACTATTATTTTCTTACCTCCACATTATCATTTTCTTACCTCCACATTATCATTTTCTTACCTCCACATTATCATTTTCTTACTTCTACATTATAACACAATTTCTTCTATGTTATCAATTTCTTGTACATTATCAATTTCTTCTACATTATCATTTTCTTATTTCTACATTATCAATTTCTTCCTTCTCCATAACAATTTCTTTTCATATTGTCAATTTCTTTTTTTTTTCATTATTAATTTCTTATTTTTTTGCATTGTAAATTTATTTCGGCATTATTAATTTCATATTTCAATGTTATCAGTTTCTTCTGCTTTAACAATTTCTTATTTTCACATCAATTTCTTGCTTCATTGTTTATATACATTTAAACTGACATCTTTTTTTAAATATTTCCTTACATTTCTATATCCCAAATATCTTCTTTTATTGCATTATGAATATTTGTTTTTTATTGAATTATAAATATCTTTTTTTTAAAAATTGAATAAGAAATATTGTTTGGTATATTAAATACCTTCTCCATTTATTGTATTATAAATACCTTCTTTTATTGTGTTATAAATACCTTCTTTTATTGTATTATAAATACCTTCTTTTATTGTATTATAAATACCTTCTTTTATTATATTATAAATACCTTCTTTTATTGTATTATATATATATTTTTCTATTATTGTATTATAAATACCTTCTTTTATTGTATTATAAATACCTTCTTTTATTGTATTATAAATATATATTTCTTTTATTGTGTTATAAATACCTTCTTTTATTGTATTATAAATACCTTCTTTTATTGTATTATAAATATCTTCTTTTATTGTATTATAAATACCTTCTTTTATTGTATTATAAATACCTTCATTATTGTATTATAAATATCTTCTTTTATTGTATTATAAATATATTTTCTTTTATTGTATTATAAATACCTTCTTTTATTGTATTATAAATACCTTCTTTTATTGTATTATAAATACCTTCTTTTATTGTATTATAAATATCTTCTTTTATTGTATTATAAATATATTTTTCTTTTATTGTATTATAAATACCTTCTTTTATTGTATTATAAATACCTTCTTTTATTGTATTATAAATATATTTTTCTTTTATTGTATTATAAATACCTTCTTTTATTGTATTATAAATATCTTCTTTTATTGTATTATAAATATATTTTTCTTTTATTGTATTATAAATACCTTCTTTTATTGTATTATAAATACCTTCTTTAATTGTATTATAAATACCTTCTTTTATTGTATTATAAATATCTTTTATTGTATTATAAATACCTTCTTTTATTGTATTATAAATACCTTCTTTTATTGTATTATAAATACCTTCTTTTATTGTATTATAAATATCTTCTTTTATTGTATTATAAATATATTTTTCTTTTATTGTGTTATAAATACCTTCTTTTATTGTATTATAAATACCTTCTTTTATTGTATTATAAATACCTTCTTTTATTGTATTATAAATACCTTCTTTTATTGTATTATTAATACCTTCTTTTATTGTAGTATAAATACCTTCTTTTATTGTATTATAAATATATTCTTTTATTGTATTATAAATATATTTTTCTTTTATTGTGTTATAAATACCTTCTTTTATTGTATTATAAATACCTTCTTTTATTGTATTATAAATATCTTCTTTTATTGTATTATAAATATATTTTTCTTTTATTGTGTTATAAAATACCTTCTTTTATTGTATTATAAATACCTTCTTTTATTGTATTATAAATATCTTCTTTTATTGTATTATAAATATCTTCTTTTATTGTATTATAAATACCTTCTTTTATTGTATTATAAATATCTTCTTTTATTGTATTATAAATACCTTCTTTAATTGTATTATAAATACCTTCTTTTATTGTATTATAAATATCTTTTATTGTGTTATAAATACCTTCTTTTATTGTATTATAAATACCTTCTTTTATTGTATTATAAATACCTTCTTTTATTGTATTATAAATACCTTCTTTTATTGTATTATAAATATCTTCTTTTATTGTATTATAAATATATTTTTCTTTTATTGTGTTATAAATACCTTCTTTTATTGTATTATAAATATCTTCTTTTATTGTATTATAAATACCTTCTTTTATTGTAGTATAAATACCTTCTTTTATTGTAGTATAAATACCTTCTTTTATTGTAGTATAAATACCTTCTTTTATTGTATTATAAATATCTTCTTTTATTGTATTATAAATATATTTTTCTTTTATTGTGTTATAAATACCTTCTTTTATTGTATTATAAATACCTTCTTTTATTGTATTATAAATATCTTCTTTTATTGTATTATAAATATATTTTTCTTTTATTGTGTTATAAAATACCTTCTTTTATTGTATTATAAATACCTTTTTTATTGTATTATAAATATCTTCTTTTATTGTATTATAAATACCTTCTTTTATTGTATTATAAATACCTTCTTTTATTGTATTATAAATACCTTCTTTTATTGTATTATAAATATCTTCTTTTATTGTATTATAAATATCTTCTTTTATTGTATTATAAATATCTTCTTTTATTGTATTATAAATATATTTTTCTTTTATTGTGTTATAAATACCTTCTTTTATTGTATTATAAATATCTTCTTTTATTGTAGTATAAATACCTTCTTTTATTGTAGTATAAATATCTTCTTTTATTGTATTATAAATATCTTCTTTTATTGTATTATAAATATATTTTTCTTTTATTGTATTGTAAATATATTTTTCTTTTATTGTGTTATAAATACCTTCTTTTATTGTATTATAAATACCTTCTTTTATTGTATTATAAATATCTTCTTTTATTGTATTATAAATATATTTTTCTTTTATTGTGTTATAAATACCTTCTTTTATTGTATTATAAATACCTTCTTTTATTGTATTATAAATATCTTCTTTTATTGTATTATAAATATATTTTTCTTTTATTGTATTATAAATATATTTTTCTTTTTTTGTATTGTAAATATATTTTTCTTTTATTGTATTATAAATATATTTTTCTTTTTTTGTATTATAAATATATTTATTTCCTATAACGCGGGTCCCGGAAGTCACACATTTTAATAGATCGACTTTGTGCTCTTAATAATTTATATTCTGGTTTTTAGTTTTTAACGCACCAGTTGCTGCAACCTGTTGCCAAATCAACAGTTTGACGCCCATTTGAGCCATGTTTAGACCCGAGCTATATGAACAATATTTGCATGCCATGAGTGCAGCAAAATGTAAACATTAGGCCTATATCGAGAGACAAAGTATGACCAAACTGTAAACGTGACCTGAAGTACTGATTTCTCAAACTGGTTTTGTTTTTAATGATTGATGCACCGACTTAATATGCCGCTACTTAAAAAAAACATCGTCGAAATGGTGCATTTTAGTAGCGTTCTAAAATCCTGCTTATTTGAGTAAAGAACCAAGTGAAGTAAATTAGACTAGTTTGTGTATTTCTCTTTCAATAGTTGCATCTGATATTCATTTCAGTAGCATTCATTGGTCGCAGTAACAGTTGCTATATGTCTGTTGTCTTTTCTCTGCTGTTGCGGTGAGTCGTCGCAGTATTGAATTACGGTAGGCTTTCAGGCTATGGCACGTTTAGTCGCTTGATATGCAGTAATAATGTACCGTGTCAGAATGTTGGTAAAGTCTTCAGTCTACATTCTTCTTGAACTTCCTGTTTCTTACGGTTTCCATTTCCATGTTTGCTCTTGCCGCTGGTCAATAAAGGTTTATTCTCATTAGGTGGCCGAACCATTTCAATCTCTGTTTTTCAATATATTTGACCACTGACGTTACACACTTCGCCTTCTCAAAATAACGAAACACTTACGACTCCTCTTCATTAAAGAATGAACCCCCCCCCCCTCCCACAACTCCCCCCTCTTCTCAAAAGAACGAAACACGCACTCTCCGTCTAACTCCTAACACGTAATAATCTACTTGCATTCTACTGCCCGTAGTCGTAAAATACATATTACAAAGAAACGTTTACTCTCCTACAACTATTTTCCTGAAGCTTCCACTGTCTGCTGCAACTATTTTCCTGAAGCGATCATGGTCTGCTGCAACTATTTTCCTAGAGCATTCAGAGTCTGCTACAACCATTTTTCTGAAGCGTTAAGTCTGCAACAACTATTTTCATAAAGCGCCCATTGCATTGTCTGCTACAACTAATTGCCGGTACATGTTCTCCCCCTTACCGTGACTTATTTCTCTACGTATTTCATAAAAATTAGTTTCCTTAAATTAGTGGAATCTGCGTTCTAAGAAGGTTCCTCTTCTTTTATTGTATTATAAATATCTAGATTATTTATTGTATAATAAATACCTTTTTTCTTCTTGTATTATAAATATTATTTTATTATATTATAAATGGTTTTCTTAATATTTTATTATAAATAGTTTTATTGTATTATAGTTTTCTTTTATTGAATTATAAATAATTTTCTTTTTTTGGACTATAAGTATCTTCTTTATTTTTTCTACTCTATTATGAATGTCTTCTTCATGTATTGAAAATACTTTTCATGATGTCCTTCTCAACATTATCAATTTCTATCTGTTCCTCTTAAAAAACATTTTTCTCATGCTCTATTCCCCTTTTTTTTGCTTGAGTTATTATCTTCCTCAGTGTGTGAAATATAACTTCTCACCTGAAATATAACTTCTCATCTGAAATATAACTCCTAATCTGAAATATAGCTTCTCATCTGAAATATAGCTTCTCATCTGAAATATAACTTCTCACCTGAAATATAACTTCTCATCTGAAATATAACTTCTCATCTGAAATATAACTCCTCATCTGAAATATAGCTTCTCATCTGAAATATAACTTCTCACCTGAAATATAACTTCTCATCTGAAATATAACTTCTCATCTGAAATATAACTTCTCACTGGAAATATAACTTCTCATCTGAAATATAACATCTCACTGGAAATATAACATCTCACTGGAAATATAACTTCTCACCTGAAATATAACTTCTCACCTGAAATATAACTTCTCACCTGAAATATAACTTCTCACTGGAAATATAACTTCTCATCTGAAATATAACTCCTCATCTGAAATATAGCTTCTCATCAGAAATATAACTTCTCACCTGAAATATAACTTCTCACCTGAAATATAACTTCTCACCTGAAATATAACTTCTTACTGGAAATATAACTTCTCACCTGAAATATAATTTCTCATCTGAAATTATTAATTTCCTATACTCTGTATAAATCATAATTTTTTACATCATCAATTTTAAGTCTAATCCACTATTTTCTTGTGCGTAAACACATAGCTATCTTTGCTAAACAATTTGGATAAAAAAGTAATGCATTAGATACATGAGACTTAATTACCGAAAAAATGTTTTGTATACTTCAATATCGAATGTTATTTGTTGACAATCAATAGTCAATCAATAATCAATAATTAAACTTTATGTTAAAATATATTTGTGTTTACTATTAGTATGATCAATATTATTTACTTTTATATTACATTTTTTATGTGTTTGGTATTTGTATATTGTTAATTAATGTTCATATTTATATTTACTTGTTTATTGTATGTTTATTTTATGTTTATGTATATTTGTTTCTAATAATTTTTTATTACAAAGTTTGATACTTTTTTCATGATTATTGTTCATGTTGCATGTTTATTATTTGTTATTTGTTGCATGTTTATTACTTATGTTGTTTGTTGCATGTCTATTACTTATGTTGTTTGTTGCATGTTTATTATTTATTTGTTGCATATTTATTACTTATGTTGTTTGTTGCATGTTTATTATTTATTTGTTGCATGTTTATTATTTATTTGTTGCATGTTTATTATTTATTTGTTGCATGTTTATTACTTATGTTGTTTGTTGCATGTTTATTATTTATTTGTTGCATGTTTATTATTTATTTGTTGCATGTTTATTACTTATGTTGTTTGTTGCATGTTTATTATTTATTTGTTGCATGTTTATTATCTGTTATTTGTTGCATGTTTATTATTTATGTTATTTGTTTCATGTTTATTATTTACGTTATTTGTAGCTTGTTTATTATTTACGTTATTTGTAGCTTGTTTATTATTTACGTTATTTGTAGCTTGTTTCTTATGTTTGTTTTTATTATGTGTTGCTTGTTTATTATTTATGTTATTTGTTGCTTGTTTATAATGTTATTTTTTGATTTTTTATTATTTGTTATTTCGTGCTTGTATATTATTAATCTGTTATTTATTGCTTGCTTATTATTGTTTATTATTTATGTTATTTGTTTTAGCTGTTATTTATTGCTAGTTTTTGTGTTATTTACTTTATTATTTATCTGTTATTTGTTGCTTGTTTATTATTTTTCTGTTTTTATTATCTGTGGCATGATTATTATGTAGCTGCTATGTGTTGCTTGTTATATTATTTGTTGCTTGTTTATTATTTATTTGTTGCATGTTTGTTATATATTTGTTGCTTTTATTCCTGAACCTGACGGACAGTTCTCTTTTTGAAATAATTTCGTTTAAGATATCTTCATATGCTTTTTGTCTGCTCAGTATATTCTTAACATTCTTCTATAAGTTATTTGCCACTGTGACACACAAAGATGTCACCAACTGAACTTATTAACAATGCAAGAAACAATGAGTTGTGATAACCATGATCGCCTACACCAATCGACATGGCACCTGATTGATTGAATAAAGCCTCGATGCTTCTATATAATGTTCATTTGCAATGCAAAGAAGCATAACAGAATGGAAAACAAGTAATGGAAGACAGGGTTGCTAGTAACGGGAAAGAGCTTCCCAAGACAACGATGGACAAAATATATTTTAGAGTTTAAACATTGTTCTTGACAACCAAGTTAACTCGCTCAGAATCGTGAATTATTCAGAACCTCCATATGGAAGATTCAGAGCCTCCATAAATTTGAATTGTTCAGAACCTCCATTAAAATAACATAGAGCCTCCATAAATTTGAATTGTTCAGAACCTTCATAAGGAAGACTCAAGAGACTCCATAAATCTGAATTGTTCAGAACTTCCATTAGGAAAACTTAGAGCCTCCATACAATTGAATTGTTCAGAACCTCCACAAGGAAGACTCAGCGCCTCCATAAATTTGAATTGTTCAGAACCTATATTAGGAAAACTTAGAGCCTCCATAAATCTGAATTGTTCAGAACCTTCATAAGGAAGACTCAGAGACTCCATAAATCTGAATTGTTCAGAACCTCCTTAAGGAAGACTGAGCACCTCCATATGAAAGATTCAGAGCCTCCATAAAGAAGAATACCTTCTGGAAAGAATCTCTCGCATAAGTAAACCATATCTGTGAATGTAGTAACACCAATGTAATGTTGCAATAACTAAATTAGGTTAGATTAGGTACGTAGATTATCTTCTTCACACAACGGACATGTTCATAGGTGCTCAGATCTCCACTTCAGTAAATCTGTCAGGGTAATAACGACTTATTGTTCCGGTTCTTTGTTGGTACAGTGCTCTTTTTGACATCTTTGTTTGGTGTTCTCTACGGGCAATGCTTATCCTCACTCCTAAATCGCGTGTTCTCGATATTCACTCATACTAAATTGATCTCAAAATCCTCTATCAGAACACTGTAGAACTCGATAGTGTACATACGAATCCTGGATTATATTAGCGTGTTTGTCATTGTTGTTATTCATGTTTTATGTTTGTATTCATGTTTTATATGTTTGTATTCATGTTTTATATGTTTGTATTCATGTTTTATATGTTTGTATTCATGTTTTATATGTTTGTATTCATATTTTATATGTTTGTATTCATATTTTATGTGTTTGTATTCATATTTTATATGTTTTTATTCATATTTTATATGTTTCTATTCATATTTTATATGTTTCTATTTGTGAAATATTCTTGAATAACTATCGATAATAGGCTCACCGCCGACGAGAAGTAGCAATTATATACTGATATGTATTATCGCCCGTGTGTTGGTGTGGTACAAAGTAAAAGTAAATTGAGTTATGAACAAGCGTTATAGAAACATGGTTTTCACAGAATTCTCAGATACTTCCTCAGTGGCTAACCAGAAACCGCTTGACTAGCATCTCCTACCGAACTCGCTCAGTATCTACGATGCCATTCTTCGACCTTTCCAGAAAGGGAACCATAGCCGGGCTACAGTAAAGACTCGTGTACAGAAAGTAAACACGACATGAAAGGCTGATTTTTAATTATTATTTTTTTTGCATTTCGTTGCTCAGCTTTGGCTTTTTTTTTTTTGCCTGTGACTCCAAGTATGTAAATAGTGACGAACAAAAATCACGACAATAGTTTAAAAAAAACCGTAACGAATGAGTGCGTGTTTACTTTTTGTACAGAGGTCTACTGCCAGTGGTCATGCATGAGCCTTAGTACCCGACTTCCTTGTGGCTGGGAGTATTGTCTGTATTTATTTCAAACAATAAATAACTAGTAAATTCAAGTAGGAAGCATGATGATAAACGAAAAATGATTTCAGGATAACGGGATTTGAACCTGATAAATTGAGTTTTCAGGTAAACCTAGAGTGCAAGGCGATAAGGTGTTACTAGAACTGAACTGGTTCCATTCCCGTTAACTTCAAATAACCAGTGTACTCGCTACCCAGATCTGCTGGTCGGAGGGAGAAAGACTTCACATTGCGTTCTTACTGCTGTTTTAATGTTTCCGAGGATTGAAAGAGGAATAAATAATAATATCACTGTGACCTGTCATGCATATCGTAAGACGCGACTAAGGAGATTGGTATGAGGCTGACTGGCAAGCTCTTGAAAGGCCAAAGAGACCGACAATTCCTATAATGAAGTCCAATGTGTCGAATCGAACATCGACACATTCCATTCTTTGGACTGCATTCTGCTA
Organism: Meghimatium bilineatum; assembly: GCA_034231615.1. Taxonomy (NCBI): domain Eukaryota; kingdom Metazoa; phylum Mollusca; class Gastropoda; order Stylommatophora; family Philomycidae; genus Meghimatium; species Meghimatium bilineatum. The sequence goes on along the minus strand of CM067319.1, from coordinate 11,043,753 downwards.
ACAGAAGAGAACAAATGTGTCATGTTGGTAAGCATATATTAGTCAGGACGTAGCTATCAACTCATTATTGTTAGTATGTATCTATATTTTTAGACAAAATAAATGCGTTCAGTAGGTTGCCATTATTTTTCTGAACGGTTCGGGTATAAAATTGTCTACGGCATGGTGTGCACCTAGCACTTATGACATTCATGGCTCTGTCATGGACATAATTTTAAAAAAATGGTAACGTATCCTATTCAGGACGTAGCTATCAGTCCAGCATTTTTTTGTTGTAGTGATTTTCTAGGCAATATAAATATTGTCAGTAGTTTGTCATTGCTTTCTGAACGATCGGGGTGCAGAATTGCCTGTGACGGGGATCAAACTCGATACCTTGGCGGTCGGTCACAGACACACATTTCAGTCCAGACGTCCTTGTGCTCCCTACTTTAGTACGTCTTGTTTACTGCCTGCCTGCCTGTCTGTCGGTCCATCCACCCATTGTCTTTTCTCAGCATTTATTGTAATTCGTCGCAGGATTGAATGACGATCGATTTTCGAACTATGGCTTTTCTGGTGGGTTGATACGCAGTAACATTGTGACGTCTCAGAATGTCAGTAACTCCTTCATTCCACCTTCTTCTTGATCTTTATTATTGGTAATACCTTTATATTGAACTATTTCTGTTCATACTGGACAATTTTTATTTTTCCTCTTTTGATCTTGTTCTCAAACTCCTGTACATTAGCAGGATGAAGTCCAGAGAACGGAATGCGTTGTCATGGTTTACACATTTGCTGTCATATCTTCGTCTTTTGGCCTGATAGATCCGACTTCTTTATGGCTGCTAGGTCACAGTGACCACCTATGTGATAGGATGCCAACTCTTCCCATACGTCATTAGTCGCATCGTACGAAGGAAGGTAAGTGTTGTTATTTATTGTTCCTCATTCGGACCCCAGAAACACTTGCGATACTCACATTTACCGTATTACCGCAGCCCCTATATTTACCGTATTACCGCAGCCCCTATATTTGCACTCTTGTGTTTTTCGGAACACTTGATTTATTTCCGTAGATAAAATGTAAGGGACTTAACCATTCTATAAACTGATCATGCTGATTTATGCTGACGACTGTGCATTGTATGCTGACTCTGTCGTAAACATGCAGAGCACCATAGACCGCTTCTCAAAGGCCTGCAACAAATTTGGTCTCACTATTAACACCAAAAAAACAGAAGTCATGCACCAAGCAACATCAAATAGCCAACATACTGCTACTTCCATCATCGTCAATCAGGGTCAAGCAGTCGACAATTTTAATTACCTTGGAAGCACTCTCTCTCGCGATGTCAACATTGATGTGGAAATTAACAATAGACTGGCAAAAGCTAGTGCTGTATTTGGCAGATTACGCAAAAATGTATGGGACAGAAGAGGAATAAGAACAACCACCAAACTACAAGTATATCATGCTGCTGTTATACCAACGTTACTATACGCCTGCGAAACGTGGACAGTGTATGCTAGACATGCAAGAAAGTTAAATCATTTCCATCTTACCTGCCTATGTAAATTACTAAACATCCATTGGTGGGACAAAGTACCAGACTACGAGGTCTTGGAAAAATCAACCTCAATAAGCATCCACACAATACTTATGAAGGCGCAGGCACGCTGGGCAGGCCATCTTGTGCGTATGGAGAACTCGCGTTTGCCAAAACAAATATATTATGGAGAACTCAAGGCAGGATTTCGAAAAGCTGGTGGACAGAAAAAGCGTTTCAAAGACACGCTCAAGTCATCCTTAAAACATCTTAACATTGACGTAGGCGCTTGGGAGAGCCTCTCTCAGGATAGAACAGCATGGCGTTACAGTATTAGAGCGGGAGCACTAGCGGCAGAAGAATTCAGACAAGAAACTGCAAGACAGAAGCGGACACGTAGAAAAGAAAAAACATCTCAACCTCACACAGATACCTTCTATTGTTGTCAATTCTGTAAAAGAACATTTTGTGCGCGCATTGGACTTGCTAGTCATTTAAAAACGCACTATTAACTTTATTATTTTATTATTTATTGTTATTATTATTATTATGGTTGAGTTTTTGGTCATCGTCGATCACGACGGACGAACATCATCATCATCAAACTGATCAATGACCGTCACCTTTAAAGACCTTTCAACATAATTCAGTAGAACCCCATTTGTTACATTTTTAAAATTATTGTTGGGATGTGGTTGGTCACTATTTTCATACTTAAAATTGCATGGCAAAAATAGCTAAGGTGACACCAAGTATATAAATAGTGACCAACTGAAAACCTAACAAAGGCCCCTGTCCAATCATGTGACAATTCTAGATAACAGGTGTTACTGGAGAGTTGCGACTGACCTAAGGATCAGCACATATTTACCTTGTATTACTGCAGCCCTATATTTCATCTTGTATTCTCGGAACCCTATTGTGCTTATTTCCGTAGGAAAGCTGTCAATCAAGTGCCATGCCAAGTGGCGTAGGCGATAATGTTTCTCCACAACTCTCTTGTCTCTTGTGTTGTTAATAAATTCATTTGGTGACTTCTGTTTATTCCACATTGACAACCCATCCAGAAATTTCTCTTTGTCATCCTCTGTCTTTTCTCACCTTGATCTTTCCGGTGGTTACTAAATAGTATGGTAACCGGGGGCTACAAATGTTGTGCTTTTCTCATAATATGCCTTAAAAATCTTGACTGTCTGCTTCTAATTTGTGTTATAATTTATCTTTTTACCTCCAGCATCGCTAATGACTTCATTAGTTTTCTTGGCTGTCCGTGCAGTTTTCATTATTCTTCTTAAAAAAAAACCCATCTCAGTTGCCTCCAGTTTATCTTGAGCTCTTTTGTTTACCGTTTTCATGTTTACTCTGGAAAGTTGTAAGGGACTTAAAAAATTGTATACGCTAATCTAAGAACCAGAACATACTGAATATATTTGAATAAAGTGTTGAGCCTTTAAACCTCAGCAACACTTGGTTTCTCTGTTACTTACACTCCTTTTTACTGTTTCGGTTTTGGTCTATTGCCCTCGGTACCTGGTACACGGCTCTCCAATATTTAAATATTGGGTTTTTCCATGACTTTGCCTACCACTTTTCAAAGCATCCTTCCCAAGTGCTCTGGCAATCTACACCCCGATATGGTCATCCATGCAGTAAAGACATGTGTACAGAAAGTATACATGAAATAAAGGGCTGATTTTTAAAATTATTTTCGTGTATGTCGTTGCTCGGCCTTTGCTTTTTTGACATGTGACTCCAAGTATTAAATAGGACCAACGAAAATTACGACAATAATTTAAAAAACGTACGAATGAAGGTTTGTTTATTTTCTATACACTAGTATTTAACGCTGACGGTCTCAGTTCTTCACTTCTCACGGTGCCGTGACAATTTCCGCAGTTGGTTTCATCCTACCCAGAATGTTCTCACAAACTCCACTCTCCAAACTGTTGGTTTCATCCTACCCAGAATGTTCTCACAAACTCCACTCTCCAAACTGTTGGTTTCATCCTACCCAGAATGTTCTCACAAACTCCACTCTCCAAACTGTTGGTTTCATCCTACCCAGAATGTTCTCACAAACTCCACTCTCCAAACTGTTGGTTTCATCCTACCCAGAATGTTCTCACAAACTCCACTCTCCAAACTGTTGGTTTCATCCTACCCAGAATGTTCTCACAAACTCCACTCTCCAAACTGTTGGTTTCATCCTACCCAGAATGTTCTCACAAACTCCACTCTCCAAACTGTTGGTTTCATCCTACCCAGAATGTTCTCACAAACTCCACTCTCCAAACTGTTGGTTTCATCCTACCCAGAATGTTCTCACAAACTCCACTCTCCAAACTGTTGGTTTCATCCTACCCAGAATGTTCTCACAAACTCCACTCTCCAAACTGTTGGTTTCATCCTACCCAGAATGTTCTCACAAACTCCACTCTCCAAACTGTTGGTTTCATCCTACCCAGAATGTTCTCACAAACTCCACTCTCCAAACTGTTGGTTTCATCCTACCCAGAATGTTCTCACAAACTCCACTCTCCAAACTGTTGGTTTCATCCTTCCCATAATGTTCTCACAAACTCCACTCTCCAAACTGTTAGTTCCATCCTTTCCACAATGCACTGCCAAACTCCATTCTCCAAACTGTTAGTTCCATCCTTTCCACAATGCGCAATGACAAACTTCACAAGTCCGCTCTGTGAAGTTCATCCTTCCCACAATGTTCTGACAAATTCTCACTTTCCAAACTATTAGTTATTTGAGCTGTATTATTGGCGCCTTCCGGCACGACACATTCGATTTCAACAATAGTTGAAGAGCTATCTTCTATACAGGATAAGCTTGAAGTATTAAAACAGTGGAATCCTTCTATAACGCATCCTTGTTATAGAAAATATCTCCATATAAAAACACTTCACAATCCCAAATTATATTTATTCTTTATTTTGTGTACTGTATATAGAAAATAAAAATAATATTAAATGCACATTTCTTCAGTCCGAACAGAGTTGTTATACTGGAATGTGGCTGTATTATTTCCGTTGTTTTAGTAATACGAAGTGAGATTAATCGTATAACTCAACGTAACAGATCGAATATAGAACGGACACTGCATCCAGTTATGCACCCGGGCAGCCCAGAAAGGAATGATAACTTGATAAATGCAAATATTACCTTAAAAAAATGAGCACAGCCAATAATGTCTAGTTTTTCGACACGTTCTGAATATGATATATAAAATAAGTTTTCTATTTTTCACGCCATTGAGACGCATTGAATCCTGGACAATCACCAACAAAGTAAAAAATAAAATAGCAGAATTTGGAACAAAATATTACAGAAAATTCTCAGAATACCATGGGCCAAAAAGGCATTATAGACATTCTGAGAGAAATGAATATAAAAGAAAACTGGCTAAACAGCATGGTTCTTTCCAGAAAACTACAATGATGAAGAGGCGCATTATGGGTATACGATGGCAGGCAGTATGTTTCCTTGACCAAATACCGAGGGACGACGTTGTCAGCACATCACCTTTTACCCTTTACTTTCCTAGAAGATCTCAAATGCTACCAATATTATATAGATATTATTTAGAACAAGTTTTTGAAATCATCATCTTCAAGTGCCGTCTCCACAACGAAGGTTGGCCGCAACAGATCTACAACATCCCCTGCCTCTTGTTTTCATCGTGCACACTGCTAGACCTGTCCATCTTGTGATGTTACTCTCCCACTTGTATCTCTGTCTACCTCTTGCTCGCTTCCATTTGATTTTACCCTCAAGTAAGATCTCAACAAGGCCTTTTAATGTGTCCAAAGTATTTTATTTGCCTGATCTTTATTTCTCTTAGTAGTTCTTTCTTCATATTAAGTGTCTTTAGCACCTCTTTATTTGTTTTCTTCTCTTTCCATGATGTTCTCCCTATTCTCCTATATACCCACATCTCAAAGGCATCAATTTTGTCTTCTAATTGTTTATTTAGTGTCCATGTTTCTGATCCATACATTAATATAGAATAGATGTAGCATTTTATAACTCAATTTTAACTTGTTTGTAATTTGTTTAGATGTTACTATTTTCCTCATGTCATTGAAGGTACATTTTGGCCATTTTATTCTCCTTTTAACTTGTTTGTAATTTATTTAGATTTTACTATTTTCATCATGTCTTTGAAGGTACATTTTGGCCATTCCTATTCTCCTTTTAACTTCTGTTTTGAAATCACGTTCTGATTGATGTTAAATCCGCCGAAAGAATTAAAAAGGGCGCCAGGAAAGTATATCACGAGCGATAATGGCGCCTGCGGACTTTGTTGGATCATGACAGGGCTTCAGTACAGACCTGTGTACAGAAAGTAGACATGACCTGAAAAGCTGATTTTTAAAATTATTTCCGTGCATTTCGCTAGTCAGCCTTTGATGTTTTTGAAATGTGATTCCATGTATATAAATAGTGACAAAATTCACGACAATAATAAAAAAACGTCACTTAGGAATGCGTGTTTGTTTACGGTCTGTTAAGAGGTCTACCCTGTTGACGGTTACGATATAATTGATGTAAGCCGCTTAAAGATTTTCAAATACAGTGTCTTGTGACAGAAATGTTTACTGATCTTAAAGTTTGCAGCAGAGAAGACTCATGGTGCACACACTGCTGTGATTCGAGACCGTTGGCAGTATAGACCAGTGTTTCCGAACGTGACGCTCACGCCCCACAAGGGGGCAATTTGGCTGTTCAGGGGGGGGGGGCAATTCGGCTGTTCAGGGAGGCAATTCAAAATTAGGCTTCATTTTGGGAATAATTCAATTTTTGAAAATAAAAACACATATGTATGTTACATAGGAAAGGGGGGAGGTGGGCATCAGAATTTTAAAAAAGATTTAGGTGAGGCATGGTAAAAAAAAAGGTTAGGAAAATCTGGTATAGACATTCCAACAGAATTAATTAGGACCCTATTCGTTACGTTTTTGATGTGTTGGACTTTCAGTTGGTCGCTATTTATATACTTGAGTCGCGTTGGATATTTTTGGCATGCGATTCCAAAAGTATGTAAATAAAAAACAACCGAATCCACAACAATAATAAAAACGTAAGGGATGGGGGTCCTAATTAATTTTGTTGGAAGGTCTTTATTGGAAAAGGTTATGTTTGATTGATGGCACACTTACTGAAATATATAGAGCCGACCAAATAAGGGTTTGTGAATGTTTTACTACAGTGAATAATATGATGCTGGATGTAATAACTTGCACACATAATGACAGACATGTGGGTGACATAGTGGGTGATGGGAGAAAATATCTTCTCCGGAAAGATCAGAATATCATATAATTACCATCTGACTGGGGCTTTGAGTCTGTATAATCTTGAATAGCTGATGGAACGGAGAGTTTGTCACTTATGGGAATGTCCCGTGTGCCCCGATGGTGGTTTCTAATCAAGAATCAAACATAGCTCTTCTGGTCGCAGTGATCAACCCATCATTGTTTCTATCTATCTATACGCTATGACCTTTTTTTGCCTTGCGGTGTCAGGGATGAAAGAGTTCTCTGGAGATGGCCTTCTTGTGCGCTGTTTGTAAGCTTGTTCCTGTGGCTTCTTTGATTTCTGTGATTCGCCTTTTACATGGTCTGCCTCTGGCTTTATACTCTGTTTGTCATGACCATTTGTGACATGCTATCTGTTGGTAGTCTGGATTGTTTTTCCAGTATTGTTTGTTTGTTATAATGATTTTGTAGACAATGTTTACACTCAGCAAGTTGGCCTTGTCATTACTTTCTGATCCGCCTGATAGCCTGGAGCAAGTTGGCGTACTTTCTGATCCGCCTGATAGCCTTCAGTTAAAACAATCCCCATCGAGTAAGTATGAGACCAGTAAACGTGTGTACCGTATAGATAGATAGATACAACATATACATGAAATAGGTTAAACGTATTTTTTTTTACAGAGTTTGCAACAGGACAAACAGATGTTTCGACCAAAAACTCTTATGATAGGGACAAAGAAAATGACACCAATATAGAAAGGGACTACATTCTGTTGATTTGTGTTATGTTATTGAAGATTGCTACATCTATTCCATATTAATGTATAGCTCAGAAACATGGACACTAAATAATCAATTAGAAGACAAAATTGATGCCTTTGAGATGTGGGTATATAGAAGAATAGGGAGAACATCATGGAAAGAGAAGAAAACACAAAGAGGTGCTAAAGACACTTAATATGAAGAAAGAACTACTAAGAGAAATAAAGATCAGGCATAATAAAATAAAATACTTTGGACACATTAAAAGACATGACACCCTATTGAAGACCTTACTTGAGGGTAAAGTCAAAGGGAAGCGAGCAAGAGGTAGGCAGAGATACAAGTGGGAGAGTAACATTACACGATGGACAGGTTACAGTCTAGCAGAGTGCACCACCAGGACAAGAGACAGGAGATGTTGGAGATACGTTGCAGCCAACCTTTGTTGCGGAGACGGCACTTGATGATGATGATTTAAGATTACATAATAGTTTGTTTTAGGTTCTTGAATGCTACATACATCTATCCTTTCTATATTGGTGCCCTTTTCTTTGTCAGTCCATATTTTGATAAAGACCTCCTGATCGATTAATTCTGTAGTAAACCCTATATCTTCTTAATTGTTCATTCTCAAACTCCCGCTGGTTATCTCTTGTAGAAGGACAATGGTCCTACCAGATTTCCAGTAGGATGTAGTACATAGAATGGAAATGAGTTGTCCCCGTTTTATTCGCGACAAATGGCACGACACATCCGCCTTGCAGGATAAACCCTCATGTAAAACATATTGAGCGTGTTGCCTGGTATCTTGACCGTCCAAAACCTGCACACCACTTCTTATTCACAGAGCCAAACGCTAATTTCTCTTGCATTCTAACTCCTGCACATTAGCACGATTGTAATCTGGAGAACAAAACTGCGTTGTGTCATGGTTTACAACTTGACTGCGACATCTGCGCCTGCCCCCTCCCCCAACAAATCCAACGTCATTATTGCTAGATGGTCTGCAATGTTAATCAATGAATCAAGTTGCCGTGGGCATATGATGTTTAAACATCCTCGCGTGCATAGTTCTCATCACATATTTTCTATCTATCGCACTTCCGTAACTGGTGTTTTTGTGTGTGTGTGTGTGTGTGTGTGTGTGAATGTTATATATTCTCAACATATTCCCCCATTGTTCCTTAGTCACCTTTTACACACGCCTGCAAAGAAAACAGCGGCTCTATTATGCACCAAGAACTGAAAGTCCTGGTCCCGGGCGACACACGTGCTCACTAATACACCTTTCAAAAACTACCATCGAATGTGTGTATACATCTACTATCACACACACCGAATAATGGCTACGGAGACCAACTCCCTTAACACCGACACACGCTTACACATTCGCGGGAAGAAGAGTTCACTTTATGAACGAATACAGCTTTTTTTTTTTTTAGTTTCTTAATAAAAATTGGCGACGCTTGACCTTTCTGCCACCCCTAACCCCCTTCGTGTTTTGTGAATGAACTTGCAAGGCAAGGACTACTTCACCGCGAACTGTTTTTTTTCCCCTTTTGGTTTAATTCCCAACTATGCCTTTTCTTTTTCCCCGGCCTTGTTCTCTCATTCAGGGTTGCCAGCTTATAACTCTCAGCTGGAACCAAAAAATATAGGGCGAAAAAAGTTAGAAAAACCCAAAATTAGATAATATTTTCATACTTGCATCACATTGAAAAGGTATGTACCCCAATTCATGCTGGCACCTCTACTGATAAAGTTACACAGAACAACATGAGAGTACAAAACTAAAGCAGGTTTCTGAGTTCAAATATTTAGAAAGCGTCTTTACAGAGGATGGAAACAAGATCTCAAAAAGCCAATGTTGTGACTTGCAATTGTCGCCAATACTCAAACCAAACAATCTGCAGTTGATTGTTTGCACCACACAAAACTCTTGATAAATAGTAATCTTTTAAGCAACTCTCTGTTACCAATGTCAAACATGGCCATTGGCAAAGAGACTAGCGAAAAAAGATAAGTGTCTGATATATGTTTGAGGAAAACATACCAGAAGAGGCTGACGGAGAAATGAAGATATCAGGAAAGAAATAAAGATGTAGGAAAGTCTACATCTACGGACATTATTACTGTTAATAAAATTATTACATCTACGGACATTATTACTGTTAATAAAATTATTACATCTACGGACATTATTATTGTTAATAAAATTATTACATCTACGGACATTATTACTGTTAATAAAATTATTACATCTACGGACATTATTACTGTTAATAAAATTATTACATCTACGGACATTATTACTGTTAAGAAAATTATTACATCTACGGACATTATTACTGTTAAGAAAATTATTTCATCTACGGACATTATTACTGAAGAAGAAAATTATTACATCTACGGACATTATTACTGTTAATAAAATTATTACATCTACGGACATTATTACTGTTAAGAAAATCACTACATCTACGGACATTATTACTGTTAAGAAAATCACTACATCTACGGACATTATTACTGTTAAGAAAATTATTTCATCTACGGACATTATTACTGTTAAGAAAATTATTACATCTACGGACATTATTACTGCTAAGAAAATCACTAAATCGAAAAATTGTGGAGCAGTAATAACAGAAAGCTTTATTTAAACAGTGTAAACAATACAGAATAAATATAATCGGAGTTTTTGAAAAATGTTAAATAGGGGAGATTTGTTATACAAGAATGCGCTATAGACGAATTCTACTATTAATAGTTTCTCTGATTTTATGACAAGATTGTTGGAACCTCGACCTCCAATAAATATATAGTAACTGTCACTGTTATAAAAACCTAGATACTTCGGAACCTAAAAGGCTTTAGATGGTAATCATCTGTCCAAACTCTCCTGCTAAGTGTTTTTAAGTTTGAATGTAAGGATTTCCTCTCATGTTACAGAAATACCAATATTATTACCTTCTAAAGAAATACCTCTGTGCTTCCAGGACTATTTCTCGCCCTTATACAAATATTGAGTCAACAGTTATGCCGTGCTGCTGCTAATTTCTAAAAAGCGATGGAAAAACCATTTTGTGTATAATGAATATTTTTCACGGGAATTCTCTGACGCCAACTAACATTTTAAAAGTCAGATTTCTTTAAGTGACTTAAATAGACATGTATGGCAACCCTGCTCCCATTATCTCGATTCACGGAGGGAGGGATGAGGGTGGTGGTTGTTGAAAAAGTGGGTTAGAAAAAAAAAACTACTCATCTCTTCTCATTCTTAGGGCAGGAGGGAGAGGCCTACAGGAGAACTTGGGAGGAAAAAATAAACACTTTTTGTACACGCAGAAAAAAAGCCTTACAGGGGTCTGAAATGTGTGCTGTTTGTGCCGAATCGGTTGAAAACACTGATAGGAACTCGGTGTCTGTTTGCCTTGCTGCCTGTTTGCTTGTGGTCCTGTGTGCTGGTCAGCTTGTTTGTCTGGCGTCCTTGTTGTGTTTGCTTGTGAATGTATTGATGGAAACTTGAAAACGTTTTATTTGTTGTATGCAAATTACTGATAACTATTTCTTTCACCGCATTAGTTTTTATTAAAAATATGTTTTGATGTGACCGAATTGATAACAGTGTCCATTTGACAGTTGTTATAAGGCTTCTTCCTCGTTTTCCTGTCAGCTTCATACGCTGATATGGATTTCTTCAACTAGTTGTACTTATCACCATTCAAATGCAGGGCCGTACAGTTTGTACGTCAGTGATGTTTCAGATGACCATCGTTTTATTCTTGTAGAACACCTCTCATTCTTAGAACAATATTTCTCGTTCTTTAGAACAATATCTCGTACTTTAGAACAATATCTCGTACTTTAGAACAATATCTCTCGTTCTTTAGAACAATATTTCTCGTTCTTTTAGAACAATATCTCTCGTTCTTTTAGAACAATATCTCTCGTTCTTTTAGAACAATATCTCTCGTTCTTTTAGAACAATATCTCGTTCTTTAGAACAATGTCTCTCGTTCTTTACAACAATATTTCTGAAACTTTTTTATGCGGCGGACTGGCAATTTATTTCCCGACATTCTAGGGTCTAACGTGTGTGCTGTAGACCAAATATCTCATGTATATACGGACTTGATGGAGTGCGGACTTTTAGACCGGCAAATGATGGACCACCACTTTGAAAAGCCTTTATTTAGAATATGTTCTGCGTTTTATGCAGATTACAGTGGCATATCGATGTTGCCAATCTCAAAGCTTCTATACATATCTCTTGTGGCCTGCTCTGAAACTAAAAATGGTTGTATCTTAAAACAACGATTACCCCCCTGGTAGGTCGTGGGTATAGGGTTAATGCTTCTTTATTGTGAGGAAGTTTCCATGCTGTTGTGGTGAAGGAATTTATTTACCTTTTGTTCACGAGGCCGCTGGTTCCATATAGGAACATGATGCATACCCGTCTGAAGTATAGAAGTCCTGTGTACAGAAAGGAAACAAGTCTTCATTCGTTACGTATTTAATTTTTTTTTGTTGTGATTTCATTGGTATATTTGTATACTTGGAATTGCATGTCAAAAATAGCCGATGTGATTCCTGGTATATAAACAGTGTCCAACGAAATCACAACAATAATTAAAAAACAAGGAATGAAGGTTTGTTTTGTACATTTACGTTTTGTACACAGGTCTTCTATATACAGACGGTCATGTATAATGTGTCTAAATATTTTTTTCCTGAGATTTCTGTCTAATTACGCATTGAAACTACACAATTTAGTACTCATCGAGGTATTCGGTAGACCCTGGTGTTGCGTTATTGAGGGATGTAGCATATATGGGGAAATTTGGGTATGTGAAGCAATCTGAATACAATTAAGTCAATCCTCCACACTCTTTAATCATCATTAACACTTCTGTCAATCACGGCCGAGTCCATCTAGGTTTTTATAACAGTTCCAGTGACCATACATTTTTTGGAGGTCGAGGTTTCAAATAATCTTATCATAAAATCAGAGAAACTATTATCAGTAGAATCCCTCTATAACGCATTCTATTATAACAAATCTCCCCTATTTAACATTTTTTCAAAATTTCCGGATTAAATTTATTCTGTATTGTTTGCACTGTTTAAATAGTGAATTTTTGTTATTACGTTCCTATTTCGTCAGTCCTAACCAAGTTGTTATAATGGGATTGTACCATATTTTTATTGTTATGTTTTTATTATTATGACACGTCTCCGTCGCTGGAGACTGCGTCGTCATATATAGCGATTAACATCATTTGTGGACTTTAAACTGGGACCAGCAGTACTACCACGAAAGGTGGAAACCGGGACAAAGCGTTGTCACTTTGGATCGTTTGCATCACCATCTAAGATATTTTTTAAAATTACAGCGGTATGAAAGAAACTGCTTAGAAGCTGGGGCTTCAAAGGCATATATTATTTATTTCATTATATTCTAGTCACCTCATGTTCTCCGTCCCTCGCATCGATGAGAACACCGCCTGGGGAGAGTACCACTTCTGGGATGGAACTCCGTAGCTTCAAGCGGTAATCGATTCGAACCCACGACCCCGAGCACACAACAAATGTCTTAATACTACGTCAGGAAGATCCTCCCTCCCTCCATAATCAACGAAAAATGCGTTACTAATTGTTCTAGATGTTTTTAAAATTGTTTTCCAAATACTTTACTAATTGTTCTCGATGTTTTTAAAATTATTTTCCAAATACTTTACTAATTGTTCTAAATGTTTTAAGTTTTTAACATGTTTTACTAATTACGCTAGATGTTTTTGCTGTTTAAAAAAATATTTTACTAATTTTTCTAGATGGTTTAACTGTTTTTAAAATACTTATTAATTATTCTAGATGTTTTAACTTTTAAAATACTTTATTAATTGTTATAGATGTTTTTGTTACTGTTTTTAAAACACTTTACTAATTGTTCGAGATGTATTTTAACAGTTTAAAAAATGTAAAACAGAAAATTGAGGTTGCTAGCAACAGCAGACCTTTAACAAGACTACTCTAAACCATCAGCCAAAAAAAAAAACCCACAAAAAAATATTAATAAAATAAGCCTACTCTCAACCATCAGCTAAACAGAAACAAGCCTATTCCTCACCATCAGCCAAACAAAAACATGCCATTGAAAGTATTTTTAGCCATTCCTATTGTTCAGTGGAACATTCCTATTGTCAAGTATAGCACTTGTGTAGAACACTGGTTTTTTGAAAACACAACTGACTATCGCTAAGGGGTTATTTATACATGTGTTCTACGTTACCACTATTGTTCCGTTTCACGCAATATTACCTTATATTTATTGTCAAGTTGAACATTTCTGTTGTCGAGTAGAACATTCCTATTGTCGAGTAGAACATTCCTATTGTCGAGTAGAACATTCCTATTGTCGAGTAGAACATTCCTATTGTTGAGTAGAACATTCCTATTGTCAAGTAGAACATTGATATTAGAATACGCTACAGTAAACGCAATGTTATTGTAAGTTCGTGTATTTTATTTTCCTCCCGTGTTCGTGCTCACACTACTGCAAATTATCAGCGTGTAGTCCGGAGAATGGAATCGTGTCACGGTTTACAGCTTAGCAACGATTTCTGTGCATTTCGCATTGACACAACCGACTTCAGCATGAATATTTTATTAAATTACCAGTACTTTCATATTTGACTTTCTAATATCTGGAAGTCAAAGTCAATCAGCACACGCACGAAAATGCGCTTATTTAATTCCTGCGTTATTCCGGTGCTATCATATGCATGTGAGAGCTGGAAAAGCTCTTTATCTTCAGAAAAGAAATTACTGAGTTTCGAGAACAAATGTCTTCTTAGGATAACTAAAACCCATTGGAGTGAATTCAAATCGAATGATAAAATCAGAGAAGAGACAAATCAAAATTTCATCACAGATGTTATCAGAAAACGCCGTTGTTCCTACATCGGGCGTGTCCTACGCGCAGACATCAACAGAATACACCACCAATCTCTTGAATGGATACCTACAGGCAAAAGAGCAAGGAGTAGACCAAAAGAAACACTCAGAAGAACAATACTTAGAGAAAGTAAAACAACCAATATTCATACTATTCAAGAACTTCACAGAATAGCTTTGAACAGACAGAATTGGAGAGATCTGACCTCTGCCCTATGCGCTAACTTCAGCGCAAAAGGAAAATGAATGAATAAATGAACTTTCATATTTCCCACCACAAACTTCTGATATAAGATGTTTATTGTTTTTGATTTTGTCAAACACACAATGCTATCTTTGACCAACACATACGATGGTAAAATAAAAATTGCACAGAAATAACATACATATATGTAGATTGGATGTTCTCTCCGATTTGCAGGAGTGTATTTGCGCATGTCCGGAATCAGCACAGCTGTGGGTCACTTTGATTCTCTCTAAGTGAATACATCATTTATATCAACATTTTAAAAAAACGGGGGAAGGGGAGGGGATGTCTGTAAAAGTTTGATATTTGTTCACAAGGGAATGGGAGAGGATTGAACAAAGATGACATCATTAATACTGTTTGGCATCATCATGTGACATATTCTTTCCAGAACGTGGTCTTCCATATGGATTCTCTGAACTCTCTGTGATTCTGGACGAGTTGACCTGCCATAGCTAGAGACATGTTTAAGCAATCTGATATATCACCGCACCATCGTTGTATTAGGCGCACTTTTACACTGTTGTCGGTAATTCTTCCTTCAACTCTTTCCATGCTGTTATATCTTTTTATGTGACCAAAAAATGTGTTAAGATGTTGTTAAGGAGCCAGCACTCTTCGACGTTTATTGATCTTAATACTTTTAGGTTTTATTCTTTTTTGCTGTCTATGGAATACGTAAAATTCTTTTGAAGAATCCCATTTCGAAAGCAGCGATTCTCTTTGCTATTGTTTTATTGTCTATATGTCCATGCCTCACAACCGTATATTTCCCCTGGAAATACGCATGTTCTGATCATACGAGTCTGATCATGTTCTGATCATACTCGTACATAGTTTGGCTATGCTACTGGTACCTTGCCAAAGATTTTTCTTTTCGGTAAATTTCAATGTCGTCTTTGCAAATTTTCTCTTGATTTCAACAGCGCAATCTCCTGAGCTATTTTATGTGTGCCCAAATACTAGAAATTTGTTACGTCCTCTAGTTCGAAATTGTCAATTATTATCTTTGGTTACCATTTTATCCATTGTCATAATGTTTGTTTTCTTCATATTTAAGAACAGGTTTAGCACTTCACTGTGTGTGTGTGTGTGTGTGTGTGTGTGTGTGTTTTTTTTTTAAAGTAGTAACATTTGCTTAAGACCAGTGTTTCTCAACATGTTTTGTACCATGCCCCACCTAAAGGTAAAGGTAGGTTCCAGATCCATTGCAGCTACCTGCCGTCGGGGATGAAGATAACTCTTCATGTGCTGAACCGAATCAACTATTAGGTGGGGCGGCCGGTTCCCTTCCTTGTTGTCTTTACCTTCCCTAACTCATGCGTCAGGTACTCATTTACAGCTGAGTCGACTGGAGGAGTGGTCGTGTCAAGCAAGAAATAACGACCATGACATTTTTGTGTCCAGGCGTGGTTTCATACCTGGCACGATGTAACCCGGTGATAACAAGCAATCTCACTATCAATTAGGCCAGGGGTGGGCAAACTTTTTGTGCAGAGGGCCACATTGAAAATTGTTAAGCTATTGGAGGGCCACATAATATTTTGTATATTTATGTTTAAAATTCTCGGTAAGTAATCAATTAAATATTTTTATTTAAAAGAAAGGTAGTTTTACATAATGTAGATAACTTCAGAAATAAATTACATTTCTAACAGACTTACACTATAACAGTATATTTTCTAATATGGATAAAAGGTTTTGCAAATATTTTAACAATATTTGAAAAATATTATCTTGCATAAAGTTACAATAATGATTGGCTATGTAATTCAAGCAACTCCAACTGTATGTGCTCTGGGGCTTTATCAGCTTCTGCACTGAGAGGAGAACTGATAACATTGAAGTGCTGCTCCAAGTTCTTGGAATCTTCTTCCAAATTTTTAAACCAATACATCTAATTGAGCTTTGAATTTTTTTCTCATTTCATCAGAAATAGTTTCTTGTTTCAGGAAAGGGAGTGACAAAACATGTTTTCACTTGCTTGTCTGGAAAACAGAGAGAGTTTGGCTTGAAATTATTTTACATGAACATACATTTCCTGTGCAAACAAACCATTGCCCTTAAGTTTAACATTCAGTTCATTTAACTTTTCTATTATTTCAATGGCAAATATAAAGTCAAGCTTCCACTCTGCATCAACAATGTTAGCATTGAAGTCACATTACTATTTCTTCTTTAAGATGCCATACTCTCCTTAAAACCTTTCCGAGACTCAACCATCGAACTTTACTGTGGTACAGGACATCAGAATGTTCAGTTTCTAGATTGTCTAGTAATGCTCTGAACTGCCTGTGATTGCGTCCTCTTGATCTGATGAGGTTTATGACACTTGACAACTGGGTCAATAACATACTTTAAAAAAAACAAACAGATTTACACAAACTTTCCTGATGAATCACACAGTGAAGTGGTAATATTACATGGTCAGGATATTCTGACCTAATCCTATCATTGATCAACCTTATCAGTCCTATATTTTTTAAAGTCAAAGTACGAGGTATAGTAAATTACTCAATGTTAAACACTCATATTAAACGTAGTAAAATTTCATTGACGATATATATATATATATATATATATATATATATATATATATATATATATATATATATATATATATATATATATATATATATATATATATATATGATATCAAGTTGAAAAAAAATAATTTATATTTAATATATAAGAAAGTCGAATTAAAATACCAATGGATTTCTGCGTAATTTTAATGGAAAAAAAATCATTTGTGACGATCGTTCGTTTATTTAAAAAGTGTTTGAGGGCTGCAAAATATCCAATGGCGGGCCGTAGTTTGCACACCCCTTAATTAGGCTATCGCGCTCCTCTAAGTCTTACTAAAGCTCTGATGTCCGATGTAACATAGACATTTTTGTTTATATTCACAATTTAATTATTCTCTAAATTAAACCTAATTACAACTTGTTTGACCCCCCCCCCCCCCCCACCATTCCTTTCTGAATAAGCATTGTTCCCTTCACGCACGTTTTGAAACACTGCTTTAGACCATCTCTGTTTGCTGTTAGAGAACTGTGTCGTCAGCATATCTGATGTCTGGGATCTGCTGACCGCCGACGGTTAGAGGTTGGAAGCCAGCATATGTCATGTCCTCTGTTACGTCTTTCACATTGTTTTCAGCATAGATGTTGAATAGGTACAGTGATAGTGTACATCATTGTCTAACTCCATATTTACACCATTCGGATATTGTTCCGTTCACTTTTACTGCTGCCTCTTGGTCATGATACATCATTTCGATTAAATCTGTGAGATCTTGTGGAATTCCAATGTCGTCCATAATTTTCCAGAATTGGTGATTTCGTGGTGCACATTCGAATACCTGGTTGTTCTCAATGAAAAATGCGCGCATTATATGAGAATATAAGAAGATGTCTGAGGGAGGGATGAATATGTATTTCCAAGTGGGTATCTGCTACCTGGGGAAAAAAAGTATTTTTGCTAGTACTTTATGTATGCGGAAGGCACATTTCGTCAGAGGTACTTTCTAATGCCGCGCGGCTGCGCACCTTAAAGGAAACATTGGTTATAGCACCGGTCTTCAATCATCCCACGGCGTAAACTACGGTACCCATTTCGCTGGGTTATTAACTTAATTTACTTTTAAGCAACAGCAAGTGAACACCCTACGACTCTTCGGAAGTTTTGGTACGTTGAAAGACGAATTCCATTGTTTTGTATGACTAAAAAGCTCCGATATAACCAAAAACCAAAAAGCATGACTATGTTGGTGTAGCCCAACTATGTTGTATACATTTAATTATTTGACTTTCAAATTATTTCTCTCTTACAATGTGGGAAATGACATGTAATTTTTGCGTAATTTATCTGAAAAATATTATTTTGGGTTGGGGGGGGGGGGAGGTGGGTAATTAAAAAAACTCGGGGGGGATGAAGGGGTCAGCAATTGCAAGAGGACACTTATATATAAAATACTAACCACGAGGACACGCATACACAACATACTAACAAGAGGACACGCACACATACATAACACATTAACAAGAGGACACACATACACAACATTCTAACAATGAGGACACACACATAACATACTAACACGAGGACACACATACACATCATATTAGCACGAGGACACGTACACATACATCACATATTAACAAGAGGACACACATACACAATATGATAACAACGAGGAGGCGTATGCACATTCTAACAATGAGGACACAATTACAGAACATACTAACTACAAGATTCGCGTGCTTTGTTTATAAATATTGGTAACACTCATACCTGGTTCTCGCCGGGAAGTGTGAAGTACGCTGTGATGCTAGTTTACAGCTAAGCTTCGTTATTAGCGCCTTCGAGCCCAATACGTCTGATTTCGGTATAATCCTGTTATCTTGATATTTGTTTGACCTGCGTTATCACAACCCTCGTATTTTCAGTATAGGGTTGTTTCTAGTGACTGGTTTTTTTATTATTCGATCTATCCTGACACCCGTATTCTTGAAGCAGTAGTTGTGTAGTGGACATGTTGTGGACAGTCGACTATGCTAGCAAGTTCGATTTCCGTTGGAAACTATCATTTTTTATACTAGTACCTCTTCTGGTGAAAGTACACACTTCTTTTAACAGCAGACGTTAGTTCAGTTTGGTTTTTGGTTATATCGGAGCTTTTTAGTCATACAAAACAATGGAGGTCGTCTTTCAACGTACCAAAACTCCCGAGGAGTCGTAGGGTGTACACTTGCTGCTTAAAAGTAAATTAAGTTAATAACCCAGCGAAATGGGTACCGTAGTTTACGCCGTGGGATGATTGAAGACCGGTGCTATAGCCAATGTTTCCTTTAAGGTGCACAGCCGCGCGGCATTAGAAAGTACCTCTGACGAAATGTGCCTTCCGCATACATAAAGTACTAGCGAAAATACTTTTTTCCCCAGGTAGCAGATACACACTTGGAAATAAATATTCATCCCTCCCTCAGACATCTTCTTATATTCTCATATAATGAAGAAAATTACAATGAACATTGGCAATAGCTACAGACCACGTGTTGAAGACGACACTAGTCAGACGGTTGGCGGTTCTTCGTGGATTTTTCAACCAAGTCCTCCACAGTAGCTGTCAAATCCCCAAATAGCGGCACACATTTTTGTTGATGCAAACGATCATTGATTACTTTGCGTATATTTAATATCACCAACCAATGAAAATGCACGGGAAAAGTCGGATCGTCCAAAATAAATGACGATGTTTGAGATTTGCGTGCCTGGCTATTCTGGAGAAGTGTATCACCAATGCGTGTCCAATAAATCTCAGTCCCTTTTGTACGATGTCAAGAGCAACACTTGTAATTGTATTATTGTTAATAATGATATTGTTGTTGACGATATTGTCTGTAATGTTGATGGTGATAGAACCCCGTGGTAGTATAAGTCTACCACTCATGGCTTCATTGATATAGGGTGACATTTTACTTTCAGTATCCAGATTGATGTTTCAGGAGTAAGTTCTCATACTCTACCTTTTTTATTCTCTTCTCGACTTTACGCGCTCTTCATCTTATATTTACATGCCGAAATCGGATGTGCTAGGCCTACAAGGCGCATAATGGTGGCACAACGTAATCACGCTCCCGGCGGAAATCGCACGGATATCCGTGATGGTTACAATGGAGCGAACGCCAAACAAACAAACAAACATCTTATGTTTTTCTTCAGTTCTCTTACAGGAATTTTCCTTCTTATTTCCCTACATGTTTCATACCATGCTTCAATAAATCTCCCTACCATTGTCAACGAAAGGTAATGCTGCTAGTAAAACTGTATGAAAATAGTACTTACGTAGGAAAGAGGTAATGAAATCTTACTGAACGATGACTAACACACTTCCACTGTCGGATGTTCACGTGAAATAATACACACAACACAACACATCATATAATCATACAAACAACAATCCTGTGTTGTGCTGTATTATTTCACGTGAACATCCGACAGTGGAAGTGTGTTAGTCATCGTTCAATAAGACTTCATTACCTCTTCCTACGTAAGTACTACCATCATCGCACCATTTGTATTTTTATGGTAATGTATATTCGTATTTCATCCTGATGAAGGCTTTTTAATTGAAACGTCGCCTGTCGCTGTTTCTCATTGCTAGTTTTTATTTATAAATATTAGTAACATGTACCTATTTCCGTTTATCTAGATATTACGTAACGGTCTTGGTTACTCCTACACATGATTTGTTGTTGATCACGGAGAGGACGGGAGAGGATGGTATTTAACATGTATTTCTGGAGAAATATTCACCTGAAAAGAAATGCTGCGCAATTAGTGAAAAATCTGAACTGCGCAGTTTCTCGAAGTCGCCGACTATCTCCGACGGTGTGGGTAAATGTCACTGCGCGGTAGTGTAATCTGCAGCTAATCCGGCACTATTCATGAGAGTCATGGGGGGAATTCCCCTGGCGTAGTGATTAAGCCGTTCGCTTTGTGCACAAGGGTCGCAGGTTCGAATCCCGCTTGCAACATCTTGTTTATAAAGTGGGTTTTTTTTTCGGACACCCCGTGAAGTTGTATGCTATGAGTGGTGTCGACAGGAGGAGTGATTGTTTTGTTGAGAGGGCCTGAGTAGATATTGGTAACCCGAGTACAATGAAGTCAATCCTCTACGCATTTTTGAGCCATTTTATCAGTTTGATAAGTAACGGACTGGAGCAGTGGTGGGCAAGCTTCTTGGTCGGTCGGCCAGGTTGAGCTGTTTTTTGTGTGTTGTAATACGGGACCAAAATACATTATCCTCTCGTTAGCAACCAAAAAATGTGTCCAACGTCCTTTGAAACTCCGAGTTGTAGTCTGAGCTGATATAGTACCTTAAGATAGGGGTTAGAAAAAGTCTTTATAGTCGGGTCGTATTTTGCTCACCACTGGGCTAGAGGAATATTCCGAGTACGTGAATTTGTTTGTGGAACCTTATAGGCTTTCATATTTCTACCACCCAAATTCGGATGCGTCAGGTCATTGGTGCAAACAGAACTGCTACAGCGCATTACTGGTCTATTGACTCATCCTGCTGTGAACCTAGTAGGTTCATTGTCCTGCTATAACAGAGATGAGGTGGAAGTTTGAGAGAGAACGCAATGTTCAGGTTTTGCTAGCTATAATGTAATTACCGACGAAGTCTGATGTGTCGGGTCCTTAGGACAATAATTGTGACACACACGACTTCACCCTACGTACTATGGACTACATTCTGCTAGAGATCTAAGATGACCATGTCCTGCTGCAAGGAAGTTCTTGTGTGTTGTCGGGACCCGAAAAGGAAGTAAATAGCAACATCGTGACTTGCCATTCATGTCGTAAGATGCAATTAAGCAGGGGGGGGGGGTTACTTTCTCATTACATAGGTGGAAGTAACCTAAATACAATTCCGAGTTAAATATTTCAGACCTAAAGCCGTATATATTGCACCCATGCTGTAAACCACGACACATCCGAAACGTTGGACTTGTAGCACCGCAATAGCTCGTCATTATCAGGTCATGGCCAATAATGTTGTCACGTTTTATCACTGTCATGAGGATTCTGTCCATTACAGGTAGTAGTTTTTAACATTTAACATACAATATAGGTAGTATTTAACATACAATATATGTAGTTTTTGACATTTAACACAATACAGGTGGTACATTTTTGACATATTTTGTCCAATACAGGTAGTAGTTTTTGACATATTGTGTCCAATACAGGTAGTAGATTTTTGACATTTTGTCCAATAAAGGTAGTAGTTTTTTTTACATTTTGTCCAATACAGATAGTCGCTTTTTGACAATTTGTCCAATACATGTAGTTGTTTTTGACATATTTTGTCCAATACAGGTAGTTGTTTTTTACATATTTAACATACAATACAGGTAGTAGTTTTTTTTGGGACATATTTAACATACCATGCAGGTAGTAGGTTTTTGACATATTTTGTCCAATGTTACCGAACGACGACTATCACTGTCGGATGCTCACGTGAAATAATACACATAAGAAAACACAGGATATAATCATACAAATGACAATAAACAGAACATACTCGACGTTTCGAACCAAAAGGCCTTTATCAAGATACGCACATAAAATCAAAAGACGAGGAGTAGAAATAACCACACCACATAATCGTGTCCGAGTGAAATATGGATGTGAGATACAGGAAGTACATAAAGGTGTACACGAAACGAACAAAAAGATGACGTAAATGACAGAACAAAGTGACGTAAAGTTTTGTTCAATGCAGGTTGTAGACCTTTGGCATATTTTGCAAGGAACCAGTCGGGGGATGGAGAACAGATAAAATCCTGGATTGATAACACCAAGGAATGGCCTGGACGTGATATTTCTACACTCCTCCGAATGGCTGTGGATGTATTTGTTTGTAGAGCTTTTTGTGCCGCTGTATCCAATATGGTACCCCTAAGACCCTGGGTCTTGTTATTATTATTTTGACTGACCCCCTTCCCAAACCCTTTTTTCATTTTTCCTGGCACGCGACAGATGGGGTTAACAATGTAAGGGCTCGTAAATTATTTGTTCCCCAGCCACTGACGGACCTGCTAAACTAACTAACACTGACGACATGCCTATTTAATGATCGCGGCGTGAGTCTGTGACCACCTGGACGTGCGTGACGATCCTGAAGTGCTCACGCGCCAATAGACTTCTATTGTGTGCCTCAATGCCGCACTTTTTATTCTTCCTGGACACAGTGTCCATTGCAATGAATCGGGCAGTGTCCTAAATTATGGCCCACTATTAGACAGATGTGGCACGAACAAAGGAACCGTCGATGTTCAATGATCCGGCGAGTAGGACAGAGGTAAAGATGTATGAAATATATAACTGATCTTAAAAGAAAGAATGAAAGAAAACGAAAAGAAGTGATGATTCTATTTCCTTGTTTAATCTGTATTTCTTTAGCATTTATACAGTCTTGAAACAAAATCAAATCGTTACATGTGACATGAAGTTTCTGAGACCAGACTCATCTGATTCAACTAGATAAAATAAGAAATGAAGAAATTAGGAAAAGAGTTGGTATATCATGTATCGAACATATTGAGAGAAAGCAAGTAAAATGGTT
This sequence comes from Meghimatium bilineatum, assembly GCA_034231615.1. Classification (NCBI taxonomy): domain Eukaryota; kingdom Metazoa; phylum Mollusca; class Gastropoda; order Stylommatophora; family Philomycidae; genus Meghimatium; species Meghimatium bilineatum. The sequence goes on along the minus strand of CM067319.1, from coordinate 11,019,846 downwards.
CGGCCACCCTATGAGAATGGATCCAAACCAAATACCAATAAGAGCATGCTTCTTACTATGTGATGATTCTTACTGTGTGATGATGATTACTGTGTGATGATTCTTACTATGTGATGATTCTTACTATGTGATGATTCTTACTATGTGATGATTCTTACTGTGTGATGATTCTTACTGTGTGATGATTCTTACTATGTGATGATTCTTACTATGTTGTTTCTTACTGTGTGATGATGATTACTATGTGATGATTAAAATTCCATGGACATCCAAGAAAATATAATGTAGGTCGTCAGAGGTGTTGGAGTAAAAAGACATTATAGCACAAATTTTTTGGGCATGTGATGATAAAAGTAAACTTGTGAACATTTAATAACCACCGGAAAGATCAAGGGGAGAAGAGACTGGAAGACAAAGAGAGAAGTTGCTGGATGGGTTGCCACTGTGGCACTAGAGAATGTCACAAACTGAACTTAATAACACAAGAGGCAGAGTTGTGGAGAAACATGATCACCTACGACATTCGGCACGGCACTTGATTAACGTAATCGATTCTCCGAGTTATATGTCTTACACTTGATTAACGTAATCGATTCTCCGAGATGTCATACACTTGATTAACGTGATCGATTCTCCGAGTTATGTCATACACTTGATTAACGTAATCGATTCTCCGAGTTATGTCATACACTTGATTAACGTAATCGATTCTCCGAGTTATATGTCATACACAAAAGACTCCCAATTACGTAACTTGTGCGGGTTGTTATATTTGTTTTCGATGAAATGCTGTTTGTATTCAACAAGAGGAAAGCACTGTATTCAACAAGAGGAAAACACTGTATTCAACAAGAGGAAAACACTGTTTGTATTCAACAAGAGGAAAACACTGTATTAAACAAGAGGAAAACCACTGTATTCAACAAGAGGAAAACACTGTATTCAACAAGAGGAAAACACTGTTTGTATTCAACAAGAGCAAAACACTGTATTCAACGAGGAAAACACTGTTTGTATTCAACAAGAGGAAAACGTATATATACATGTTGTAAACGAAACCTTGCTGTTGTTGCATGCTGGTTGTTCTTGTGGACCACCGATAAGAGCTTCAGATTCTTCGTGAGCGATACTTTACACGAATTGTGTTTGCTGAATGTGGAAAGAAAATGGCTTGATATGAAACCAAGCGTGGAATCGTAACCAGTGAATCAGGACTTCAGGAAACGGAGAGCATTGATAATGTAATGAATGAATGAGGGAACAAATGGCTGTACGGTCTGAACTGTCACGTAGAATGAAAAACATATTCATGCTGGTCATACAATAAGAAATTGTAGTTAAGTTCATGGTAGGCAAGAGGTGATAGCACTCTTTCAGGTTCATGGGAGGCAAGAGGTGATAGCACTCTTTCAGGTTCATGGGAGGCAAGAGGTGATTACACTCTTTCAAGTTCATGGGAGACTAGAGGTGACTGCACTCTGGGAGGAAAGGTGACTACACTCTTTCAAGTTCGTTTCGTTGTTGGTGTTCACCGTACTAGTTTCTCTAAATATTTCTGCTTAGTAGTCCTACGCACTGATGCCACACTTTAGGGGGGGGGGGTGTCCATAAATTACGTCAACAGATTTCAAATAATAATAATAACCCGCCAGGGTCGTAGGGGTGCCACACTGAATTAATTTATTTTCCTTTAGCGCTGAAGTTAGCGCACAGGGCAGAGGTCAGATCTCTCCAATTCTGTCTGTTCAAAGCTATTCTGTGCAGTTCTTGAATAATATGTATATTGATTGCTTTACTTTCTCTAAGTATTGTTCTTCTGAGCGTTTATTTTTGGTCTACGTCTGGCTATTTTGCCTGTAGGTATCCGTTCAAGAGATTGGTGGTGTATTCTGTTGATGTCTGCGTGTATGACATGCCCCATGTGGGACCAACTGCGTTTTCTAATAACATTTGTGATGAAATGTTGATGTGTCTCTTCACTGATTTTATCATTCGATTTGAGTTCGCTCCAGTAGGTGTTAGTTATCCTACGAAGACATTTATTATCGAAACTCAGTAATTTCTTTTCTGAAGATGAAGAACTTTTCCAGCTCTCACATCCATATGATATCGTATTGTCGTTCTTCAACTGTGTGCGTCAGTACGCCATTGTTTCTTTCAGACTTTTGCCCCATGACACCCGTCATACAGCCGCTGACCTCGCTCTTGTTACGTTAAAGAAGACCCAAATTCTTCTGTCACCGCCATTTTCTTGTCACCTGTGACAGCCATCATGTTATCCCTAAAGGATTTTCTCTATCCATCCGCCGGTTTCGTGAACCCACGTGAGCAACCCTTTCTCCAACACCTTAAAGACCTCTGCCGCTGACGATTTCTTGAACCCACGTGAGCAACCCTTTCTCCAACACCTTAAAGACCTCTGCCGCTGACGATTTGTTCTCTAGATATGAACAGAAGAAATATTCTTGGACTCACAAGCCCCGTGCATCCCAGGCTCTTGATCTTTACATGAAGAATATCCTCCATGACATTAAATCACTTCATCACAACCGCATCAATCGCCCCAATATCACCCCTGACGAATCTCGCGCCTTGGCGCATCTTCGCCGCCGGGATGATATTGTCATCAAACCAGCAGATAAGGGTGAGGCCGTTTTAGTGTGGAGTAAGGACCTTTACCTCTAGGAGGGCCACCAACAACGCTCAAACCTCTTTTTCTACACTGATCGCACATCTGATTCGACTGTACCTAACCGGAAATTGGTTAACAGCACAGTGAAAACACAGTTAACAGCACAGTGAAAACACACAGTTAACAGCACAGTGAAAACACACAGTTAACAGCACAGTGAAAACCCTTATCCTTAACAAGCACCTACCTATCACTGCCAAGGCTCTTTGCATGGATCAAAGCTGTTTAGGCAGACCTGTTTTCTATATGCTGCCTAAAATCCATAAAGAATCAAATCTGGGCAGACCTATAGTCTCTGCTTGCTCTTGTCCCACTGAGCGCATCTCCGACCTCCTTGACAGCATTTTCCAGCCCATAGTCGAACATCTGCCTAAAGATCTTGATAAAGACCTTTTGGTTGAAATGTTAAAAATGTTTTGTGTATTATAATTTGTATGTTTTCTTCTTTGCTTATTATAACCCCCTAGTTTTAGTTATAGCCCGTCGTGTCTTAGTGGAATATTTTTAAAAACCTGTGTTTTACATTAAGTACAATTGTACTGTTTTTCTGCAAATTTCGTACTTTGTTTTGGGAAAATTGTTGTTTTTTTTTGGGTGGAGGCACATTTTTTACAAGGTGTAGAAGAGGGGTGGGGTGTGGCTTTTAAATAATATATTAAGGGAGTGGGTGCCGCATATTTTTTTTGCAGATGTTGACGGGGTAGATGGGGTCAAAAATTGATAACCAATTTGTGAGGTAAATTATGGACAACCGCCTATCTTATCTTATCTGAATTGTCGGTACTTTTAATTGGCTAGCATCAGGAAAAGTGACAAATGAACAGTCGAATCAGTCAGGATGGGTTATACTGTTTGGGATCAGTGGATGCACTCTTCCTGAGAAGGATTTGGTTGTCTTGTTCTTGTATTCCTACATTCACTCTCTGATAACCAACGCGAAAGTTCGTGTGATTTCCACCCAAGAAGCGTGAAGTACGGTGTGCTGCTGATTTAACTATGAAACTGCGTCATTTTGTGCATTCCGGCCCAGCTGATCTGTTTTTGGTATTTATTAGACTATTACAATGTATCATCGGCGTGTTCTTTTTCTTCTTCTGTGATCAGTTTCCTATGCTCATAAGTCTATACAGGAAGGTGGGCTGCCTCCATAAATTCAGTCGTCAGCAGGAGGTCCTCACGGTTGCCCCACAGCTTCAGATCTGTCTCTTGGGGCCATATTTTGGTTCTCACGTCATCAAAGAGTCTGCAGAATATGTTCTGGAGTCTGGGGAGCCTTTTGACATGGGCATTGGTCAGTTTGGGCAGCCTTAATTTTGTGGAGATGTGCTTGTAGTCTGCAGTGTCCTGTGCGAAGTCTAAAAATTGTGGTTTGTTGTGACCTGTTTAGCTTTAGAATAGGGTCCTGTGGAAAGTTACTGCCTGTTCTCTGACTCCATGTATGTTTGTATTTTCCTTTGATGATAGTTTTTGCTTCAGTCAGTGATATTCTGTTCTGGAATTGTTCCTTTTTGCACCTGCTTTTGCCAGTCTGTCAGCTCCTTCATTTCCTGCTATTCCACAGTGTGCAGGGATCCACTGCAGCACAACTTTATTGCAGGCAGACAGTTGATTTAGAAGTTCTACAGTTGTTTTTGTTAGATCTTTAGGTTCCTTTTTGATGGTTTGGAGTACTGACATGCAGTCACACAAGAAGACTGTTAGCTCCTTTGAGCTCCGTTCCTCTAGAGCCTTTGATGCTTCCAAGATTGCATGTAGCTCTGCCCTGTAATTTGTTGATAATTTGCCAGTAGCGATTGAGAGTTCTAGTTTTGGGGTGTTTGGTATGAGTTAGTATCCCAGCTCCTCTTTTCTTTACTACACCCTCTGATGATCCAATCGGCGTGTTCAATAAGTCAGCCATAACACTGGATCGATACAAAATATTGAAATGTTTATCTAGGCTACTTAGTGCAATAAATAAAGTATACCCTCGCCCTTGTGATGCCGCCTGAAAGAGGAATATAGAAGAATAGCATGCAATATTGTTTTCCTTTCATGCATGTCGCAAGAGGCGACTAATGAGGTTATAGGGAGGGGTTTGCCGTCTCATCTCAGTAGGGTCAAAATGACACTGAAGTCTTCCTGAAGTTGGTTGCATAGACCATGACAACGATTTCCGTTCTCAGGACAACTTCCTGCTAATCTGCAGGAGTTTGAGAATGAATGCAGGAGAAGAGGAGGCCACAGTTATGGTTATGTAGAGGGGTGATGAAAGTTCCATGGACAAGGAGGTGCTTAAGAGTCAAATGATGAAAGTATCATACACGAGGAGGTGCGTAGGAGTCAAATATGAAAGTGTCATATACGGGGAAGTACTTATGAGTCATATGATGAAAGTACCATGAAATAGGAAATGCGTGGGAGTCAAATGATGAAAGTACCATGGAAATGCGTGAGTCAAATTATGAAAGTACCATGAACGAGGAAGTGCTTAGGAGTCAAATGATGAAAGTACCGATGAACTAGGAAATGATGAAAGAACCATGAACGAGAAAATGCGTAGGAATCAAATGATGAAAGAACCATGAACGAGAAGATACCGAAAGAGTCAAATGCTATACGGAAGCTATTTAATAATATTAGAAAGACAATATTTTTTATTTTTGTGTGGACACGTTATAAGACATGAAGGTCTGGAGAATATAGTTACAACTTGGCAAGATTGAATGCAAGAGAGATGGAGAACGTTATCGTAGAAAATATTCGTTATTTTTTGGCAACGATGCATGACAACGATACTGCTATTGAAAAAAAAAATCGGTAAATAGGGTTGATATTCATGATAGCTAATGGGCAAAGATTAATTAGCAATGACCTTTATATAAGCAGGACATATATATATATATATATATATATATATATATATATATATATATATATATATATATATATATATATATATATATATATATATATATATATATATATTAATACACGGTTGGTTACGCTGAAAAAGATGATGAAGCTGCCTGCAAACAATCCTCTGCGACTAATGATCTTCTCATACAACTGTTAGTGTTTTTCATTGTACTTGACGCACCCACCACCAAAACCCGCATCAATTCAGCATCGTTTGTTGCACGCGTCACCTGCCCTAGTCATGCCAACATACAGTCGGAGAGACCAATACAAACACACAGCTTCCCATCTGTACATGTCGCACCTGCTTCCAGATCATCTGTTGTCTCCCCTCCCCGCGCCATAATTATCGCCCTTCTATACATTTCCCCTATAGATATATCGATGTTGCCGTTATTGTCCACTAAAAAGTGCGGAATATGATATTTTAATGCTTATTATGTTCTGCAACAAATAATCATAAATTGTCTACTCCTATGATAGATAATACACACAATTTAACAAATTCACTAATTGTGAAGTTTCTTGTTAAAAAGTTAGATAAATTTGCGCTGGGGGGGGGGGGCGCAAAATGTCCCGCTCTTTTGCATAAGAGAACAGACGATACGGATTTTGGTGTACCATTTTATAGCATCGTTAAAATGTGAAACAATAGGAACAATCTACAGGTAACAGTAAGCTTTCTCCTGAAAAGTTCTGCAGGCTCATCCCAAATATCAAAGGTTTTCTTGGCGGATTGGAATTTTTGTGTGTTTTTCATTGGTTGGTCGCAAAGTAAAAGAGGAAGACCAAGAAGAAGTGGATTGAAGGAGTTCCCAACATTCTGAGCCATCACAATATTACTGCATATCAAGCGGCCAAACGCGCCATAGCCCAAAAACAGATCATCGTTATGTCCTGTGATGCATTGCAGCATAATCAGAGAAGAGACAACAGGTATATATATATATGTCAAAGTGTAATATAAACACAGTAACCAATGATTAAGTGTCAGTACGTATGTCCCATCGAGCCTGGATCCTTGTCGCAGAGATGGAGCTTACTTCTGCTAACAGAGGCTGAAAAATAAGACTAGCCAGGGCCTCCTATAATTGAAGAACAGTCTTCCCTAGCATGTATATGTGCTGGAGACGAAGGCAACCAATTAAGAGGCGCAAACAAAAATCAATCAGGATGCGCGCACAGACGTAGTGTGCAGCAAACTATATGGACACCTGTTTGAGCTGCAACAGACAGTGATGTTTATTAAGGAGACAAAATTACAGATATAGACATTTTAAGCTTAAAAAAAAAACCCAGTAAGTAAGCATATTCTGATAAAGGGATTGCTCCCCAATACCGAGTACGGACGTAGTCTGAAAGCCTGTTGCTATCAAATAGACGCCATAAAAGACATCACAGACATTACGATTACTGAGATCACTGCGTAGTAATGAAAACTAAGGACAGCGTAGAGTGGAAATAATGCATCTGTGGTTTATGCTACTATAAGAACTATATGACTTGATCACTTCTAAGGTTGTGCATACCTGTTACCTTCTTCTTCATCGTTCATTCTCATACCCCCCTGTTGAACCTCTTTTGTAGCAGGGTATATTCTGAAACCCCCTGCTGGACCTCTCTTGTAGCAGAGCAATGGTTCTACTAGATTTCCAGTAGGATGTAGTCCAGAGAATGGAAATGTGTTGTACTGCCATTCTATTTACGCCAATGGTCCGTTTTTGGGAGGTGTGACCAAAGTCAAATTCTTAATTGATTTCCCTCACGTACATTTGTAGGGAAGACCAAAGGAGGATGCTGGACAGCCTGACATTGTGGCATGGTAGATCATCCGTATCGGAAATTATTAACAGCACAAGAAACAGAACGCTGTGGATGATACTAATTCTGTGTGAGGGTGGATTTGGCTATGTGTGGGGCTGAATTTCATTATCCGATTCCACTTTCTGTAACCCAATAATAATTCTGAAAATAGATGTATCAGAGAGAAAGGTGCTAGTCCATTTGTAAAACTATGATACAAATCATCCCGTTTTTCGTGCTCCAGCCTGATGTCCAGCAGTAAGTTGAGAATGATGTCAGAATTGATTTACATTTGTTGTGATTTTGAGATAGGTTCTGTCTTTTGTAATTTTTTGATAGGGTGTCTATTGTGATTTTGAAATAGGTACTGTCTTGTGGAATGTTGAGATATGTTGTCTATTGTAATGTTGAGATAAGTTCTGTCTATTGTAATGTTGAGATAGGTTCTGTCTTTAGTGATGTTCAGATAGTTTCTGTCTTGTGGGATGTTGAGATAGGTTTTGTCTTGTGGGATTTGGTAATAATCAGTAGTCTCTTTTTGAGCACCTTTAGATAGACGTATTGGGGAATAATGTTTGGTCGGTATTGGGGAATAATGTTTGGTCCGTAGTGGGGAATAATGTTTGGTCCGTATTGGGAATAATATTTTAACCCGTATTGAGTAATAATGTTTGGTCCGTATTGGGAAGTAATGTTTGTCCTTAGTCGGAGAATGTTTAGCCTGTATTGAGAAATAATGTTTGGCCTGTATTGGGGAATAATGTTTGGCCTGTATTGGGGAATAATGTTTGGCCTGTATTTGGGAATGTATGGCCCATATTTTTCATTGACAGCGGCACACGTAGGTATGATGTGGTAAACATTGCGCTCATTCAGGGCCGGATTTAGACTTGATAGGGCCCTAAGCTATTTGAGATATGGGGCCCTAATCTATTTGAGATATGGGCCCCTTTAATGATTAAGACTATATAGATAGTGAAATTTAAAAAATTTGCCACCTTCTCCAAGACAGTAGGAGCCCTAAGCTATAACTTGTTTCGCTTATAGGTAAATCCGGCACGGAACTCATTGCATTGACTTTTACTGGTACCCATTTCCACAAGGTTCAGTTGATGGTTTCTTCTTCGTTCGCTTTCAGACTTCGATCACTCTGATAAAGTCAATAGGCTCCGAGCAGTGCCATCACATTTCTCCAACATCAATCACTATGATAAATTCAACCCCAGGTCCCTAGCAGTGCCATCAAATTTCTAAAATATTTAGTTATCTCCAATTTCCTTGAATCACATGAATTGGAAGCCGGTCAATCAAACCACTAAGCTACCGAAGCCCGTATGGCCTGGTATACTATCAGGGGAAAAGGTAAGTAACTTACTTTCTTAGATGGTTGAGTTATCAGTCAAGCTATTATGTATTTGTGTCGTTCGTGCTCAAACGCTCATTACATCTCCCTTGTATCAAGATGGTCCAACTAGATGGATGTAGGCAAACTCCCATTAGATCTCCCTTGTATCAAGATGGTCCAACTAGATGGATGTAGGCAAACTCCCACTAGATCTCCCTTGTATCAAGATGGCCCAACTAGATGGGTGTAGGCAAACTCCCACTAGATCTCCCTTGTATCAAGATGGTCCAACTAGATGGGTGTAGGCAAACTCCCACTAGATCTCCCTTGTATCAAGATGGCCCAACTAGATGGGTGTAGGCAAACTCCCACTAGATCTCCCTTGTATCAAGATGGCCCAACTAGATGGATGTAGTCCAGGGAAAGTAACTGAGCTGTTCTGCATTTTTATTCCTTCACTGGCAGGACACATGCGGTTTTGGCGGTTTCCTGTAAGTCTACATCTTCGTCACCGTTCATTCTCAACTCCCACTAGATCTCTTGTAGCAGGAAACATTCTCTCAACTCCCGCTGGATCTCTTGTAGCAGGAAACATTCTCTCAACTCCCGCTGGATCTCTTGTAGCAGGAAACATTCTCTCAACTCCCGCTGGATCTCTTGTAGCAGGAAACATTCTCTCAACTCCCGCTGGATCTCTTGTAGCAGGAAATGTTCATACTAGATTATCCAGCAGGATGTAGTCCAAAGAATGAAAATGCTCCGTGTTGCCGTTTTATTTGCGCCACTGGCCCGACACACTCGTCTTCTACAGATTCCTGTAAATAATCTCTGAAGCTATTCTGACGATAACAGTTTAAGCTGAAACTTTATAATCACACACAGATTTGGGATATCGCCATTGCAGACCTACGAGCAGAATCACAACAAGCCTAGATTCGTGATGATTGATTATTTCCATGATTTTCGCTGGTCACTACCGCCTTCATTTGCAGAGCCTTTGAAATGTGAGATCCATCTCTCACCCCTACCGCATTAATAAATGCTATGAGTTACTTTACTTTCTTTTTTTATGTACGTACTCTTGTCTTGTGTAACATGCTAACGCAGACCAACGAAATGCACGGATATAATCAAAAATATGACGCATTAGTAACGCTGGATTTTGCTCGTGGGGTAGAAGGAAAGGCTGTCCATAAATTACGTCATCAATTTGGGGGTTTCAGAAAAAAATGTTTGCCAGTTGGGTTTTTACAAAAGATGAATCCGTCAACCAAATATTTCTTGTATATATCATTTCATTATTTGTAATTTTTATTCACCAAAAATGTAGTTTTTCTGGGGGTACTTTTATTTGGGGGGGGGGGGGGCGGCTGTTTGACATAATTAAAGGGCGTAATCCCTGAATTCATGACAATCTGTTGACAGGGGGTGGGTCACAAACAAAACAAAAATGTATGGGCATCCTTTATGTCTATGTATACTGTAGATAACACGAATGGATATAGGAATTATAAATTATTTTTTGAAATTTACCATTTTTTTGTTGTTGTTCAGTTCAGTTGCGAGCCAAATTAAAGAGGTCACAGTGTGAGAGAATGTGTGTCTAGAAAACGTTGACCCCTTTATGACCTCAATTGATGCCATCTTCTAGAAAGCTCCGTATAAAGCAGTAATCTTGCGCATTCACTTTGCACTCCATATCGACAGATTGCGCATCTGGTGTGAGATTTTTTTTTAACCGCACCGGAGCCTCATCCTGTAAAAATACTGACTAGATTTGGTGACATCCGAGCTCTGGTTGCTCGAAATACGAGAAGGGCACGTGCGGCAGGCGGGGAGGGGAGAAGGGGAAGGGAGTGAAGTGGAAATGGGCGAGGGGACATGCCTGTCGTTTAGTCTCAAGGGAAGCGATGTCTTTGAAATGGCCCATTTTATCCCCATCGTACCCCATATTTCAAGTAATATTTATTGGTCTAATTTTACGAAGTGGAATCGTTGAAATTATGAAAGTGTTTCTGTGAAATTGTTAGGGAATTTTAAAGGAAGCGATGGTGTAAAATAACAAAAATAAAAATTATATTTTGAGAGAGATCTTTTAAAAAAAAAAAATTTTAATCCAGTTTTTATGCAACCTTCGTGAGACCGCAGCCCGTTAATTCTTCCTCTTCTTCTTCTTCTTCAGCTTCCATGAAACTTACTTGATCTCTCTTGTAGAACGAAATGGTTCTACTAGATTCTCATCAGGATGTAGTCCAGATAATGCAAATAAGTTGTATCGCCGTTTCATTTGCCCCAATGGCCCGACACATCAGTTCTCGGCGAAATTATGCTAATGTGTTTTTCCTTAAGACAAGGGCCTGGTCCAAACAAATACTATATATTCTTAAATACATTTAAGACGTTGTTTTGGTTTTTAATTAAGTTTATATATTAAATCAGCGTTAATAGTAATAATCTGGAATATGATTATAATGAGTATCGATACACTTATCTATAGGTAAATTTATGTATAGGTAGGCTTAAGTATCGTTGCAATTATGTATCGTTATTCTTATGTACCGTTGCAATTATGAATCGTTAACTCTAAGTATCATTGCAATTGTATCATTGCAATTATGCATAGGTACACGTATACATTTTTAATTACGTTAATTTCTTCTTCTTCAGTGTTCATTCTCAAACTCCCGCTGAATTTCTTTTGTAGCAGGACCATGGTCCAACTAGATTTCCAGCAGGATGTAGTTCAAAGAATGGAAATGCGCTGTGTCGCCGTTTTATTTGCGTCATTGACCCGAACCATCCGTTTTCGGCGGATTAAGTTAATTTAAATCTTCATCATTAAGTGCCGCCCCCGCAACGACTGCAGCGACCGCCAACATCCCGTTTCTTGCCTTGGTGGTGCACTCTGTCAGACTGTAACCTTCCCATCTTGTGGTGTTTCTCTCCCACTTGTATCTCTGCCTACTTTGTGCTCGCATCCCCTCGACTTTACCTTCAGGCAAGGTCTTCAACAAGGTGTTCACAATATTTTATTTCTGTAATATTTATTTCTTATAATAATTATTTTTCTTCGGAGTGTTAGAACCACTATATTTATTTTCTTCTCTTCTCATGAACTTCTCCCTATTCTTCTATATATCCACATATCAAAGGCATCAAGCATGTCTAGTTTTTGGTTCATTGTCCATGAGCCATACATTAATATAGAATAGATGTAGCATTTTATAATTATCATTTTTATTTTGTAATTTGTTTAGATGCCAATATTTCATTATGTTATTGAAATTTGTTCTAACCATTCCAATTCTCTTTTTAACTTCTGTTTCACGTCAACCGTCATTTGTAATTATCTGCCCGAGATTGTGGTACTGTTCTACGGGTTGTAGTATTTCTACTCTCAATTGCACTCCATCAAGCACTGAAAGCCTTCACTGAACCACGACTGCCAAGACCAAAGAAGATAGCCATATTCACAGATTGCAGATCCCTACTGGAATCAATCCAGAGCAACAGAAACGAAAGCCTTCTGTACAATATCAGACATGAGCTAAGACAGATCCAAAAATCAACAGCTATTGCCCTTCAGTGGATACCATCACACTGTGGAATCATGGGAAATTAGAAAGCGGATGCTCTGTCAAAGGCAGGAAGCGAAATGGAGCAACACAGACACCCACTGTCTTACGGAGAAGTAAAAACAATAATCCACAACACATACACAGCAAAGTGGAAGAAAGAAATGGAAGGGAAATACGAACATGATGCAATACATCTCCAGAGATATCAACAGACCACAATATTTCGCCTTAGAACAGGCCACTGCAGACTGTTGGGTCATCTTTATCGATTAAGGATCTCATACACAGATGAATGTCCATGTTGATCCGGAACCCAGACTCCAGAACACATACTTTAGGACTGCCCAACATACAAAGAGCAGAGACAGCAGACCTGGCCAGAGGATACAGACTTGAGGCATAAGCTATGGGGCAGCCGCTCTGACCTGGAGAAGACAGTGGACTTCGTCTTGATGACAGGTCTGACGGTATAGCATGACCACATGCTGAACGCAGAAGAAGAAGAAGTATTTCTACATGTTAGTAACTGTAATTTAAATCAGCTGTGTGCAAAAATTTGCCCTAGGTCCGCAAGCACTGTCCCATGAGAAGTCTTCAAATACTGCTTGGTATTTGAAAGATTACAAGAATTATGTTAATCTCCCCTAACCTCAACAATGCTCAGTCCGACCCGGCCTACCAACCCATTAGACCCACGCCCTTATAGTTTAAACAAATAGCGAGAAACATTAAAAAATTGTAACTAATCATAGAAGTCAGCTTAGCAGGGAGTCAATTTGCCAGTTTAGCAGGTGTCAATATGCCGCAGAAACACATGCATATCACATACACAAGGCGAATATTTATATATGGAAAACTAGTGTAATAAACATAAATATACAAGTATGCATGTTTTACTTGTGAGAAATAGTACCAGGACTAATTAACACTTTGAATTATACAATACGGCACTGTAACACAGCAATCATAATTTGTTACAATATTTATTGGCACGTGTAGTGCATATCATACAAGTTGTACGTATAAATTTTGAGCTATTACTGAGTAATTCGAAATACATCCTGCTAACAAGGAGAAGTTTGAGGACGAAGGTAGAAAACGTATGGCTTATTCCAAGAAAGAAAAGTTGTGGTATATCTGGCACTTTTTCTCATGAGTAAATTATTATGAAATTTTATGTTTAATAATATACCATTATTTTCTGAACTTCCTATTTAGAAGCTACAGAGAATATCTTTAAACATATAGAAGGAACGCCAGGGCTCAAGATCAATGGGAAAATAATAAACAACCTGCGATATGCAGACGATACTCTTCTTTTAGCAGAAAGTGACCATGAACTACAAAGACTAATAGGTCGATATGGTCTTATCAGGTCTTATCAGGTCGATAAATCAAGTAAAGAATATGTACTGGATGTAAACATAAAAAAAACTATGACAATCATGTCATAGAAGAACAGGAGCTAAACATAAAAATACACGGAGAGAACCTACGAGTAATATGTGGGACACACAATCACAAATAATGGCAGATGTCAAAGATTAAAAGGAGAATAGGAATGGTCAAAAGTACCTTCAATGACACGAGGAAAATAGTAACATTTAAACAAATTACAAATACACTAAAAATGAGAATTATAAAATGCTACATCTATTCTATATTAATGTAAAGCTCAGAAACATGGACAATTAACAAACAATGAGAAGACATCATTGATGCTTTTGAGGTGTGGAAATATAGAAGAATAGGAAAAACACAATGGGAAGGGAAGAAAACAAAGAGGTTCTAACAACACTTCGTATGAAGAAAGAATTATTAATGCAAATAAAGATCACACAAATAACATGTTTTGAACATATTAAAATACATGGCACCTTGTTTAAGACTTTATAAGGGTAAAATCGAGGGTAGGTTAGCAAGAGGTAGGCAGCGATACAAATGGGAGAGTAACATCACAAGATGGACAGGTTACATTCTAGCAAAGTGCACCACCCAGACACAGATTTGGGATGTTTGAGGTCAGTTTCAGACATTTGTTGCGGAGACGGCCTTTGGTGATGATATTAGTGGCAGCTTTTTACAGCCTACGGATGTAGATGGCGAATGTCCACAGATCAGACTAAAAAGTAAGCATATATCACGTGACATTAAAGTAAGCATATATCACGTGACATCGAAGTAAGCATATATCACGTGACATTAAAGTAAGCATATATCACGTGACATTAAAGTAAGCATATATCACGTGACATTAAAGTAAGCATATATCACGTGACATTAAAGTAAGCATATATCACGTGACATTAAAGTAAGCATATATCACGTGACATTAAAGTAAGCACATATCACGTGACATCAAAGTAAGCACATATCACGTGACATCAAAGTAAGCATATATCACGTGACATCAAAGTAAGCATATATCACGTGACATTAAAGTAAGCATATATCACATGACATATTCTTTCCTAAACGTTGTCTTCATCGTGAATACTGTGAATGTCTCTCAGTCCCTAGCAAGCAGGCCTGCATTGGCCAAAGACATGTTCATACATTCTTCGATGTCGCTGGTCCGTCATCTTCTTGGTCTTCCTCTTCTTTCTCCTGCCACTCTGCCCTTGATAATCGACCTTTCGATACCGTCATGCAGCTTTAAGCTACTGTAGCTTTCTTCTTATTATGGTATTTAATAACAATGGTATTTAAAAGCCACCCTTCATTTAGTTTCAGTAATTCCAAAATGTCAATGTTCTTCTTTTTCACAGTCCATGATATTCGTAGAATCTTTTTTGTAGCACCTCATTTCAATGAATTTATTCTTTTGGATATTGTCTTGTTTAAAGACCAAGTCTCGCATCCATATGTTGTCACTGGGAAAACACATGATCTTAAAAGGGTTACTTTAGTGTCATTATTACTACTTTGCCACAACTTTCACATTTGTGTTAACTTTAATGTTGCAATTGTGAATCTTCTAATCTCGACTAAAAATCTCCGGAACTATTTATATTTGCTCCCAGATATTCGAATTTGCTTACACATTCTAGTTCTATATTTTCTAATTTGATTATCGGTTTGATCTTTGTTTTGTCTGTTATCATAATTTTTGTTTTATGTGCCTTTAGATATATATTTTTGATCTCGCTGTATTTCTTTGTTGCTGTGATTAGCTGTTTCAGTGCCTCAGGATGTGTAGTAAGAATGACCGTGTCGTCTGCATCTTATTTGTGGAATCTTGTTTTTATTTGTGTGTAGCATATTCTATTTAGGACGTAGCTATCAACCCAGCATTTATTGGCTGTTGTGATTTTCAAGGCAATATAAATACGTTCAGTAGTTTGCCATTGTTTTCTGTACGGTCCGAATGCATAATTGCATGTGGCGGGATCGAAATCGGTACCTTGGCCGTCACAGACAGTACCACTTCGTCACAGACAGTACCACTTCGTCACAGACAGTACCACTTCGTCACAGACAGTACCACTTCGTCACAGACAGTACCACTTCGTCACAGACAGTACCACTTCGTCACAGACAGTACCACTTCGTCACAGACAGTACCACTTCGTCACAGACAGTACCACTTCGTCACAGAGCCGAAATCGTGTACCCACCGATAACTAAGCATGGTTCCCAGAATTGACTTGGTCTCTCTCCCGCCAGATAATACCTGGGTCGATTGTTATCTAGAATATCTCCATAAAAGGATGAAGCAGACCAGGTGTACTGGAC
Organism: Meghimatium bilineatum; assembly: GCA_034231615.1. NCBI lineage: Eukaryota > Metazoa > Mollusca > Gastropoda > Stylommatophora > Philomycidae > Meghimatium > Meghimatium bilineatum. Next base: position 11,003,795 of record CM067319.1, on the reverse strand, counting down.
GGAAATACTCAACTTTGTCCAATGAGGACATGTCCAGGTCACAGACAATGAGTGGTCATCCCACCCACCCAGTTTCTGAAAACCTTTATTGTCATTTCTCGCACGTGTCACTGTCGCCAATCCAACCAATACTTTCATTGAACTCATCCCGGGCACGCGCTCTATGTGAGTTAACATGCCAGAACTGAACATTTACATGTTTTTAGCTCAGTCATGATGTGCTGGGCTATGCGTGAACATCACTAGAAAGTCAAGCATCTTCCGGATCTTTGCTGACTGTTGGTATACTGTCATGTTTAGACTAGAAGGTATATACTGTCATGTTTAGACTAGAAGGTATATTGTTTTCAATTCCAAACATCAAACATGTAATATAGAGACGAATACAATTATAGAAAATACTGCAATGTTATTGGCTAATGTAATCGAACATATTGCAATATTAGAGGCTAAAAATAATAATTATCGAACATATTGCAATATTAGAGAATAAAGATATTATTTATCGAACATAATGCAATATTATAGGTTAATGTAATAATTATCAAACATAATGCAATATTAAATTAATATAATAGTTATGAAACATGCCGCAATAATATTTACTAATATAGTAGTGAACAATAATCGTATCATCATGCCAAAAACGGATGTGCTGTGCGTATCATTATGCCAACAACGGATGTGCTGTGCCTACATTTCACTCTCCCCGTCGGAAGCCACACGAAAAATGTGTGTTGGTGATCAGAGAGAAAGAGAGAGAGAGACGGACATGAACAAGTTTGTATCATATCTTTATAAGGTTTTGCTATTTGTTATTGTTACTGTCATTCAACTATTGGTGCAGTTTTGCGCACACTTATACTTGCAATCGTATCATTTGTACAATGTAAAATCCACTATCACTCCACCTCCAAGCCGACATACAAATATAGCAAGTAGGGTTTCCGATTTCCACGCCTGTGAGGCACATTGGGGAATATTGTGTTAGGCCTGTATATTTTCATGAGGTCCCGAACGGCATACCTGGCAATGATGCCTTTACTCTCCCAGAAGACCTTAGGACGTGTCGACATAAGCTGTTGATGATTGAAAAGTATTTTAGATAAAACTAAAAATCGAAATCGAAGACCAACATTACCAAATATAGTAATCGAACTTTCTATCCCAATATTACCAAATATAGTAATAGAACTTCGAATTTCTCTATTACCAAATATTGTGATCGAACTTTCGATCCCAACATTACCAAATATAGTAATCATTATTATTGCTTTACAATTTGATTATGCACTGCTTTTTTGAGGGATTTGAAACCACTAACGAGTCACTGACGTAAAAATAAAACTCAAATACTGCAATATTCCCGTTAGTGTGTTGCAGGAAGAGATTTTCTACCTTTTTTGTGTGTCATTAACGTCAAACTTCATTAATATCCAACATCGTGCTCGAAATAAACTTTTTTTTTGGTATCTGATCTTGTATTGTATATGCCCTAGTAATTGTATACAATTTTGTTGTTGCTATTTTTTTTTCATTGATGAGTACCATTGATCTTTGTATGTGTTCGAATGATTCTATCCCCTAAAATGTGAGTAACGATAATATAAAAGTTGATAAACACTTTTCACGCCATAGTACATTCAAATAGGAAGCAAGAGGATAAATTAAAAATTCTTGAGACTAACGGAAATTGAACAAGTCCGTTCTAACTGCAGAATGTTATCGTTGCCAGGCGATTCGGTGCCGTTAGAACGCACTGGTTCAATTTCTGTTAGTCTCAAGAATTTTTCACACCATAGATGTATCTACAGTTTTCTTAGAGACAGGTTTCCAAAAATGTACCTAGACATTCATTGTAATGTACGCGTGTCTGATAATTACCTACCGGATATTTGATGTATTTGACATTGTTATTATTAATATATGCCAGAAATGTCCTTATATTTATTGTGCTTTACTTGCGTAAAACACAGGTTTTTATAATCGTTTCACTCAGATACGACGGACTATAACTAAAACTAGTTGGTAATGATGTGCACACAAGAAAACATACAACTTACAATACACAAAACATATATATATATAAAGGTTATAGTCCGTCGTGTTTGAGTGAAACTATTATAAAAACCTGTGTTTTACTTAAGTACACTTGTTGCTACGTTTCACGCAGTTACCTTATATTGATTGTTATATTTATTTGGGTTCCTTTACAAAAACTACAAGAAACACAGGAAGATTTGTATTTGAATTACACATTGAAGGTAAGTTTTGAAGATACTATAAATATAATAATGACCGTATCATTACGTGTTTTATTTTATTTAACATAAATAAGGCATGATTAACAAAACAGACTCAATCAAACACATAGATGTAAACAGTTAACAAAATATACTTCATTGAAAATGCGGTTCAAGGCCGTGGGTTTATAGCGCTGGTTTCAGGAATGAAAGACCCAACGATAAGCTGCACGAGATACGCCACGGACATCTAGATGTATTACAAGAACCAAGCATGCGTCACATTTAGGGGAATTTCCTTCGGGATTTCCCGTTGTGAACGAATTCTCACTAATTAACTAGAAAATAAATACTTCTTCAGGATAGTTGTGTGCACTGATCTTATGCAGTGTCAGTTATCTTCATATATCCGACTATCCCCATGCTTTTCATTGACTGGCGCGACACATTATGTGTTACATCAGCCAAGATGAGTGTGCTGTATGAGTTCAGCACGCTTGGCTATTCTGGAGAAAGTCTTGGTAAATACTGTATGTGAAATTTCGGCAATTTTTGGTAACTTTTTGTGACATCCGTGCATGTCACATAGTACATGTCATCGATCCTCGTGCTTCCTACTTGAATTTACATGTATAAAATAGAAGCATCTAGGCTTTATTATAAGTCAAAATTGAAATCCCCTGCTCTTCGTTGGTTTTCCTATATCTAAATGTATGTGGATCAATGCACAGAAGTACTTGTTTTTTTATTATGTTAATGGTATTGATGAAAAACAAGAATTCTAGAAGAAAAAACTAAGTGTGACACATGCTTCCCCCGTGTCTATATCTATAGTGCGTTAATCAATAGTTGAAGATGGATGTTGTCTATTATCTCCGCAATTATTAAGCGTATGGGTTTCATATTTTGCATGAATGGATTATTTCGTAACTATATTACCTATTTTTGATTATTATCTGGACAACAGATTATCGCAGCAGTCGCTATGAATGCCGTTTTTAAGATAACAATACTTGTTTGTTGATAGCCATAAAGGTAGACGGGTTTACGGTACAATATTTTATGTCAGTGAGGATTTTCTGTCAAAGCGAATTATTTTAATAGTGTTTTTTTCCCTCTCCAACTCTTAAGTGGCTGTTAGGCAAAGTATAAATATACTAGTCAATTAAAAACACGATAAAATAAGACGTCATCAGTGATGGAATTAAATTGCTGTAAAATGCAACCTTTTTTTGCGTTTAGTGCATTTCAAATCAATCAATCTTAGTACGGAAAACACTTTTTTCATGAGTACGAAATATGTAGGCGTTTATTTCGAGATTTTTTGTTATATCTAACCTAAAAGCCATAATCTGTCATTCTATCTATTCGGAACGCACTATAAATAACGCATTCGTCGCGGAATTTCGTGCGACATCCAATCAAAACGATTGATGCCGTGATGCTATATCTTCCCCAACAACGTAAAGCATACACCATTATTTTTAAAACAGAAATATTATTGTCTTGACATTTGTTGTGAATTTGTGTTTACGACGCATTTACAGGTACACTTCTGTGTCGGTCTATGATGGCTACTGTTTGAACATTTGTGTAAATTTCACGCCTTTCGCTTACCGGCTTTAATAGTTGATCCAATCGCAAGAAAGTGTCACAAAACAAAACGCATAAATAGATGGTTGAGTCGTCAAAGTTAGGAACCACTCGCTCGGATTCGTGCTGCAAATGCTGTGGGGCATAGATATATGATTGCAAGAACAAACACAAAATGGACATGCTATGGATGCACACTCACATACAAGACGAATTGAACATGAAACACTTCATCAAAGACAAACACTACTTGCTAAGGATGCTGATTTACATCGTCGTCAAACAGCTAGGATCACTAGCAAGAAAAGAAAATCAACAAGCAATGTATACAGAATCTACCAATACAATACAATACAATAATATAACGGGTACAGACGGGATCCAATCAAATCTAGTCAAATAATAGCTAAACTTCAGTTGACTCAAAAGTGTATCGCATATTCGACGTTTTTTTTTTATTGCGGTGTCATTTTCATTTCCAAATCTACCGATAATCAAAACTAACGTGCTGAGATGAATGGTCATATATTTAGAGAGTGGATAGAGAAGACTACTTCTATCATTAGATAGACACTCCTGTCTCGTTATGGACAACACTTCCTACCATAATGTTGTTACCTGTGAAGATAAGATCCCTACATCCGCATCTACTAAGGAAGAGATTAAAAAATAATGGCTTAAAAAAAGAACACATTCCATTTACTAAAATGCACTTGAAACCGGAGTTACTGTTGTTGGTAAAGAATGCACACAGAGCAAAGACTTTTCTCAGTGATTAAATTATACAGGACCATGGACATAGATGTATAAGGTTACCACCGTACCATTCACATTTAAATCAAATAGAATTTGTTTGGGATAAAATTCAGGGAGCAATGATAAAGGAAAATAAAACCTTCAAACTTAATGATGTTCAAAAAATTGAGTATTATAGGCTCTCCGCAATTGACAAAGCATTCAGGATAAAATGTGAAGACCATATATTGAAAGCGGAAGAAAAATATTGGCAGAAAGATTGGTTACGCTTCATTCAACCAACTACAATTATCGATCTTTACGATTCATCGGATTATGAATAGAGAAATAAGAAGAATTAGAAACAAGGCCAGGGGAAGACAGAAAAAGAAGGATTTAGATAACATCAAGATAATATTGAACAAATATGAAAACACCACTACCAAAATGACACATCTATCATTGTAAAGACATGTGAGATATATAATATATACCCTTGCTGGACAAAAAAGACCATTTTGACAATCGTTAAACGTACTAAGTTTGTGTGATTTAGCCATTTGATGAGGAATGAATTTCTCTCTAAAACAATCCTGCAGAGCAAAAGTGTATGAAGAGGTAGCCAGCATAAGGTCTGGACTGATCATGTTAAAGGCTGGACATTTTTGAATTGCTCCACATTGTAATGATATCATAACATTTTTTGATGGAAGATTCCAGAATGCCTCTACTATTACTTACAATGTTCATATTAGGACGAAGATGATGATGATTATGGTGTAAGATGATGTAAGTACAATGTATGTTCACGTTTATTTTAAAATAACAAGAATATAAATACTACTAAAATTTCATAAACGTTTAACTGTTAATTTTATGTGGTTGCATATAATCTCAACACAACGAAAGAAAAATATTGCATTCGAAATACTTCATTTTTACCCAATGTAACAACAAATGTAAACGTAAACTTGTAATACCTGAAATGGCATGCTTACGCAGAATCCTAGGAATATCGCTAACCGACATAGTGAGAAATGAAGACATTCGAAAAAAACAGGCACCACCCCAATCTTGGAACATATTAAGAGACAACAGATCAAATGGTTTGCACACATCAGCAGATAACCATCAGACAGCAGACCTAGAGATCAACCACGAAAACGATGGACCACTGAAATAACAGAGGCGACACATTCCACAATATACTCAGCACACAAGAGGACCGTCTCCAGAAAACTCTTCTACCCCTGACGCTGAAAGACAGCAAAGGGGTTAACTAATAGATATATAGATGGATGGATAGATCAGATCAGAGATAGATAGATAAATAGAAAGATAGATAGAATAATTACTGTACAATTTCTTTTCCACATAACATAAAAACATTGCTATCTTAAAAACTGCATTCGCAGTGAAAGCTGCGATAAATCCGTTCAGTCTAGATTTAATTAATCTCAATTTAATTAATCATAAATCTTATGAAATAATCTACTCATATACAATATGGAGCCCATAAGGTTAGTAATTACGAATATAATAGGCACTATCGGTGTTCAACTATTGATGTCTGATTCTGTTAATGTGTTTTACCGCAAAATCTATGTAAAGATGGTTGCACAGTGTATGTTCAGGAGTGGCCACTTTATGGAGGGTGCGGAGTGTATATAGCAGAAGTGTCCACTTCATGGAAGGTTGCAGTTATGTCGCAGAAGTGACCACTGCATGCAGAAAAAGAGATTCTTGTTAAAATTTGACGTTTCCGTCAGTCAAAGATGCAACACATCAAGTATGATACTGTTGTCACTATCGACAGTAATAATCAGCCATTACTGCATTACGAAGTCGGATACTGTTGTCGCAAATGTTGTATCGACAGTAATAATCAGCCATTACTGCATTACGAAGTCTGATACTGTTGTCGCAAATGTTGTATCGACAGTAATAATTATAATCAGTCATTACTACATTACGAAGTCTGATACTGTTGTCGCAAATGTTGTATCGACAGTAGTGCCCAGCCATTACTGTACTACGAAGATTATAAAGAAATACACGCGATTGCCATCGATGTAAGAATTCTGGTGTGACTGAAATCTGCATGTGGTCATCATCGTGTACTGTTATTCAAGTGTCCAGCGGTTACTTATCAAACTTCTGACAGGTTGTAGTGAGAAGAACGGAATGTGTTGTGTCTTGGTTTACAGCTTAGCTTTTTCGTCCTGACAAATCCGACTTCGTCCTGGATTCTTGGGTCACTGATAATATATGGTATGTGACAGACAAAATAGCAACGAAACAGCTAATGCTAAGAAGTTGTATTTTTCCAGTTGCAACATACGGTTGTGAAACATGGACCCTAAGTGAAACAGCGGCAAAGAAGATCAACGCCTTTGAGATAAAATGCCACAGAAGAATACTTAGAATCATGGAATAAAAAAAAAGATAAATTCAGATATTATAAACACATTGAAGATTCCAGAGTGTTGGTTACTAAACACAAAAAAAAAAAAAAAAAAAAAAATTAGAAACACAAATAATTGAGGACAGAGCACCTAGATGGAGGAGAAAGGCCAGTACAAGAAGACGACGGACTGACGACATTAAAGATAACATGAATACATCGTTGGAAAATACAAGCCGCATGGCCCAAGACAGAGAGGGGTGCAGGGAGTTGAGTGAGAAAACAGCGTTCTGGAGAGAATATATCACATGGCATGACACGACAACTTCAGTCAAAAACGTCCTTAGTCGTCTCTTGCGTCATGCTTGTATCACTTATGAAAGTGATACTATTCTACGTTCCCCTAACAGGCCGGACAATGAACAGTCGACATGCAAATTCGTCGTGAGGGACTGAGTACATATTTGGAAACCAGAGTACACTGAAATCAATTATGTGCGTTTTAAAACCCTTTTTCAATTATTGTTAAAATGTACGCACAAAAATTACCTCTTTGGTGAGGTAAATTCTCTTGAACATTGGGTGTGAGTCCAACTTAGGTATACCAGAGATATTACCATCACAATTAGTGAAGGTTGTGACCATCGATGTTACCATCACAATTAGAGAAATTTGTGGCAGAGATGTTACAACCACACTTAGTGAAAGTTGTAGCCAACTATAGCTTACTTGTGTGGTGTGTGTAAGCTTGTTCCCGTGACCTCTTTGATTTCTGTGATCTATTTTTTACAAGATTAAAAAAGATTACAGACTTGCTAATTCATTAGTTTATTCAGTATGTGTCTATTTCTAATTTAGAATTTTTACCATCACAATTAGTGAAAACTGTGGCCAGAGATGTTACCATCACAATTAGTGAAAACTGTGGCCAGAGATGTTACCATCACAATTAGTGAAAACTGTGGCCAGAGATGTTACCATCACAATTAGTGAAAACTGTGGCCAGAGATGTTACCATCACAATTAGTGAAAACTGTGGCCAGAGATGTTACCATCACAATTAGTGAAAACTGTGGCCAGAGATGTTACCATCACAATTAGTGAAAACTGTGGCCAGAGATGTTACCATCACAATTAGTGAAAACTGTGGCCAGAGATGTTACCATCACAATTAGTGAAAACTGTGGCCAGAGATGTTACCATCACAATTAGTGAAAACTGTGGCCAGAGATGTTACCATCACAATTAGTGAAAACTGTGGCCAGAGATGTTACCATCACAATTAGTGAAAACTGTGGCCAGAGATGTTACCATCACAATTAGTGAAAACTGTGGCCAGAGATGTTACCATCACAATTAGTGAAAACTGTGGCCAGAGATGTTACCATCACAATTAGTGAAAACTGTGGCCAGAGATGTTACCATCACAATTAGTGAAAACTGTGGCCAGAGATGTTACCATCACAATTAGTGAAAACTGTGGCCAGAGATGTTACCATCACAATTAGTGAAAACTGTGGCCAGAGATGTTACCATCACAATTAGTGAAAACTGTGGCCAGAGATGTTACCATCACAATTAGTGAAAACTGTGGCCAGAGATGTTACCATCACAATTAGTGAAAACTGTGGCCAGAGATGTTACCATCACAATTAGTGAAAACTGTGGCCAGAGATGTTACCATCACAATTAGTGAAAACTGTGGCCAGAGATGTTACCATCACAATTAGTGAAAACTGTGGCCAGAGATGTTACCATCACAATTAGTGAAAACTGTGGCCAGAGATGTTACCATCACAATTAGTGAAAACTGTGGCCAGAGATGTTACCATCACAATTAGTGAAAACTGTGGCCAGAGATGTTACCATCACAATTAGTGAAAACTGTGGCCAGAGATGTTACCATCACAATTAGTGAAAACTGTGGCCAGAGATGTTACCATCACAATTAGTGAAAACTGTGGCCAGAGATGTTACCATCACAATTAGTGAAAACTGTGGCCAGAGATGTTACCATCACAATTAGTGAAAACTGTGGCCAGAGATGTTACCATCACAATTAGTGAAAACTGTGGCCAGAGATGTTACCATCACAATTAGTGAAAACTGTGGCCAGAGATGTTACCATCACAATTAGTGAAAACTGTGGCCAGAGATGTTACCATCACAATTAGTGAAAACTGTGGCCAGAGATGTTACCATCACAATTAGTGAAAACTGTGGCCAGAGATGTTACCATCACAATTAGTGAAAACTGTGGCCAAAGATGTTACCATCACAATTAGTGAAAACTGTGGCCAGAGATGTTACCATCACAATTAGTGAAAACTGTGGCCAAAGATGTTACCATCACAATTAGTGAAAACTGTGGCCAGAGATGTTACCATCACAATTAGTGAAAACTGTGGCCAAAGATGTTACCATCACAATTAGTGAAGGTTGTGGTTCCGGTAAATCACAACATCCAAATACGTTACAACAAGAACTATTTCAATCTTATGTTATGAACTGTCAGCGAATCAACGGAATGTATATTCCTTTTATATTACTGACGTGTGTCAGAATGTCGCTATATCGATGTGTTGTATATTACCGACGTGTGTCAGAATGTCTCAATATCTATTTGTTGTATGTTACAGACGCGTGTCTTTCTGTAGGCAATACAGTTTTTGCTAGACGTTGCGCGCGCGAAGGGACACACCCCACGTTTCTGCCATTTAGCATCTCTCGGTCGATCGATAAGCAGAAGGCTATCTGCAGTAGTTGTAGTTTGCCTAGAACAGTGGTTCTCGACTTGGAACATATATCCCCAGATGGACATTGATTTCCAGGGAGACAGGGAGAAAATATGGAAGCGGGGAAGGGCATAGATCCGTCTTTAAAAAGCGGGGGGGGGGGGGTTACAAAAATAGGTAACCTTTGAACGATATTCATTAAGATATACGATATACTAGTATCACGCCTTGACAAACTTTTTTTAAAATTTTGGCACAGAAGAAGACAGAATTGTCTTGAAAGTCACGGGCGAAATAAAATCGAGACTACTTTTGCGGGAGCAGTGATTCTCAAACTTGCATTCATTGTCTTCTTTCAAGAAAGCTAATGTAATGGCTAAACACTTCATTATTGTAAATCATAAAATTAAAGTTTGTTTTAAAAGATTACTCTATCTATCGATCTATCTTTCTGTCTGTCTATCTATCTATCTATCTATCTGTCTGTCATCTGTCTCTCTCTTTCTCTCTCTCTCTCTATATATATATATCTATATATATATATATATATATATATAGCTCCACATAAGAGGTAAGTTCTCCGTTTCTGTGTCGGAGAGATACAGAGCTCATCTTAGACAGCCAAGGTACAAGGTTCAATTTCCGTAGTAGGCTGCTGTCCACAAGGAGGCTAAGTTCGTTATGTCACTGGCTGATCATAGTGGCTGGAATACCCGAACTTCGACCTCAACTATTTTCTGATAGTTAATGTCTGTATCTGATATAACCAAATTGGACTAGCATCAGCGGTTGAAAGAAGTGTTCTTCACTCTAAAGGTATTTTTTATTTAACGTAAAATTGTGTATCCGGACTAATCAGTAATGGCTACCTAGGAAACGTAAACATAAATATCGCCTATAAAGTTAATACCACAAAAAAGCAAATGATGGATCGATGCTGCGTTATATAGCGGATCGATGCTACGTTATCAATAGTATATACATATAAATAACCAAAATATCTGAGGATGTCCTACAAAATGGAAGGTGTCACAGTAATCAGACAAATAAGAGGTAAATACTAAATAAAGTAAACAGGTTACTGAGAATACCTAACTATCGATATAAAATAATAATAAATAACACTAAAACATAGAACAAAGACAATTATCAATGTATCGGTCCTATTGGGAGCTTTATCAAGAAACAAATAACAATGAAGACAACACAAACATAAAAAATATATTTAAATTTATAACCAAGATGACTGGGGCAATGGTTTCCTCACCAATCATCATTGCCCAGAGAATGACATTTTTTGGTGAGGAAACTATTGTCCCGGTCATCTTGGTAATTTCAATATATATTTTTATGGTTGTGTTTTCTTAACTTTTTTTTTTCTTGATAAAGCGCCCAATAAAGCTCCACAACGCATTTCAATTCTCTGGACTACATCCTGCTGGAAGTATAGTAAGACCATGCTCCTGCTACAAGAGAGATCCAGTGGGAGTTTGAGAATGAATGCCGAGGAAGAAGACTTATTTAAATTTGTTGTTTTTTGCAGCCCGTACAGATCTAAAGCTTTGATTCAGATATTGCTTCTTGCAGCCAGTATGATTTGTCTCAGAGTAGCATGTTCGGTACACTCTTGAATCTTATGTTTGACCGTGATCAATTCATAATATGAGACATAGGCTCGTTGGAAAACATCCTACTAGAGTGACATTTGAAGTTTCCCGTGATTTTCATTGGTTGTTGTTACAAGTATACATAAAGTGACCAATGAAAATCACTGGAAAAGTCAAATGAGCCACTTTAGAATATAGTTTTCCAATGAGTCCGTTCTTATTTATTTACCATTGGTCACGTTGCGACAGCATGTGGTGCCTGTACACATATAGGGCCTAAACATGGCGGTGTCGCCAATCATCAGTCCTTCTAATATAATTCTTCTTCATCGTTTATTCTCAAACTCCTGCTGGATCTCCCTTGTAGCAAGACCATTGTCCTACTAGATTTCTAGCAGGATGTAGTCCAGAGAATGGAAATGCGCTGTGTCGCCGTTTTATTTACACCAATGGCCCGACACATCCGTCTTCGGCGGGTTATAATATAATAAAAATCATATTTATTTTTTTTAAAAACACCTAGCTGGCCCACAACCCGGAAGATTTTCCTGATTTCCAAAACAGTGTTCGTACAGCCTGTTTTTTTTTCGTTCCGTCACTTAAAATATGGACACAGTGAAACGTCATCAACTCCTCATTTATGTCTGCTCAAACACCAAACACATAATATACAACTTGACTATGAAAAGTACAATTGTTTGCTAATATTCGTTGAAATATAACACAATTAATCTATTCTGCTTTCTTTTTATGTGTGGTCTAAGACATTTCTTTAGTAAACTTTATACTCGCGTGATAACGAAATTAATCGTGTTTTCAGTCATAAATTTTACGTCCTGAGTACGTAAAGTTGTGTATGAAATTGTGCGCACCAACCCGCGCTACGTATCTTAAATACACTTTAATCTTATTTTGAACTTCTAGAAGTAATAATTTTGTATAGTTAATTTTGTGTATATTTCATTCTTGCTGTTCATTTTATAGCGTCATTTTTGATAAGTGTATTTTTGCTAAGTTTAGACTAAAATCTGAATATAGATTGTAATTTCGTCTGTATTCGACATCACTGTAGTCCCACTTTTGATCACAATATTGTTAGAATTTTTATTATCTATGTGACTTATCTTTTATTTCTAGGCACAATGTTCCCGTAGGTTGCCATTACTTTCGGGAAGGAACAACCGTTAATCGAGCACAGTTACAAGAACAAATTCGTTCTAGTCGGCCATTTTGAATGTTACGAACTTTTATTTTTCCGGTTGCAACATACGGCTGTGAAACATGGACCCTAAGTAAAACAGTGGCAAAGAAGATCAACGCCTTCGAGTTGAAATGCTACAGAAAGATACTTAGAATATCATGGAAGGAAAAAAATCAGAAACTCAGATATTATACACACATTGAAGATTCCAGAGTGTTGGTTACTAAACACAATAACAAAAATAAAACTACACCTGTTTGGTCATATAAAGAGACACAACTGTTTAGAAAGACAAATAATGAAGGAAGAGTACCTGGGAGAGGAGAAAGGGCAGACCAAGAAGACGATGGGCTGACGACATTAAAGATAACATGAATACAACGCTAGAAAATGCAAGCCACATCGCCCAAGACAGAGAGAGGTTCAGAGAGTTGATTGGGAAGACAACGTCCTGGAAGGAATACGTCACATGACTATCCTTTATAGAAAGTTGACCTCACTACCATTCTGTAAGGGTATCGGTTCTGATCAAGCTCTTCTGGTGCCCATATTCAGAAAGTCTCTGTCGTACCCATAATAGTTTTGGTCTGCCTCTTGTTCTCTTTCCTGTAACTTTTCTCTCCATGATTAATCTTTCTAAACCATTGTGTTTCTTTATATGTCCAAAATATGTTAGCATCTTATGTTGTTGGGTAAATTTGAGGAGGCAATCTTCTATGTTCAGGTCTTTACGAAAGTATGCGTTGGATCGTCTTTCTATCCATATTTTTAAGACATTTCTATAAAATTTAATTTCGAATGCCGATATTTATTCCTCCATTGCGGCTATCATTTCGCACGTCAAATATGTCGTCACGGGAAAAATATAGCTTCTTGTTATATAGTTGTAACTTTGTCACTTGCCATAGATGTTTCATAAAGTGTATTTGATTGCTTTTAACATCGCACTGTAGTTACCAACTCTGATCAAAGCTGATTATTTGTGAGGTAAATTTTGATGAAGGCTGATTATTTGTGAGGTAAATTTTGATGAAGACTGATTATTTATGAAGTAAATTTTGAGCTGATTATTTGTGAGGTAAATTGTGATGAAGACTGATTATTTTTGAGGTAAATTTTGAGCTGATTATTTGTGAGGTAAATTGTGATGAAAGCTGATTATTTTTGAGGTAAATTTTGATGAAAACTAATTAATTGTGAGGTAAATTTTCACGAAAGCTGATTATTTGTGAGGTAAATTTTGATGAAGGCTGATTATTTATGAGATAAATTTTTGAAACAGACTTTTTTTTCCATTTATTGTTTTCTATCATATAATTGAACATTGATAAGCGTTATAAGGTCAGTATATGCATCTTGATATATCATAGTTTACACATTCTTGAAGGATATGCTCTGAAGTCTGGTTGGCTTGACCACATGTACAGTTTCCTGAGTCACTAATTTTGAAACATGTGTACATTGTACTCTGCTTAGTTTATTGTGCCCAGTTCTCAGTCGAAATATGATATGTTCTTGAATGTTTAGTAGATTCTAGTCATCGGTAAGTTAGGCTTCCGCTGCACCTTTATCTCGGCGTGCTTTTGGTGATTGCTGATTGATGGCACACCAGGTTGTTGTATGCTAGCATAATTATTTACTGCGTATATCATCATCATCATAAAGTGCCGTCTCCGCAACGAAGGTTGCCGCTTATATATAATTTCTTTTTGCTGTGTTTATCCATCCTATTATAATGTATGGCTCTGTGGCGGGGAGGTTACTATAGGACGGACAACGCACGTAGTTCAATCCCAGCCGCGGACTTATGCGCATCAGGACTGTTCAGAAAGAAGTAATAATAATAATAGTAATAATATCCATAACCCGCCACGGTCGAGGTGGTGTCATTAAGACATTTGATACAGAAAAATATCCACGTATCTCTATCCTCTACCATACTGATGAATTTGGAAACTTCACACCCTGTCCAGTTATTGATATTGTTCAGTTCTGTCTTCATTCCACCTCGTCTTCTTCTGGCTCCACCGTAATCTGAAGAATATCTCTTTGTCATCAACGAATTTCTCATCACAGAAAGTAGTGGCATCCTACAACACATTTATATTTGCTAGAAAATTAGTACAGCCAAAAAATGCTTGTTTATTCGCTACGTGCTACTTATGATATATTACCAACTTTTTAAAATAATGATTATATTTTCTGTGATAGTTCTCAAACTCCTGCAGATCATCAGGCTTGTAGACGGAGTACAGCTGACAACTTTAAATATATCGAAGTTCCTTATTAAGCAGCGAATTAAAAAAAAAATACTATGGAATTATAAGATCATTTAGGTTTCTGAATATTGGACGTTGAGACCCGGTTTGTAAATTTATCTTGGCATTAAATTAATGAATATTATATTTGTAATATGAACTGTAGCAAAAATGAATATTTGGATATTTCATCCGTTTTTTGTTGTTGTGATTTGTAAATTTATACTACTTCCGTGTTTTTATAATTTACTATTTTAGAGAGAAGAGTGCAAAGGGTTGAAAACAAATGCTATAGATGTGTGTTGGGTATCTGTTACCGAGAACATAACAATGTGTTTGTGCATGATAGAATTAATGTATTAACTGGTCAGTAAGAACCACTGTTGACAATCTTGAAACTTCCGTACAGGCACGCAATGAGACAGACATTCTTCGATGACAATTATTCTTTCCTGGGGCGGAAGAAGACGAGGTGACCTGAAGACATGACTGGATAACATAAAGAACTGGACAATATATGAAGTTTCCAAATTCATCAGGATGGTAGAGAATAGAGATTAGTGGAGATCTTTCTGTACCAAATGTCTCAATATGACGAACCTGACATGTTTGAGGATAGAAATGTGTGTTCTTTCTGTCTCAATATGACGAACCTGACATGTTATGAGTTTATTATTATTTTAGAATACAGTTATTGACAATCAAACTGTATAACTCACTGGTGCTTTCTTTTGTTTCTTTTGTATGGTCGTGAGAGATGGGCACTCATTGTAGACATATTACATGGTCGTGAGAGATGGACACTCATTGTAGACATATTACATGGTCGTGAGAGATGGACACTCATTGTAGACATATTACATGGTCGTGAGAGATGGACACTCATTGTAGACATATTACATGGTCGTGAGAGATGGACACTCATTGTAGACATATTACATGGTCGTGAGAGATGGACACTCATTGTAGACATATTACATGGTCGTGAGAGATGGACACTCATTGTAGACATATTACATGGTCGTGAGAGATGGACACTCATTGTAGACATGTTACATGGTCGTGAGAGATGGACACTCATTGTAGACATATTACATGGTCGTGAGAGATGGACACTCATTGTAGACATATTACATGGTCGTGAGAGATGGACACTCATTGTAGACATATTACATGGTCGTGAGAGATGGACACTCATTGTAGTCATGTTACATGGTCGTGAGAGATGGACACTCATTGTAGACATGTTATATCATGATAACGATGTAATAATTCCGTTAGTTGTGACCAAGTGCACCTGGACAGCCCATATCATTTCTGACAAAATCACCGGTTTTCATTTGGGCGAAACCAGGACTGATAAAGCATGTCTGAAAGACACAGTTGTATAAGGGAGATTTGTGGGATATATAACGTATCTTCCCGTATGTTATCTGTATCGTCCCATATGTCATGACGTATCGTCCTATATGTCATAACGTATCTTCCCATATATCACGACGTATCTTCCCATATGTCACGACGTATCATCCATATGTCATGGCGTATCATCCCATATGTCATTTCTTCCCATATGTCATGACGTATATTCCCTTATGTCATGGTGTATATTTCCTTGTGTCATATTTCTTCCCTTATGTCATGACGTATCGTCCCTTATGTCATAACGTATCTTCCCATATGTCACGACGTATCAATCCCACCAAAGACGGATTTGTCGGGCCATTTGCGCAAATAAAACGGCCACACAACGCATTTCCATTCTCGGAACTATATCCTTGTGTAAATCTAGTAAGACCATGGTGCTGCTGTAAGGGAGATTCAGCGGGAGTTTAGAATGAACACTGAAGAAGAAAAAAGAAGAAAGATAATCAATGACATACCGTATACAACTTGATAAGATACAAAGAAGTATACAGGAAGATAAAATTGTACACCATGTAGAAATATACAAGAAATAAAATATGACAGAAACATGACTGATTTTTCTGCCCCATCGAATTCCAAAAAATCGATAATTTTTTTTTTTTTGGTTCATGAAATATTTTTTAGTTTTTTCTCTTGTTCGATTCTATGGCATTTATCTCTATGTTGCTGATCAGTGATTCAAATTTTTTAGGAAAAAAAAGTAGATATTTTATTTCATTTCTTTCGATATCCATAAACTATCCAATGAAATGAAGTTTCTACTTTGTTTTCCGTATGATTGTTCAGCTTCCACTTCCTCTCATATACTCTCTCTGTGTGGATATAGATCATTCACATATTTGACAACTAATCGATATTTGACTTCATCGTGTATATATTCACAGTAGGTTATTAATTAGGATCTCATTATATTTTTATGTAGTGTAATGTGAGTTAATACTTTATTCTGCATCCAGGGTTAACGAGAAGCCGTGAAATCATTAATAAATTAATGTATATGTAAATATGTATGGTCGTGTTGCAGACGTGTGTCTACACGAGTCGTCTGATAAATAAGTACACACACATATATATATATATATATATATATATATATATATATATATATATATATATATATATATATATATATATATATATATATATATATATATATATATATATATACTATATAGTTTCTGTTCCTTCAGGGCCGAATACGGCACATAGAGCAGAAACCAAAGCTCTCCAGTTGCAGCGATATGATGCTACTGCGTGTGATTCTTGTATGTTGTTGACAAATAGTCATACCCTCTTTCATGATTGTTCTGCGAATAGTCTCTCCTGGTCTTCCTATAGCCTTACAAGCGTAAATAGATTTGGGCTGAAATGTTTCATGAGTATTGGGCTTTCACTATAAAATAATGAATGTCAAACACAATTAAGAAGTTTTATTATAGTTACGGTCATTGGTCGGAAAGTTTTATTATAGTTACGGTCATTGGTCTGGAAGTTTTATTGTAGTTACGGTCATTGGTCGGAAAGTTTTATTGTAGTTACGGTCATTGGTCGGGAAGTTTTATTATAGTTACGGTCATTGGTCGGGAAGTTTTATTATAGTTACGGTCATTGGTCTGGAAGTTTTATTGTAGTTACGGTCATTAGTCGGGAAGTTTTCTTAAGTTCATTGGTCGTTTGTGCTCTATTTCTACTTCTTAAACTTGCGTAGCTTAGCAGTATGTAGTTCAAAGAATGGAGTGCGTTGTCATGGTTTATATGAAGTCACATCATGAAGCGATACCACATTGGAGACATCAGTTTGTCAGGATCGAAGCGATGCCATATTGGAGACATCAACTTGTCAGGATAAACAAATGCGTCAATGAATAGTCTGTGCATGATATTTAAGCACTCGTCCGAATGACTAAGGACATATGTTTGGTGAATTTTTTGTGCTGTCTCCAGTGTGGCACCCCTATGTCTCTGACGGGTTGTGGGCCTTACTATTAGTACACATTTTCAGGTGTATAATGCCACCGGCAAGGATTTTCCCATTTGTCTCTATCCTTGAGTATGTTTCCATCTGCATTCCACGTTATTCTCATATCTGTCAAGTCCGTTATTGTATCTCTTCTCCGTGTGTTACTATGCGTTTTATTTTTCCCTTCCGGTTCTATGTCATTGGTTTTCTATACCTTTTACTGGTTTTCTGAGTCTGTGCGCACTCCGCATCTATTTTCTCTCCTTCCTTAGTTTGAGTTGTTCACCAGATCTGGATCTTTTCGTCTGCACATCTATAATTTCTTATCTTGTTCTGTCACCTAGTGTTTAGTGTTATTTTTAAGCAGTTATTCATAAATGTCTGTATTTTACACTGTTGTATTTTATGTCATTTTCCAGGTTTCCAATCTGTACTACAGTACTGACCACTTGTATATGAACTATTCAGAGTTTGGTGTGTAGGTTTATAGATTTCTCAAAGCACAAATAGTGTTCTAGCTTTGGTCATAGATTTTATGTTTCTTCTCTGTTCCATCTGTCATTCACGAAACCAGGGTCGTAGATATGATATCTGAAGGCGGGGGGGAGGAGAGGATTTACCTAAAACAAAAGTCATTCGCGTGTTTTCATGTGTCCGAGTCGTCTTTTTTTACATTATTAATTTGGTGACCTTGTGAAAAATAACTAAGAGAGGTGTTTTGGGCTTTTATTGCTAAGAGTTATGTTCCGATTTGATAAGGTAGGGGTGGTGCGCACGCCAACTCCCACCCATCCCACTTTATATACGGGCCTGCAAATTTAAGTGAAATCTTTCACCTCTACAATCACGCCATCTGCCATTTTCAGAGATCTCTCAGTGAATGGTATTGCGTTTCAGCGCTCACGTTTCCGAATTAGCTGAATAATATACTCCGAACCATGGTGTACATTTATTTATATTCCTGGTACTCCAACTATCGGAGTATACCTTCAGACATCTCACCCAATCAATAAATCTAGGTCGGATTTATTCTGACACCATATCTTAATTATTCAATTGTTTTGAGCGTTTTCGACGTCAGTCCTTGCCGTTTGTAATTGTATCTGTAGTTGTTATTTGATTGCCCGTAAACTCAGTACAGAATACGTAATTTTCACACATATATTCAAGCTACATATATCTATATTATGCCTCAATAATGACCTCTCTGTTGCACAGTATATATATAGTGTATGCATTTATATATTTTGTTATATAGAAACTGCACTTCTGAATCCCTCGGGTTTTGGAACCCGGAAGTATGATATTTTACCGTAAGTCTAGTTTTATTTGATATTGGTTGCATTGTTTTATTTGAGGCTGGTCTCATTAGTTTGTATTTTTTAAATAAGAAACGTGTTTGTTGACCATAGTCACTTTTTTCCGTTTGTTTTCAAACTCCCGCCGGATCTTTCTTGCAGCAGGACGATGGTTTTACAAGATTTCCAAGAAGATGTAGTTCGGAGAAAGGAAATACGTTGTGGTGCCGTTTTATTTGTGCCAATAGCGTGGCACATGCGACTACGGCATTGGCAGATGGTTAATTTTGGATAAACGGAAGAGTCCAGTAAATAATCTGCTAGTTGGTAGCACATCATATTCAGGACGTTGTGATAAACCCAGTTTTCTAGACAACACAAATGCGTTCAGTAGGTTTCCATTACTTTCTTAACGGTCTGGGTACACAGTTGCCTACGACGAGATTTGAAGTTGATATTTTGGCGTTCATGACGTCCTCTTGTGCCACGGAGCAGGACACATTAAGTACAATATGGTTGTTTGTTTGTTTTTTCGTTCGCTCCATTGTAACCATCACGGATATCCGTGCGATTTCCGCCGGGAGCGTGATTACGTTGTGCCACCGTTATGCGCCTTGTAGGCCTAGCACATCCGATTTCGGCATGCCTTGACAATTCGGGTGGGCTACCCTTAGCCTGTGACAGCCTCTATATCTGTCTCCAGGCACGCGTAGTGGAGACTCTTCGCCCAGACTATTTTCTTGCTCTTAGTCTGACTCAAACGAGGTGTTCCACTGTCTATGAACTTGTCTCGTGTAATTGGACGTGCTGTGCCTGTGCCCATTGGGTACTGAACCGTTTCTCATCCGTGAGCCTGGTTCCTTAAGGGGAAGAACTCAACAGAGGAGTTGGACCCTGGCTCTTTCGCCCTCTTAGCCGAGGTGTCATTCACCGACATCGTGTACCCCTTGTCCAAGTTCGAGTCTCACACCACGCGTTTGAGAGCAAGGCGTTCTCGAGCTGAGCGTCCTTGTCCCAATAGCGCCTGAGCCCATCAGGTACTGAACCCTTTCTCTCTTCAAGTGTATTTCCGGTGTAGGAAAACCTGACAGTAGAGTTGGGCCAGGGCTAAATCGTTGTCCCTTTTGTGCCTGAGCACAGAATCGAGTACAGAACCCTTTCTCTCTGCAAGTTACTTCCGGTATAGGAAACCTTGACAGTAGAGTTGGGCCAGGACTGCCATCGTTGTCCCTTTCTTGCCTACACCCATCGGGTACAGAACCCTTTCTCTTTGCAAGCATATTTCCGGTTTAGGAGGCTCGACATTAGAGTTGGGTTAGGACTTTTGCTTTACCAAACGCCGATGGATGGGTCTGGGTCTCTGCCTGTTAGGAATTCTGGTAACTAGAAGCCCGTCTCGAGCTGACGGAGCTTGTAGTTCCCTTTCCTAGGGACTTTTCACTTTCTATTTGCAGTTCGCGCTGCCCTCTAGCGCTGTTCTGCCCTTTCATTGTTTCATTGTACTCTGTGTGAAACATATTTGTCTCTCGCCATGCATTTACCTTTACGTGCATTTTACATTGGCCGCCCCTCCAATGTTCGGACTGGACTGACTAGCTTCACTGTATGTCGACAGTGTTGCTATATGTGGTGATGCTGGTGGTGTCGGAGATATTGTCTGTCTCTTGTGCAGTCAAATCTCTTTCCATCTGCTACCTCCACATTCTCGGACACGATCCCCAAAAGATTTGGCCAGAATCAGCACGAGCTGCTGTATTTCTGTTTCCAGGGTGCACCACGTGGAGGTACATTTGGGATCTTGGTTATCTGCTAACCCTGGGTCCGCCTAGAGCAATGCGTTCCCTTTGCACCCCTACAATATGGTAAATTCTTACTCTGTGTTCGTACTAAAACTCCTAGAGGCTCTATGTCACGGGAAAGCAACCTTTTGGCAAGAGATGCGTGCATACATTCGTTGATGCGCATGAAAACCAAAAACATAGTTGCATCAACCGGAGATGTCGGTAGACTCGATTGACTACTGTAAAATATCTTACACCCTATGCAATTCAGAGGGGTGCATATGTCTATAAGTTATATAGGAAAAGTTTTAAACTATTAACATTTTAGAAAGACAAAAAAAAGTGTTATAACGTCGCTGTTAATCAAAAGCTGTATTCCAAAGATCTCTGCGATCTGATTGATAATTACTTAGATATTCTTCTCCAGCGGTGATTACCAATTTGTGGGCCGGCTAATTCAAACATACACAAATTCACTAGGCAAAATGCAAATCGACCAGGACACAGTGGTAATCCACATCAACATCAGGTGTCGTCCCCGCATCGAAGGTTGGCTGCAGCGGACCTCCATCATCCTCTGTCGCTAGATCCAATTGGATGTAAATGTAGTTATGGTAATGATCAAAACATTCAACTGCAATGACAAACGTTTCACCAATCCGGAATCTTAATTTAATTACTGTCGCTTGACATATTAACAATATTTGTTCACTTGGTTTTTATTTGTTACAGGCGGAGGAGGCGGGCCCCTCAGGCGACAGGGATTTTGTAAGTGGTTCAACGTGGCCAAGGGATGGGGATTCATCACACCTGACGATGGAGGTATTGACGTATTCGTACATCAGGTAAATGCTTTTCACACTTTGTAAACATTGTAAGGTGTTAATCCGGTGATATATATGGTGGTGGGGGAGGGAGAGAAGAGGGTCGGAGTAATTGGTTAAATCCATGCAATAGGGACATGTACACGCGTGTTACACAAATGTAGACTTTAAATGGGGACATTTACACGCGTGTTACACAAATGTAGACTTTAAATGGGGACATTTACACGCGTGTTACACAAATGTAGACTTTAAATAGGGACATTTACACGCGTGTTACACAAATGTAGACTTTAAATAGGGACATTTACACGCGTGTTACACAAATGTAGACTTTAAATGAGGACATTTACACGCGTGTTACACAAATGTAGACTATGGGGACATGTACACGCGTGTTACACAAATGTAGACTATGGGGACATGTACACGCGTGTTACACAAATGTAGATGACTTCACGTATTATTTCCCATAGACATAAAGTCTCAGGTGATGGTTAGAAGTAATATTGTCTTGTGTCTGTCCCCAGGTGAATGATGGTCGATCGTATTCACACCTGTCGTTAAGTGTAGGGGTGAGAGCTTAATCTATCGTTCCAAGGCCAGATGTGTGTCTCCGTGGCTGCATTTAGTCCATGTCTTTTCAAGTATGTCTTGATGTTTTCTGTGCACCGTTTCCTTGGTCTACCTTTTGGTTAAAAGTACAGATGTGTAAAAAGTTCACGGCGTGATGCCAATACACCGGATAGTTGACTCGGATTGGAGTTCATTCGGTATTTGGAACAGGTAGATACAGTCACCAAGAGATGGGTGTCTGGCACAAGTCCTAAGAGAGGAGAGGTTATGGTTAAACGCCTTTCCCGAGCAAATCAGAGCATGATTTTTGGTACTAGAAATGAGCTAAAAGTTTGGTTCGGGAAATTACACACGAAAGCGGATAGAAACTTTTAGGTAAAGCCCCTTCCTTTTTCTGGCAAACTACAGACATTTAGGCATCTTCTCCACTGGAAGCGACAATGAGGTCACACTACATGTATTACGGACGTAGTCACGCGACTGATTCAAATGAGAATCGCGTCCTTTGCAAACTTAAGAAATTGGCTCCTCGATGTCTGTTACCAATTGGCGCGGTTTCTTTGAAACTTTGCTTAATAGCATGTTCTTGTTGTCGAAGGCGCTTTCAGTGCACGGGCGGCCGTATAAGTAAAACTATGTGCTCATTTTTCATCGTTTGAATGAAGTACCGTATCAGTGGGCCATATTTTCTCCCTCTCTTCTTGGTAGAGTTGACAGGCATGAAGAATGTGTTCTGCAGTCTCTGGGCTCAGGCCACAACTGGACAGGTCTGTTTCGCCAATTTTCAGCTTTCGGGGCTCAGGCCACAACTGGACAGGTCTGTTTCGCCAATTTTCAGCTTTCGGAACATGTGACTTCCCAGTCTGTTGTAGCCAGTTCGTAGTTAAAGATAATGGTTTGTTCTTTGTGTGACATTTAATGGTAGTCATTTGGTTCTCCAGTTGGGTGCACCTGTTTTCACTTTTCTGATTTTTCACGTAGGCTACGCTTTTATTATAAGTCTTAAATTCATAGTATGTAATATCACTTTCTGTGTATTCTTTTTCTCGTATGACATATTCTTTCCAGAACGTGGTCTTCCTAATGGATTCTCTGAACACTCCGCAATTCTGATCTAGTTGGACCTGCCTCAGCTAGAGACATGTTTAATCAATCTGATATAAATCTCAGTCTTTCTGACAAAAGCAGAGTAACCGAGGTCACAACTAACACATACGATTTTCTGTCTCAACGTTATGGTTGTGTTGGGGGGGGGTGTTATAGATTCAATTTTAGTCCCAGTGACTAAATGGAGACATCCCAGTGCGACAGTATTCCATGATAATCACCTTCTAACCAGGAGTTTAGCGTGTATGTCTGGTCACATCCCAGTGCGACAGTTCCCCATGAACATCACCTTCCTGCCAGGAGTTTAACGTGTATGTCTGGTCACATCCCAGTGCGACATTACCCCATGAACATCACCTTCCTGCCAGGAGTTTAACGTGTGCGTCTGTCTATTAGTTCCTTATGTCTTCATATCTGGACCTATCTGCAGTGATTGCGCATTACCTAACATTTTCTGCCACATAAGGACAAAACTGGCTTGCATAGTTCCATCATCCATGGGGACCATTTCATAGAAGACAACAGTAAAAAATTGAGAAAAGAAGTGTTGTAAAAATGATTTTCTCACAGGTAGCAGATTCTGAGACCTTACCCAAGAAAATTAGGCAGTGTCTGTGTGGAAACAATCTCAAATCAAACTAAAATACACTCAAAGATTGCCAGGATCTGAGACAGTAACTATTAACTCTGTGACCTTCCAGGATCTGAGACAGTAACTATTAACTCTGTGACCTTCCAGGATCTGAGACAGTAACTATTAACTCTGTGACCTTCCAGGATCTGAGACAGTAACTATTAACTCTGTGACCTTCCAGGATCTGAGACAGTAACTATTAACTCTGTGACCTTCCAGGATCTGAGACAGTAACTATTAACTCTGTGACCTTCCATGCATGTCAGAGATAGTGGTAAGAAATAGCAACCTTTTATCTCTTTCGAATCAGCTAAAGTGTTTTTCTCTGTTCAAAGCGTTTAATACCCACACTGTTTTGATCATGTATAAATAACCAAATGGTCAGAGGGTGTCCGACAAAGTGGATGGTGCCGCAGTATAATTTCATATAATTTTTTTTTAATATAATTTTTTTTTTTAAATATATTTTTATTAATAGGCAAGGTAAGTGTTTTAGTAACCTGTTTAACTCATTTTGCTTTACTGTTTTGATCATGCAAGGATGGACAACCGAAAACTGTCTTTTTTGTATAAAAAAGTTTTACACTCTGTACTGTTAAAAAAAGAAGCGTAACATTATAACAAACGTGTACCAAAATTTTATTTTACGGAATTAATGTTTCAGACTTCAGTTTTCATGAAGAAACTTTAAGATTTTTAAATAAACCAAGCCAGCCTCCAGTCATCCCTAACGGTCCATTGCATATGCTGGGTTTCCCACTGCATGCAGTTTTGACGATGCCCAAATACAGACGTCGTGCAGCCAGTACCTGACCATTTTATCTGAAATTCGAAGAGCTGCTGACATTGAATAGACTGTGGAGAATGCAGATTCAAATGGATTCCTAAAGTTACGAAGCATTATGAAGCGGTCTTCAGCAGTTGTGACTCTGGGTCTTCCACTGTGCGACCGGACTGCCACTGAGCCAGTTTGTTGAAATCGCCTCCAAAGGCCACTAATGGTGCTTCTGACCACTATACTTTGTGATTGTCTAGTCTGTAAGCATCCAATGATCGCTGTTCTGTAATGAGATGAGCCAAACTTGCACATTGAATTTTCAACTGATTTTATTTCAGAATTGTCAATCTTTTATAGGCATTCAATAATCTGGTCAGAGTTCAGTAAGTTTCACAGGATTCTCATGAGCCTGTCAGGAGTTATTGTCAAAAAACATTGTTTTGTCTTTGATCTTTTTCATGCCTCACGAATCATGAAGTGAGTACAATTCAGGTAACCATGAGAAGGTAATGACCAGGTGGACACAGTTGATAGGTTGAATGATGTCCAATCAGTGAATATCTTTTATAAAAGTAACTCCAAAAAAGTTGCATTTCTTTTTGTAAGCAGTATATGTTTCTTCAAAGCTGAATACGTTGCTGAAGGCAGAAACCAGTGCTCTCCAGTTTGAGCAATGTGATGCTACTGTGTGTGGTTCTTAAGACGCACAGTCATATCTCTTTGATGGTTGTTCTGCAAAGAGTCTCTCATGGTCTTCCTTTCTTTTACCATCTAATACCAGTTTTAATGCTTGTAGTGACAGTCTATTTTCATTCATTTTAAGTACATGTCTGATGTTCATCGTTTCCCTTCTTATTGTAGATAACTCCACATTTTTTGGTGTCTTCTCTTACTTGCTTTATTTGAATCCTTCCCAGACAATACCAGCATCACAGCAGCAATAATCATAGTTGTTTTCATCCCCAGACCACTATCTTTAAAAATGGTTTTCGGAGCCTTGCAGAAGGAGAGCGTGTGGAATTTGAAAGTAAACCATCAAGTCAGGGGATTGAAGCAACGTTTGTATGTGGTATCGGTGGGCAGGAGTGCAAAGGCAGCGACAGGCGACCAATGTCAAGGAAGAAACCAAGAAAAATTAGGTAATTTTGTTTTGTTTGTAGATCTCTATATATGAATGTGGGGTCAAACTGCTTTCTAGCATGTTTGACATCTGACTCTAACTTGTTGCACACCTGGCTGTATTCTAACCTGTTGCAGACTCTGTTCTGGCTGGTTACACACCTGATTCTTTTCTAGCCTGTTGTACATTGGTTACTAAAATTATCACCTAAAGTACTTATTTTTTCTGCAATTTTATCCTGCATACCATGTT
This sequence comes from Meghimatium bilineatum, assembly GCA_034231615.1. Lineage (NCBI taxonomy): Eukaryota > Metazoa > Mollusca > Gastropoda > Stylommatophora > Philomycidae > Meghimatium > Meghimatium bilineatum. Next base: position 10,977,261 of record CM067319.1, on the reverse strand, counting down.
CCAGTTATGTCCCATTATTCTCACTTTTTGGTTTGCAGATCTCCTCCGATTCAGCTTCCATATTTTTGTCTGCCCTCTGATGTCCAACTTTGACACTGTTGGCCTACCCTGCTGTGCCCATCTTTGGCACTTTTCTCCACAAGATCTCCACTCTGGTGTCAGAATACATTCAGAGTACCAGCAAGGTAGCAATTGAAAGTGTTTAGCACCAATCTTGAATCACAGCCTGTAGTATTCCTGAAAAAAGCAAAATTCCAAGTGCTTCAGTCCAGAAAACTACAAAAATCTGCAAACCGAACTAAGCAATATGCATAAAGTAGCTATGCAGTGGATATCAATCATTGCATCGTGGAATTCTCGGAAATAGAAAACAGAGTTTCACTATTGGCGACCTTGAAGTATTCTTTAACCCGGGCTATTTTATGTCTTGATTTGATGCTAGGTAGGTCTAGGAGAAACCTCATGACCACGATAAGTGTATCTCTTATGCATCCTAGGACAGCTCCCATGGCCTCATTTTGAACTCTCTCCAATCTATCCACCTGTGTTTGCGACAGTGTCAATAAACCTAAACCATAGTCCAACACAGATAATACCACTGCCTGCATCATCTGAAAAAGGGTTCGCTGCAGCTTCTCTGCAGATGCCATGATATTGTCCACATGTTTCGTGAAAGAATGAAGCATTCAACCCAACATTTTGTGTTAGTGAATGATTTTCTAGCCAAAATACATATGTTCAGGATGTTGCCATTGCTTTCTGGGCTATATGTATACAGAATTGCCTGCGGAGATGATTGAATCTGATATATTAGTCATCCTAGATAGGATCTGTACCTTGCCGTCATGGAGCCGATTTAAGCATTTTAATAAATATTAAATGGCAGGATAGTAAACAATCTTGTGGGGACAAACAAATTAGATTCTGGTGGATTCCCAAAACAAAATTTTAAATAAGATGGATGGGGGAAACAGTGACATACATAGGTAATGTTGCAGCGAAATACAAAACACACTAGCATTAATAGAAATAAACATTTCGACTAAAAAGTCTTGGATAAAAACAAAAAAGAAAGAAATATTACAAGCAAAAAAATCATAATGTAAGAGAGGAACAAAAGAAAATAAGTAAGATAAGATGAGAGAAAGAAAAAAAGGAGAGGAAAAAACATGACAAGAGAATGAAAAACAAAAGGTAGAGTAAAAGGAAAAGCAACAGAGCATGTATAATGAAAGAGGAAAATTGTAAGTAATATCAAGAGATAACTACTTACTTGAGTTCCAGTGTAGTCAAACAGAGTGGTTGATGTTAGTGTTTGGGTCAAAGGGCATGAGCCCATAGACCGCTGGATCAGCAACCAACCAACATGTAAGTGTTGTGTTTTACGACATTTATCCTGTAAAAATGGTGACGGATTGGATACACATAAAATTCTGTAGCAAGAGAATTAATGATATGGTGTCTATATGAAAGACCTAGAAGCACATTTAGAACAGATGTCATACACGATTTTTGGCAGAGATGAAACGTCTGTGGAGATATGCTGAGATGAGACCATGTCCTCGGGTAGAGATAAATGGAGAAATCTTATGTGTGGCATAATGCACCAAGAATGTGCAGGGGTTCTCGTAGGGTATAAGGTTTATAACTTGTTTATTAGAATAATCCTTGATGTGTTTTCTTTACGTATGTGTGTGTTCCTGAAATTGTGGAATCCTTGAAGTGTTTTCTTTACGTTTTTGTGTGTTTCCTGAAAATGTTTAATCACAGAAGTGTTTTCTTTACGTTTTTTTGTGTGTTCCTGAAAATGTTTAATCCTTGAAGTGTTTTCTGTACGTTTTTATTTCCTGAAAATTTCTTCCTGTGTTCATTCTCAAACTCCTGCAGATTAACAGGATGTAGTTTGGAGAACAGAATGCATTGTGTCATGGTTTACAGTTTAGCTGTGATGTATATGCCTTTCAGTCTAACATTGCTTACTTCATGGTTTCTATGTGATTTTGGGATGGCATAGCAAACCGGGCTCCCAAAACCTTAGTCGACTTAAAAATATGGCTGGTAAGAGTGTTGCTATTTTTTGCTCACCTTTGGTCACTAGTAACACATTTGCAAGGTCTATAGAGAATCTAGAAAAGTATAGGAGTCAACCTGAAAGTGTCCACATCATCCTTAGCATGTCATTGATTATAGAAAAATTCAGGCTTAACACAACATTCCTCAAACAATGTTGTGATCCAGCAGTCCATGGGCTCATGACCTTTGACCCAATGCTATTAAAGGGACATTATTTTGCTGGGAAGTCTGAATTTTCTGTCCACCCTGGGTCAGAGACAGAATAACTATCACACCTCCAGGAAGGTAGGTTTCAATTTATGCACTGCTCTGAGCCACTGCAGCCAAGATAGAGTGTTCATTCCAGCCACCAATTGACTACTGGTTATGCCGAACATCTCTTGCTCCAGGCATGCAACCAAATGTTCAAGTCAAAAGGATTCTCACGTCCTGAGTCACTGTGCCTCAATGATGGGTCTCAGCATTAAGAAAAAAAACAGTGCTGTCAATTTTCTCCTCCCCAGTGCTGCACAGTACATCTCTGACTTTCTCCCAACCTCACAGTGTGCCTACATATATATATTCAAATAGCAAAACATAAAACACATTGTAACAAAATAAAAGCATGAGAAACATAAATATATACATGACGTGCCATGTAACTTCTATAAGAAGATAATCTCTATAATTTCATTTAATCTACTAAGGTTGTCTGTTGCATGTGTGGTTTGTCTAGTGGGCCATTGGTGAGACCCACAGATGCAACCGCATGCGTATGATCTGATATTGAAGCTTGCTTATATCATTCATTGGTATCTGTTGCCAAATAAAAATTAATAGCAACCCAAACAGCAGCAAAAGATCAAGGAACTACTATGGCCATCATTCAGACGAATGACAAATGTCAGAGTCCTGTGTGAGCAAAGATTATAAATAGGTTGCAGTACACAAGCTGGTCTACTATTGATATGGCTACTAATGTCCACCATTCAATCAATTGATAAAACACTGAATGTATATTTAATTAGCACTGTACAAATGAAACTGGGACACAATGCATCTCATCTCTGGAGAGCACCTTGCTGGAGATCCAGGAGGACCATTGACCTGCCACAAGACAGGTCGAGCGGTAATTTCTTCAATGTTGATTCTCAAACTCCTGCTGGATTTCTCTTGTAGCAGGACAATGTCCTTACTAGATTTCCAGCAGGGTGTAGTCTAGAGAATTGAAATGTGCTGTGTCACCATTTTATTTGCATTGATGGCCCGACACCTCAGTCTTTGGCAGGGGGTTTCAGAATAAATGCTAAATAATATATATTCAATTTTTTTTTGGTATGTCTGCCCTACAATGTATTTGCACTTTTTTCAGATGCTACAATTGTGGAGACTTTGCAAATCACATTGCAGCAAAGTGCCCTCATGGACCACTTCCAAAACGTTGTCACCAGTGTAAATCCACAGAACACTTGATAGCAGATTGTCCAATAAAGGATCCCTCTTCAACTCAAGCAGCAGCATCATCATCACTTCTACAGCGCAGGCCAAGGAATGGCAACAATAATAACAGCACAGAGAATGGCTACAACGGTACCGGTCATGCTGCTACAGGCCTATCATCTGAACACAATGTATGATATGTGTTGACCAATAGTTTATGCTGTTTCTCAGCACACAGCACGCACAGCATACAGCAGCCTAGAACATGCTTGCCTTCAGCAATGGTTATAAAGCAAATCAAGAATTCCAAACATGAATCTTATCCAACATTTTGAAATTATAAACTTCAATGAGAATCATACTTTTAAAAATAGCTTTTTTAAAACTTGGTTTTGTATTCCGTCCGAGTATTATGTTTAACGGTGATAAATTACCATCATTCAAGGGGAAGCTAAATGAGGAATCTCTTATCGCAATTTTGTAGTTAAACTGTGAGTAAATTCAGTCTTGTTGTTTGAAGAGTTTACAGAAGTGATAAGATTATTCACAAGTGATTATTAGTCTACGAAAGTGATAATACAGTCTACATTTGTGATGGTGCAGTATAATATGCTAAATAACCATCTACTCAGTGTAGATAATCAAATCTACTCACACAGGGTGATAATATCTAAACATTTGGTGATAAACTCTGCTCAAGTGATTAGTCTAAACCTTGGCTTTAGCAGACACTTCTTGTATTTTCAAATGTACTTTTATCATATAGCAGTCAAAGATATGAATGATTTTCTTGTGTATTGCATATAATTTTGCATAGTAATTATTTCACATCTAATTCTTTCACCGTGAGATCTAAAACGGTTCATACCAATTTAACTGCAGAGTATGACCTCTTATTTATGGCAGTAGTTGGCAAGTTGGAAATGTTTCTGGATCTGTGGGCCGGTTTGAGCAGTTTCATTGTGGAAAGGGGCTAAAAACAAGATATTTTATTTGTCCTCCCAAATACCACATCTGAATTAATGGGCCAGTACTTATACTAGTTTTAAGTCAGCTTGGTGTGCCGGATTTTGTCCACGCCTAGTTTAACGGGTGCTACAGAACTACTAAAATCTTCATCTCTCAGGTTGGGAGCATCTGTATTGGCTATGTCGCATGAAGTAGCTCAAACTGGTGTAACAATATCATCCTGTAAACACAACATATATGGCCATCTCATTATATGATACTAATCAATAGAAGTGTGAGATTAATGCAGAACAAGTTTCCCTTTGCTGTTTGTTTATTCAGATATATGGCCTCTTTTACTCAGAAAAGGGAAATTATTACCATGTACCACAATTTACAACAAAGCTGTATCTATGTCATCCAACCTGGCACATCTGTTTTCAGCATTGCATAATGGGAGCCGAGTTTACCTTCCCTCTATGATCACTATTTGCTTAGATATTTCACTGAATGCATTTTGTTACCAGGGATGTCACTTGAAGGTGAAGTAGTGCCTTCGTCAATTCTGTTGACTGTCAATTTTCTCTGACACCCTTCATTACATTTAAATTTTGCCATAGAATTCAATTCATTGCTACGTTTCAGATACTGTCATTCCTCATTTATAGAATGCTAAAACCATTTACCAACTACGAAAAGTTGTAAATTTGAATATGTTGTATTAGGCATTTTAAAATTCGTCAACGGTATTATTATACTAAGTTTATATTCACACCATTGCTGTAGTTGGGATCTATTGCGCTGCCGTAGAATGTTTATTCTGTGCTGCTATGTTACTTTTCTGTTGTCATTGTTTTTGTTGTCACAGGAGTTGCCAGACAGGATATTCATTTGTTTGAGAATAAAATGAAATAACCTGTTTCAGCTCCTTTTTTATTTTGTATTCCATAATCTACCTCACCCATTGATTACGGAGACCTCAGAGTATTTGCATTACCAATATTACATTATTTTCTTTGCATGTGCTAGGCATGATTTTATTTTGTCTTAAATTTTAATATATTTTTTTGACTGCAAGATTTATGGATGGAGACGCACTTTCTTGGAGAATTATGGTTGATTGGTTCCCACAAAATTAACATTTGTGGATGTGTTACGAAAGATGTTGAGAAAATAAGTTCATATGTAAAATATTTTTTTTACATTTTTCAACCACTCATGTTGCCTATTTGGCATGAATAAGCCAATCACACACCCCACCTTTTATTTCAACCCATAGGTTTGGTTTCAAATTTTATGATGCTTTTTACCTTCAGAAATATTCAAAAAATCAAGATCTGTCTGAGATGCATATTTATGTAGAGAACATAAGAAATATAAAGTTTTATTGTGTGTTATTCTGTATTTTGTAGCTCTATTTACATTTAACTAAGATCTGCAAACAATAAATCTACTGTTATTTCTACTATTCATATTTTTTTAAAACATCCTTTTAATAACAAATGCATCTTGTAATAATATACATTTAATAACAGAAGTTATGTTTTATCACTGACAGATTTTCTGGTTATGTTGTCCATGAATAATCATCATCAGGTAGCATATCCTGAACAGGATGTAGCCATCATCACAACTTTTCAAAATTTCTATTGATCTTGAGCCAGTCTTCCTGCTTCTGTTACTGTCATGCTCAGGTGGTCTTTGATGTTAATAAATATTAACATGTCCTTGAATAATATAAATTGGAAAGATTGAAGAGTTATAGAGAAAAAAAACAGAAAACAATAGACAGAATTTAAACCAGGTCAGTTCAGCTGGTACGTATTCACCTCGTGACTAGTCAAGTTTTCTGAATTTATCAACACTCTCTTAAATGATTCTAGTTTTTTTCCCGATTATGTTGTTACATAATAATTTTTGTTGTGTAACATATACATAATTATTATGCATAACACTGTCTTGGCATAAAACTTGATACAATTAGAATCTTCTCTGTTGTTCCAACCCCCAAAAACAAGCCAAACCTTCTTGTATGTGATCTCTTACATGTGTACAGTTAGTTTTGTACAAGATGCAGAACTTGCCAGGTACATGTGTACAGTTGGTTTTGTACAAGATGCAGAACTTGCCAGGTACATGTGTAGTTGGTTTTGTACCAGGTGCAGAGCTTGCCAGGTACATACATGTATGGTGTTTTTTCCTGTTTATTTAAACATATTCTCGACCCTTTTTGTTTAGATAAAACATTCAGCGGGTATACATTTTAAAACATGAGTTGTTATTTCATGTCCACTCCACCAGAAGGTATACAGTTTGAAACATAAGTCTTGTTATTTCACATTCACTCCAGTAGGAGGTATACAGTTTGAAACATAAGTCTTGTTATTTCACATTCACTCCAGTAGGAGGTATACAGTTTGAAACATAAGTCTTGTTATTTCACATTCACTCCAGTAGGAGGTATACAGTTTGAAACATAAGTCTTATTATTTCACATTCACTCCAGTAGGGGGTATACAGTTTGAAACATAAGTCTTGTTATTTCACATTCACTCCAGTAGGAGGTATACAGTTTGAAACATAAGTCTTGTTATTTCACATTCACTCCAGTAGGAGGTATACAGTTTGAAACATAAGTCTTGTTATTTCACATTCACTCCAGTAGGAGGTATACAGTTTGAAACATAAGTCTTGTTATTTCACATTCACTCCAGTAGGAGGTATACAGTTTGAAACATAAGTCTTGTTATTTCACATTCACTCCACCAGGAGGTATACAGTTTGAAACATAAGTCTTGTTATTTCACATTCACTCCAGTAGGAGGTATACAGTTTAAAAAAATAAGTCTTGTTATTTCACATTCACTCCACCAGGAGGTATACAGTTTGAAACATAAGTCTTGTTATTTCACATTCACTCCAGTAGGAGGTATACAGTTTGAAACATAAGTCTTGTTATTTCACATTCACTCCAGTAGGAGGTATACAGTTTGAAACATAAGTCTTGTTATTTCACATTCACTCCAGTAGGAGGTATACAGTTTGAAACATAAGTCTTGTTATTTCACATTCACTCCAGTAGGAGGTCATGTGTGTATAAGAGCAACCAAAGATATGTGAAGAGTAATTTTAGTTTATTCCTTAATTGTACCCTCAATTTTTTCCAGGTAGCATTTTTAAATACTCTCATTCACAACTATTTGCATGCTTCGCATACGCTGATTATTTTGTCTGTTATGTAATTTTTTTGGGTCATATGTCAGTGGAAATACATTTAATAAATGTACATAGCATCAGATGACACTTTTTCAATACATAAAGTTGATTTCATCATATGTTGAAATACTTTCTTATAATTTTCATCTCACAACTCCTTCACTGTCAGCAGACATTATTTAGTATTAAAAAATTGGTAGCATATCCTATTCAGGATGTAGCCATCAGCCCAGCATTTTTTGCCTGTGGTGATTTTCTAGGCAATATAAATATGTTCAGTAGTTTGTCATTGCTTTCTGAATTGTCTGGATGCACAGTTGCCTGCAGCTGAGTTTGAACCCGGTACCTTGACTATCGCAGGTTCTCACTTTACTACTCCGCTACAGATACAGACTATTTAATATATACAAATTATATTATAATATTTTGGTTCTGACCCAACAAAAGGTGGATGTAGTTATAGATATTCGCTATGTATAATACATACACTAAAGTTATAGATATTCGCTATGTATAATACATACACTAAAGTTATAGATATTCGCTATGTATAATATATACACTAACGTTATAGATATTCGCTATGTATAATACATACACTAAAGTTATAGATATTCGCTATGTATAATACATACACTAAAGTTATAGATATTCGCTATGTATAATACATACACTAAAGTTATAGATATTCGCTATGTATAATACATACACTAAAGTTATAGATATTCGCTATGTATAATACATACACTAAAGAATAAATATAATTGGGGATTGTGAACATAAAAGGATGCGCTGTAGAGGGATTAGACCATATTAGGGAAATGTGTTATAAAAGGATGCGTGCGCTAAAGAGGGATTAGACCGTATTAGGGAAATTTGTTATAAAAGGATGCGCTAAAGAGGGATTAGACTGTATTAGGGAAATTTGTTATAAAAGGATGCACTATAGAGGGATTTGACTGAACTGTATATAAAATGCATTGAATATTGAAATAATTGACTTGTATTCTGTACAGTACATCACTATACAACTATTGAATTTTGAGGCGCCACTAATGTAATTGGATTATAAGTCCAATCGCATCGCCGGTACAATATGGGTGGCCATCATTCGAATCACATAATACACCCGAGTTGGGTTTGCAACACAAGCTCACACTCCGCTGACACATTTAAAATGTGTATGTAAAGCTGACAGTGAAAGAATTGTTTGTACATCCAGTAATTGTCACGATGCAACTTCAACCAATATCTACCTCAACAAGGACATCTACGGAAACGGTATTCTTGTATTTAGCCTTGTTCTTCCACCATTTCTAAGTGAGATGCGCCAGCTAATTTTATTATGCATAATTAGTGTATATGTATTTGTCACTTCTCATTTGAGTTTAGTCATAATGTGTGAATATAACAATACAAATTCTGTCTGCAGTTAATGCTAAATTCAATTTATATTATGGTAAAAGTAACTAGCAATGTTTGTATAACAATTTGTGTGCAAAGTAAGCAAACTAGTGTTAAATTGACATTGCATAGATAGCTGCATTTGTACAGGGTGTCTATAAAGTCTCTGTGCACTGAGTTTGAAAGATATATATATATATATATATGTGTGTGTGTGTGTGTGTGCTCAATATCATCATCAGGTGCCATGCTGGCTGGCGTAGGTGATCATGACTCTCCACAGCTCTCTATTTCTTTCACCACCTCCACATTAGTTTTTCTGGCAGTCCATGATATTCTCAGCATTCTTCTATAGAATCACATCTCTATTGCCTCTAATTTGCCACTTTCCTGTTTGTTTATTGTCCAAGACGCTCACCCATATTTTAGTATAGGAGTTATATAGCACAATATGGCTTCATTAAAAGTTGTGAATTTCTATGGTCCAGTGTACAGCGTGAGTTAGCCGATTACTGTTAACTGCATGGTTAACTTACATTCATTTAGCTGACCAATGATGGTGACAATTGCTGAGCAAAGAATATTTGTGGTAGAATGAGTGTTTAATAAGGAGATAAATATATGCAAGATATTTAAAAATATTGATATTAATACTGCATCTTGACAGTGTGTGTTTCTTTGAAACAACCGTTACTTCTGTTTTCTTCTTGTTTAGTCTGAGGCCTTAGATGTGGTTTTTGAGAAAAGTGATGAAAATTTCATATATAGCCAAGAAATCTAATGTAGAAATCCTCATAAATGCTGGAGTAAAAAAAGACAAATTATAACAACAATTGAAAGCAGAAAATCAAGATTTTTAGGGCATGTGATGAGAAATACAAAACTTGAACATTTAGTAACGACCGAAAAGATCAAGGTGAGAAGAGACAGAGGAAGACAAAGAAAGAAACTTCAGGATGGGTTGTCACTAACACAAAAGTTGTAACCAACTGAACTTATTAACAACACAAGAGACAGAGTTGTGGAGAATCATGATCACCTATGCCACTCAGCATGGAACTTGATTATTTATGAAAAAATTCTATGTAGATGTTTCCTGTTGCACAAGTTACATTATCTTTCTATACGATGTGGCCCTTGTTTGCCTTGCAGAGGCAGGGATAGAAGAATTCTTTGGAGATGTCCTTCTTGTGTGCTGTTTGTAAACTTGTTATATAACCAGTTATACAAACTTGTTATATAACCAGTTATACAAACAACTTCATTGCTCTATGAGCCATTTAATTCAGTATGTGATTAACATTACCAGCAGTGGTTTTCTTTTTCATAAATGCTGTAGCGTTCATTATATCACACAGATCCACACCGAACACCCACAATTTATGTGGTGTGGTGTTGCCAGCAATGTGAATGAATGCACAACATTATAGACACCCTGTAGTAAGTGCAGTACTGAAAATAGAAAGTTACTATAAACAAATGGAGGGTCAAAGAGCACAGTGCATACTCTAGAACATAACTAGCACTCATAACAGGTGCAGACTATTCAAATAAATAAAATGTGTGTTGAGTTAAGAAAGTATATACACAAGTCACTAATGATCAAACACATAAAATTTGCAGATGGCTGATATGTCGGGGCCATTGGCACAAATAAAATGGAGACACAGTACATTTCAATTCTCTGGACTACACCCTGCTGGAAATCTAGTAGAACCATTGTCTTGCCTGAATCCAACAGGAGTTTGAGAATGAATACTGAAGAAGAAACACATTTTAAAAAGTTGTTTAATTCTGTTTTACAAATGTACACTGAATCAATGTTTCCACCGATGGTCTTTATCACAATAGACACAGGCACACAGAAACAGCTGGATACAAAATATAGAATTAAACAGCTTTGCGAATTCAATGGTTTTGGGTTTTTTCCCATTTCATTTTGTTTCCAGTTTGTGTTTATTTTTCCTCATATTAAAGTCCCGTTGGTCAAAAAGAGTGTTTCTGTGTATTTGTGTTTTTTGTTTTTTTTTTGCTGTAAAACTGAATTTAACTTTTTTGTTTATTTTGAAAATATTTTCAGTTTTACTGCAGTTTTTCTTTCATTTGCTGAAGTTTTTCTTTCTTTTACTGTGGTTTTTCTTTCATTTGCTGATGTTTTTCTTTCTTTTACTGCAGTTTTCTTTTCATTTACTGAAGTTTTACTGCAGTATTTCTTTAATTTACTGAAGTTTTCTTTTCATTTACTGAAGTTTTACTGCAGTATTTCTTTCATTTACTGAAGTTTTTCTTTCTTTTACTGCAGTTTTCTTTTCATTTACTGAAGTTTTACTGCAGTATTTCTTTCATTTACTGAAGTTTTACTGCAGTATTTCTTTCATTTACTGAAGTTTTACTGCAGTATTTCTTTGATTTACTGAAGTTTTTCTTTCTTTTACTGCAGTATTTCTTCATTTGCTGAAGTTTTTCTTTCTTTTACTGCAGTTTTCTTTTCATTTACTGAAGTTTTACTGCAGTATTTTACTGAAGTTTTTCTTTCTTTTACTGCAGTTTTCTCTTCATTTACTGAAGTTTTTCTGCAGTATTTCTTTCATTCCAACTAAAGATAACTCCATAATCTAAAAACTTCCATGTTAGCTAGTTCAATTTGAATGCAACTGAAAACAATTCTCTGTTCTTTTGTCTCAGTTGGTCTAGTCTTTCCCCATGTGGTTTGTTATCCACTCTTGCTGTTAAGCGTAGGAGTGATTGGAGCTCAAGCTTGCGTTCTAAAGCCAGATTTGTGGCCTAGGCAGTGCTATGACCGTGTTTGTTCAGGATGTCCTTGACGTTTTTTATCCATCTTTTCCGTGGACTTCCTCTGGCTTTGTACCCTGATCTCATTTGGTTATATGCCTGTATGGAGAACTTGTGATGCAGTCTCATAATCTCAAAACCACATGATCTACTGCCTTTCTATGTATTCTGTGTCAGTTGGTATTTAGAAGATATTGATAGTCCACAATTTGTAAATCTATACACATTCTTTCAAAACAGGACATATCAATTGATATCTGTTCAGAGTAAGCCTTCTGTGTTTGTTCTCAAACTCTGTAGATTAGCAGGATATGGTCCGGAGAACGGAATATGTTAGCATGGTTTACAGCTTAGCAGAGATGACTAACCTTTGAACTGACACATCCAACTTCCGTGTGGCTTCTGGATCACTTTGGCCCTTAAATGGGATGGGATAGCCAACTCAACCCTCATAACCTTAGTCACCTATTACAACATACATTGAAAGTCAAGTGTTGCTATTCTTTACTTTCCTGTTGGGACTGACAACACGGTCAGGTGTTTACCTATATCTTATATGGTGATGTTTTAACAAAAATTACATATCAAAATTTTAGATTTTGTGCCTTGAGTATTAGATTATGTGCACAGCAAACTGATGTAGTGCACATTTTAAACCGCGGAGCAGTGACCACATAGAGTGCAACGAATCTTGTAGAGTTGGTGAATTAGCACTTTGTTATTATTTTTTGTTTTTTAAAAAGTGCCTCCAGCAAGTTTTTCTATTTACAAAAGAAAGTAGCACTTTGGAGTTCCAAGTGTAACTAGAAATAATCAGAAAATCTCACATCAAAGGAGTTGGTGCATGTGATGTCTCTAATGTCGGTCATCAAATGTTGATAGCAGCCGTTTTATTAAACATACTATCATCAAAGGTTTCTTCTTCTGTTAGTGCTCACAAACTCCTGCAGATTATTAGAATGCTGGTCCAGAGAATGAAATGATCGTATGGTTTACAGCTTTGCCGTGATATCTACGCCTTTTGGCTTCTGATTTCAGCATAGTATCTGGATCACTGATCCCCCTGTGGTATGGTACAAACAACTCCGCTCCAAAACCTCTTTAGATGCCTGGTACACCTTGCCGGGCAGATAACAGTGTTACTATTGATTTTCCTTTTGGACCTCTGCATCACGCTGGCAATCAAAAGTTTGATCTAATATGTTATCATTTTTTTAAAGCAGTTTTTATGTTTTGTTACAAAAGTCAATCAGACATTGACAAACACTGTATTTGCTACTGGAGTCAATCAGACATTGACAAACACTGTATTTGCTGCTGTATGTCATCTCTTCTATATTCATTCTCAAACTCCTGCAGGTGAGCAGGATAATAGCCGGAGAACTGAATGTGGTGTGTCATCATTTACAGCGTAGCTGAGATATCTGCGCCTTTCAGTCGGACATTTCTGACTTTAGTATGGCTTCTCTGTCAATTTGATCCTATATAGGATGGTACAGACAACTTCACGCCAACGTTGTACGTGTTTGAGAACACTGTACCTCGTACATATTCTTATACATATGGACATATGACAGCAACTGCTACTTTTCTCCATATTCTATTCTGGGTCCTTTTCTGTCATTAATTTTTTGCATCCTTATTCTTTTCTGTCCCTTGTGGTTATAGTTATGGATTTGTTTGGCTATGTTGTATAGTTGTTTCATAGGGTTGTATCCAATCCTTATGTCAAGGCTAAATTTAATGTGAAAAAAGCAACACCAATGTAAGAGTGAAAATCAAACTTTATAACTCACTAGTGCTTTCTTTCGTGGGCGAGGAAGAATGATAGTCACCAACGGCATACTGGGACAGTCGGTCAACGTTTAATGGTGGATATACTGAAGGAAAGATCTGAGCACCTATGGAATTGTCCGGAGTTCAGTGATGATGATCCAATGACTAACTAACTATATGCTTGTGAGAGTTAGACACTTACTGCAGACATGGAGATATGGTTACAGCTCTTCAAATACGAATGCTAAATACAAATTCTGTGCATCTCCTATAGAGAACCAGACAAAAGTGTACATAAGAAATAAAATAGAGATGTGTACAGGCCACAAAAATCATTACTTTCAATAGTGAAATGATGAAAACGTACATGGTTGCTGACATGACTCCTTGTCAAAAATGTTTAGTAGGAAGGAACAATCGAGGAAGATGGATGAAGCAGAGGAGAATAAAGAAAATCATGGACTGACAACATCAAGGACTGGACAGGATGGAATGTTTCATCACTCAACCATATTGCTGAAGATAGAAATCAATGGAGGAATGTGCTGAAGTACCCAATGTGGTACCCATAAGCTGGAGGACTGTGCTGAAGAATCCAATGTGGTACCCCTAAAACTCTGACTGGTTATGAGCTTATGGATGTATCCAATCTATCATCAATTTTACTATTTAATCTCCAGCTGTGTTTGTCTATAGTCTATTCTCTTCCACACATTTTATGTCCTTACTTCTGCACATGATGGTGATGAAATAATCCCTTTAGCTGTGCGTAGGTATCCCTTGACAGCCATAGCCTTTCTGACAGAAGTACAGATTCTCCTCATTTGATGGCATGGTCATGTTAGAGAGTTTAATGGTGCATGTTTAGTCCCTGAAGAGAGACATTTCAGAAGGGCAATATCCCAGTATCATCATGTCCTGCCAGGAGTGCAGCATACACCCATTGACCCAACTATTTCATCCTTTAACCATCAGGTCTGTTGACCCATTTGCACAACCAGCATTCCTTGCACCATAGGAGTCTTCCATAAAAGTGCAATGTCTGCATCTCTCCTGCATCCATGGGGACCATTTGACAGAAGACAAAAGTGCAATGTCTGCATCTCTCCTGCATCCATGGGGACCATTTGACAGAAGACAAAAGTGCAATGTCTGCATCTCTCCTGCATCCATGGGGACCATTTGACAGAAGACAAAAGTAAGAAATCGTGACAAGATTTGCAGTGATAATAATTTATTATCAGAATATATATGAGAATGAAGACAAACCAAATACCAATAAGAACATATAATACAAGAATATCCGGACGTAAAGCCAAAGGTAGACCAAGAAAACGGTGGATAGAAAACATCAAGATAACCTTTGAACAAACATTGACTAAATGCAACCTCAGTGACACATCTGGCCTTGGAATGACAGCTTAAGCTCCCACCCCTACGCTTAACGGCAAGTGTGAATGCGATCAGCAATCATTCACCTGGGGAAAGACAATAGACTGATTTATTCATAGGTGACAGGTTGTCAGTTTATTCCCCCAACTATCCTTAGTCGTCTCCTACACCATGCCTGGAAAGAAGACAGTGGTCATATTATTTGCACCCTGAACTAGAAGTCCAGGCCCCGTTTACCACGTGGGCGACATCTAGTTAGCAGGATATAATCTTAGATCAGAATACAGCGTATCATATTTAGAACTTCGCTACAATATTTGGCATGACACATGCTACTACAGAATGATCTATTGTATTGCAAATTGTGTTTCTTCACTGATGGAAACTGTGTTTCATCTCTCATCATTGAAGATTTTTTTATCTAAGGAAGCACCACTTTCTTATGTTTCAATTTTAAGTCGAGAGTCGCTTGCCCTTTGATCAAAGTAAACTCAAGTAATGGAGAGACCACTTCTCATTCTATCAGTCTGTTGTTGTGATATCTCTCATGTCGACTTTTAGTAGGGCAATATATTGCAGGTTGGTGCGAGGTGTTACTTGAAATACCTGAATATTTCACATTTAAGTGATTTTAATACAGTGTCATGTTTTATTAAGTTTACATTTAGGGGCCCCGTTTCTTAATTATGACAGCTCTTCTAAGAATATCTAGTCACAAAACAGTGGTCATCATTATTTGTTGTTTGTCCATCACATGATGATGATGAAGATCATTTGTTACATGCACTTTATAAAATTCAGTATAGTTTTGTGTTCTTGGCAATGAGTTTGCAGATGGCTACCGGTAATAAGCATGATGCTGGCCACAATGGTTCTTGGACAAGTCATAAATGGTACAATCACTTTAAATCGGCTTTGATCCATTTGTTTTTTCTTACTAGTCTCCACCATTGAGCTGCTGCATGTCTCCACTTTCCAGGTAAATTCTACATAAAGTAAACATGTTACTGAGAATACCTAACTATCGATATAAAACAATAAATAATAAAACATAGAACAATGACAATTATCAACTTATCGGTCCTATTGGGGACCTTTGTCAAGAAAGAAATAATGGTTAAGAAAAAACAACCGTAAAATAAATGAATTGCCAAGATGACTGGGGCAATAGTTTCCTCACCAAAAATCATTGTTCCAGTCATCGCGGTTATTAATTTATTTTGCGGTTGTGTTTTCATAACTTATTTGTTTTTTGACAAAGATCCGATATTTTGATAATTGTCATTGTTCTATGTTTCATTATTGTTTTATATCAATAGTTAGGTATTCTCAGTAAATTGTTTACTTTATTTAGGATTTACCTTTTATTTGTCTGGTTACTTTTGCACTTTCCATTTTTTCGGATATCTTCCGATATTTTATTTATTTATATTCTCCTTTTTCCACAAGATGTTTTAGAGCACTACGTAGCTTAGTTTTGGGTGGTGCCTTCCCATGTATTATGGTTATGTCAAGTCGCTAAAGTCTTTAACGAGTGCTTGTTGCGTTTCTTTTGTCCACCATGTTAACATATGCCCTTCTACACCTCACCAAAGTGGAGTATCTTGATAGGAGATGATATGGCATATTTACAGCATGACCTATCAAATGATTCAGCCTGCATAAGAATAGTGTCCATACTACGGATACTAGCTCTGTTGAGAACAGTGGTATCTGGAATTTTGTCTTGCCATCATTGTCTAGTTGTGTGTTGAAAGCTGCAACAAATCCTCTGTTTTCCTTTTGTTTGCCATCAGTTTGTAGTTGTATGTTGAAGGCTGCTATAAATTCTCTCTTCAAAATTGGTTTGAATAAAATATATAATTAAAAAGTGTTATTTAATTCAGTTTTACAAATACACAAAAACAACATATCGATCACAAGGCCTTTATCAATATTAGAATACACAACTGGAAACAATATGCACCGTGTAAATCCATGTATAAACCTATAAATTTTGGGGGAAATGTATCAAACCAGTAGTAGTTGTCCCATATGTTCTGTTGCATTCGGCAATAGCTGTGCCACTTGTACTAAAACCCCAGCCAGATTTCTCATCATAACTGACAGCTACCTTTGAGCACTAACACATCGTATCCTAAGTTACCAGCAATCAGTTGATTAATTTCAGTCTGCTTTTCCATTTTCCCACTACATTTTCTGCCAATGGTAATTATGACCTGATGAAATGTTATCATTGTTGGGTTATCCACACACACCACCCTTCCCCCATTCCCGATACTATGGTTATTTTATCTCAACTTCTTTTTATTTTTTACAAATAATTTATAACAATTTTTAAAATGTAAAGATTTTCCGTATTCACATATGATGTGTTTCGGAATACAGTTTTATATCCACATTTTTAATTAACTAAATGTAGTATAGATAATTTAGAGTAGAATTATAAATTAGTCAGACATTTCTCCTGAGGATTTATTATATTGAAAGATAAAAACTCAGTATAAGTAATTGTAGATTAAGTTGGCTGATATCTGCGTTCTCTTTGGTACAGTTTTTAAGTTCTAAGAAGGAATTTCTAGACAAAACATAAAAAATGTTCCAACTCAGTTTCCATAAATGACATTTTGGGGATTTCCCCATTGTGTAGATGGCTTTGTGGGATTTTTGTAGATGATGCCACTGCACATTATAAATATGTTTGTTGTCTGTTCTTCAATATGTGAGATGTTAAATCACCTATATGTTTCTGGGGTCCGAAGGGGGAGCAAAGAATAGTAACACTGTTTACGTTTCATGCATATTCTTACCTGTCTGACAAGTGCCATACATTTTCTGGACTATATTCTGTTAATCTGTAGGAGTTTGAGAATGAATGCAGAAGAAATCATTCACTGAATCTAATAATGTCAGAAAGTAGAGTAGAGCATTACAGAAAGTAGAGTAGAGCATGCCAGAAAGTAGAGTAGAGCATGTCAGAAAGGAGAGTACAGCATGTCAGAAAGTAGAGTAGAACATGTCAGAAAGTAGAGTATAGTAACCCAAGGTTAGGATTATCATGTCAGAAACTAGACATACACCTACAATGGCACGTTAAACTGCTAATTAATTACCCTGATTCTTTGTCAAGAAGAAATGCATGTGGCAAAACCTAGTTTTAAACAATGTTTTTTTATTAATCAAATGACCTATGGTACATTTTTATGTCGAAGCAGTTGGAACATTTTCTAAGCTTTCAGTGTGAATCCCTTGCTAGCACCCAATTTTCTATAGAACATGAGCAATTACTAGATCTGGAGTACATAGGTGTCCTGCCCAATATTAGAAACATGCTGATTGTATTCATCATCATTTTTTCTCCTTCCATTTAATGTGTATACTTTTCTTAATCTTCCATTTAATATTTTATTCTTTGTAAATTTCTGGGGGGATTTTTTTTTTCAGTGAAGCAGCTATGTTCAACCTTATCTCTGTTTGAAAACTTCTTGCCAAATGTAGTTTTACAATAAAAAGTTTTTAGAGTTACTTTAGTTTTATTCTTTTGTTCCAGTGTGTTTTTTTTTCTTTTCTGTGGGTATTTTGATTTTACTCATTTTATAAGTGTTCACAATAGTAGAAATTACTTACCAACTAACAATGAAGCACAAGCACAGATATTTTGACTAAAATGCCTTCGCTAGGATGAGGAATAATGAACAAAAAGTAACAAACCTTTAGTGAAACACATTTACTGTTTACCATAATCATTTTGTGTGTGTGTGTTATTCTGATGAAGGCTTTTTAGTGGAAATGTTATCCGCACTAGTGTTTCATTATTAGTATGTTATTAATATTGATGACACTTTTTCTGTTCATACTTGCATTTACCCTGTGTTTTTGCAACCCACCATTTGTCTGTGTTTGGTTACCCCTGACACTGGTTGTTGTCTACCCCTGATACTAGTTCTTTGGTTACCCCTGACATTTGTTGTTTGGTTACCCATAACACTTGTTGTTTGTCTGACACTGGTTGTTTGTCTACCCCTGACATTTGTTGTTTGATTACCCCTGACACTGGTTGTTTGGTTACCCCTGACACTAGTTGTTTGGTTACCCCTGACACTGGTTGTTTGGTTACCTCTGACGCTGGTTGTTTGGTTACCCCTGACACTAGTGTTTGTCTACCCCTGACATTTGTTGTTTGGTTACCCCTGACATTTGTTGTTTGGTTACCCATGACACTGGTTGTTTGTCTACCCCTGACACTAGTTGTTTGGTTACCCATGACACTGGTTGTTTGTCTACCCCTGACACTTGTTGTTTAGTTACCCATGACACTGGTTGTTTGGTTACCCCTGACACTAGTTGTTTGGTTACCCCTGACACTGGTTGTTTGGTTACCTCTGACACTGGTTGTTTGGTTACCCCTGACACTTGTAGTTTGTCTCTCCCTGACACTGATTGTTTATCTGACACTGGTTGTTTGGTTACCCCTGACACTAGTTGTTTGGTTACCCCTGACACTGGTTGTTTGGTTACCTCTGACACTGGTTGTTTGGTTACCCCTGACACTTGTAGTTTGTCTCTCCCTGACACTGATTGTTTATCTGACACTGGTTGTTTGGTTACCCCTGACACTTGTTGTTTAGTTACCCATGACACTGGTTGTTTGTCTATCCCTGACACTGGTTGTTTGGTTACCCCTGACACTGGTTGTTGGTCTACCCCTGACATTTGTTGTTTGTCTACCCCTGACATTGGTTGTTTGTCTACCCTGACACTTGTAGTTTGTCTACCCCTGACACTTGTAGTTTGATCTGAACATTTTTTAAACAAATACAGTGGAATCTAGTTATATCAACTTGGTCTGGACCAACAAAATAAATTGATCCAACAGCCATACTGCCTCAGATGTGTTAGGTCAAAGACACATATATCGCAGCCAAACTATAAAACACAATTTGATATTTCCTGTTATTATAGTCACACTGGTGTATTTGCTGGTTCACCTCAGGACATACATTTAAAGTTTAGATTCACTCTAGAATAGAATTACCCAAATCCTCATTAGTTTCAAATCTCATTAAATTCATAGAAAATCATAGTGCCAGGTTCCTCTTTCATGTTCCCAGTAACACATAGCGATTCATAGTGCCAGGTTCCTCTTTCAAGTTCCCAGTAACACATAGCGATTCATAGTGACTGGTTCCTCTTTCAAGTTCCCAGTAACACATAGCGATTCATAGTGACAGGTTCCTCTTTCAAGTTCCCAGTAACACATAGCGATTCATAGTGCCAGGTTCCTCTTTCAAGTTCCCAGTAACACATAGGGAATAATATTAATGCAATAGTTCATATTCCAACATTTTTTTGATTTCATTATCCAAATTTAAAATGTTCGACTAGAATTTTTTTATTATTTAAAAAAAAATTACTTTTCCAAACATTCATCTTGTACATTATCAGTGGAAAATGTTCAATTTTTTTTTTTGCTGTTTAAAAAAAAAACATACATATTTAGTCTTCTTTGTGTTGCTTCATGTCAAGTTCCTTTTAGAACAATGTTTATCTACATTGTCTTTCTGGGGGCCTCTTTTGAGTTGTATCCCATGGCTTCCAGTTATGCAATAGCGGGTCAACAAGAACCCCTGTTAACAATTGTGAAACTTCACAAACTCTGTTAGTATGGGCACAAGAACCCCTGTTAACAATTGTGAAACTTCACAAACTCTGTTAGTATTGGCACAAGATGAGACATTCCCTGATTGAGTGATCTTCTTCAATGGAGGGTATAAGAAGACAAGGTGGTGAGAAGATATTGCTGGATAATATCAAGAACTGGACAGGGTGTGAAGTTTCCAAACTCATCAGGATGCGATAAGATAGAGATGCATGGAGATGTTTCTGTACCAAATGTCTCACTGATACACGTACGACCCCGACGGATTATGGATTTTATGGTTATTACTTGTCCTTAAAGAAAGGTCAAAAGCTCATATACTTTCTTCAGAGCTTAGCGAGGCTTTTCTGTTGTTTATTGACATATCATACTATATTGTGTTCACAACAGTTGCCATCATGTCCTCCCTCAACAGACAGAACTACTCCCCCCCCCCCCTTGCAAATCTCTGTGACCCCCATGAGGGCCCACGCTGAGATTTTGAGGACTACTCTTATAGACTCATTGGTTTCTATATTTTTTAAAGATTTCACCCCATTTTTGAGAAGCAAATTGACCTACGACTCCAATACAAATTTAAAACAGAGACTTTTTTAATAGTGCAAAAGAAACACTACTATTTCAGTCAAGAGTTCTCCATAGTCACTGCATTATTTGATACCACTATCAATAGGGGGAAACCTGTAATTTAGGATGTTATGTTTGGCACAAAGTTTATGACATAGACAAAAGTAGAATGCACAAAAATGTACTTTTGTTATGTATCATGGGTAAATAAGTGATATAATCAGGAAGCATTGCGGGGTTATAGAAATAAGAAGGGAAGTGTTTGAACCAATTCTATTCAGCTGGTACCTATTTGTCTCGCAACTTGAGTCAATACGTCTTCTGTACCAATCAGCATTCCTAATTATGAATATGTATTAGTCGATCATTAGAGATGCGGAAAATGTTAGTGGACCAGGGACAATAAAATCTATAGGGAAAAATGACAATAGGTTGTTCATTATATATTCTTCAGATCTTTCCAGAAAGGACAAACCTTCATCCATGATAACTCCCATTTCTTTCATTCTCTGAGGAAGTACAATACCTCCTTGAGCATTCTTTCATCACTTGTAGTAACTACCCTATCTCAGCTTATCTAACCACTGTGCCATTTCATTTCACTTTTCATTTCTTGAATCTGATACATTCATTTACAGAGCCATCATCTTCCTTGTCTGTCTTGTTCTCTAGCCAGTCATACGCTGTGATATCACTGCATTTCATCAATGATCTGTACTGTGGTCACCAGCTCTGAGACAGTTCCATGGAGCAAACATGTTTCAGAGCTGTTTCAGGTGGCTATAGTTCTATTCCTGTGTTGTGTTACTGTGGGCGGTTTATTTAGTTAGGTTTAATTATTAGTTTATCAACCCTCCTTACTGGTTTGTCATCTCTCCTCAATGTGTTTGTCTTCCCTCAGTGAATTTATCAGCCCTCCTCAATGGATTTATCAGCCCTCCTCAATCTATTCTTTAATTGGTGACACAAACTGTTAATTGAATATGAACAAAAGTGAGATCTGAAAAGGAATACTGAATCACTTATTGAAGCATGACTGGATGGATAAATACGTGGCAATCTGTATGAGTCAATCCCATACCACTGGATGAATTAATCCAAAATTCCTTCAGTGACTGAAAGACTATGGGATCAAGTTTTGGATAAGCAGTGAAGGGTGAGAGAGTGATCGAATTAGGAGTATGGCACAGGTACAATAAGCATGCATACTCTTTACCATCTTCTAAATGAGACTCAGCACCTATGGGTCTGCCCAGAGTACAATGACATTAGTTCTTGAATGCAGACTGTTACCAGATCCACCATTTAGAAATATAATAAAAATAACTAAGATATCAAAGAATCTTGACAAACAGACATGGGCTGTGGTAGCGCAGATCAAAGAATCTGACTAACAGACATGGGCTTTTGTATTAAGCTGATCTATTAATTCTTTAGATAGGGGGATAGGGTCAATGGTAATGTTCAAACACCTCCCTCTCTCAAAGGAGTTCATAGTAATGTTCAAACACCATCCTCATCATCAAATACTGTCTCCGCAACGAAGGTTAGCTTAAACGTATCTTCAACATCCCCTGTCTCTTGTCTTGGTGGTGCACTCTGCTAGCCTAACCTGTCCATCGTGTGATGTTACTCTCCCACTTGTATCTCTGCCTACCTCTTGCTCACTTCCCTTTGACTTTACCCTCAAGTAAGATCTTCCGTAATGCCTTTTAATGTGTCCAAAGTATTTTATTTGCCTGATCTTTATTTCTCTTAGTAGTTCTTTCTTCATATTAAGTGTCTTTAGCACCTCTTTATTTATTTTCTTCTCTTTCCATGATGTTCTCCCTATTCTTCTATATACCCACATCTCAAAGGCATCAATTCTGTCTTCTAATTGTTTATTTAGTGTCCTTGTTTAAACATCATTCTCTCCCAATATAAGAAAATGGTTGACTTTTTTTAAATAGTTGGGTTTTTTTTTAAAAAACAGCACCGCAGTCTACCTGTGGTCTATTCTGATTAATGTGGATTAAACATGGTGCTGGTTTATGTGAATCTTCAATGAACATTTAGATAATGATATAACCAGATATCCAATTGGCTGAAACCAACTTGAGAGGAAGAGATAGATGTTGACATCTCATGTCCAGAACTAAATAAGATGACACATAATAGATAGCTACGCCCACAATAGACGCATTTTTAGCACAGTGGAATGTCACTAAAAAACTTGGTCCGGACCAACATAGAAATTCGTTATATACAGTACAAGCAATACTGTATAATAAATATAATTGGGGAATTTGAAAAGTGCTGTTATAACAGAATGCGCTATAGCGGGATTCCACTATTAGTAGATATATTAGCAAGTTCTTTGAGAACCCCAGGAATTGCCAGCGATTTGCTCTTACTTCCTATGTGTAGTGGGGTGGGTTTTCTAAGCATTCTTGCATATCCAGGAGACTTCGGCTTAGTGTAATGCCTATTGAAGGAGTCTTCTTATCAGAGGGGGTCTATATTTGTAAAGATCACATGCTACAAAGCTTCCATAAAAGAGTCTCAATATAACGGCATGTTATCTACTACGGTTTTCTTTTGCATGGGTGGTTTGTCTAGTGAGCCATTGATGAGACGCAACCTCATGCGTATATTGGGCAAGTTGAGATGCGTTACAGAAACAGCTGGAGATAAACGAGGTTAGTTAGTTGTCGGATTATCATCACTGCAAACTTAGCACGTCCATAGTTGCTCTGATCTCTCCCTGAGTGTATCCGCCATTACATTTCTGCAGACAGTACCGGTCCTCTACTGGTTGCCCATCTTTCTTCTGCGCCGATCAAAAAGTTCACTTCTAGCAGCACAGCATTTCAAACCTTGTTCATCCTGTCCATTGAAAATAAATCATGATCCACACTAGTCTCACTCTCGCGTGCTATATCTCTTATGGAGTTCAAAACATCAGCTCGATCCATTGCCTCATCGCTCATGACACCAGTTGATCTGATCCTTCATTACCAAGAACACCCACATATCCCGGCACGAAAATAAGCGTAACTACTTTGAACTTCGCCTTTCTGAAGGTCTCAATCCGTGAACGAGCCCCATTTGTATCTTCCTAATCATACCCATAGAGTCACTCAAGATGCATACCTGCGTTACCTTCTGTGTGCCTACCCACTCAAATGCCCTGTTCACCGCCATAATCTCCATGGCCGTGCTTCTCGCAGTCACAGTAAAAGCTCCCCTCCCTGATCGTTTTACCTGCGCACTGAGCTGTGAAGGCCCAAACACTGCGAACATGTCTAATCACAGATCCATCAGTGTATATAATCTCATCCCCCTCTATGGCATTCTCACTGACCAAAGCCTGCACCTCTTGCTCCACAGCCGTGGGACACTATACTCTGCATTCCCTGCTAAGTGTTATTATTACTCTCAAACAAGTTTCGAAATATGTGGTTAGACCTATACATTTCGCACCTGCTGCCACATCCTGCAATCTGCACATGCTTTGTATGACATCCTCAGCACGGCCCATCCACGACTTCCCTCTCTTAAGTCTGCTACCTTTAACTTTATGTATTTTGGAATTTAATGGATGTTCCTTAAGTGCATATATTTAAGGTACGCCCGTGCACGGCAATACTGTAATATGTGCTCTGCCGTTGGACAGTCGAGTATATACCGCATAGCTCTTGTTGATGTGTCTCTTGTGTATCCAAGAATGATACGCATTGCTGCATTCTAGATTATATCCAGTCTTTAGTGCATATTCCACCACAGCCACTACCAAACCCTGTATAAACGAGGATTACATTAAGAATAGCAATGGGAAGCATAGTAAGATATGCATTGTTCTGGAACCCACATGAAAAGAGAAAGACCAATAAATAGGCCTAGATGTAGGAAAGAATTAGATGCAAAGTCTATTGTTGTGGTTTGTATGTCCTGTCCTTCTATATCGGCAACACACCTATTTTTATTCTTTCCTTATATTTCCCTGCATTTCATTAGCCCTTACATCCCTAGTATGTTCGGTTGTTCCCAACACCAGAGATTTATCCCCGAATAGTATATAATAACAGAAAGACACTGTTTACAATAATGAATAAATATAAATGGGGATTGTGAAAAAAGCCAGGGGTAGACCAAAAGAAACACTCAGAAGAACAATATTTAGAGAAAGTAAAACAACCAATACCCATACTATTCAAGAACTGCACAGAATAGCTTTAAACGGACAGAATTGGGGAGATCTTACCTCTGCCCTATGCGCTAACTTCAGGCAAAAGGAATAAATGAATGAATTGTGAAAAGTGTGGATAAATAGGGAGATTTGTTATAAACGGATGCGATATAGAGGGGTTCCACTGTAATACTACCAAATCCCATTTTCACGAATACTCCTTTTTAATTCTAACATTTATTTCCACATCAAAATAAGTGAATTTGAAGTTGTAATAAATATACATAAATATTAGCTTTAATACAGAAAAGGCAGCAGAAATGTATCACCATTTGTGCTCTCATTACTGTGACATCATTCATGTTGCAAATGTATATGTTAGCAATGAAATAATGATTTATACTTGTCTTCTGACATTCATTTATGCTCATTATCTCAGATGTTTCATCATCTGCAATATTATATAGCCTATGGGTGTAGTGATTAATATTTAAATAGTGAACAGGACTAAGTTTTCCATACTCAAACGGAGAGGCATGGTGGGATTTTTTTGTTCATGTTTTCAAAATGGCAACCCTCCGACCCTAAAGCTGTTTTACCAGATGGTTGAAACTTTTTCTGGCCAAATTTTAAGCTTTTGTATAAACTTCTTATGGTCCATGACATAGGTTATCAAGCCTTTCCACCGCCTTTTATTTCATGTGCTGTCAATCATTTCTAATACCGATGTTCTCCCATGCCACAATGCTAGGTTATCAAGCAACTTTTCTCTTGGTCCTCCAATATGCTCTTGCTCTTCAACTTGTCTGTTGCACCAATATGTTTCATCTTTCCTGTTCTCCTGATATGTCCAAAAATGTGGACCGTCTCTTTTTGATACATCTAAGCAGCTCTTTTTTGGGGGGGGGGGAGTTTACTTCTTTCAAGATATATTCATTACGCTTTTTATCTCTCCATGGTGTTTTTAATATACTTCTATAAAACCACATCTCTACTGTCTCAAAATAATATTTCACTGTTCTGCTGAGTGTCCAAGATTCAATTCCATACATCAGAATTTGTTCTATATGACTTCTAAGAACACTCTTTTTCACATCAATTGATAAATGATATCTTACATAGATAGTCTTCATTTGTAGAAAGTACTAAAACAAATTGGCTTAACATTTTGTGAAATACAGATAAAAGCAAAATTATTCGGGCTTATTCATTATTTGTTTAAAATACTATAATCTTGTGGCTTTTGTTTGCAACCATGAAAACTTAGTTTCAATTTCTTTAACTGTATTGTAGCTCGGTATCCTTCCTAACAAAGCGTCCACTTCTCTTGACATCTTGAGAAAATGATAATCAAATATCTCTTTAAAACACGCACTCTGTCTGCTAAATTTGCTCATGTAGAACCAGATAGCAGGGTCGTAGCAGGTTCCTTTACAAAATACTATTTTCCAGAGATGATGTTGGTTTGAACCTCATGTCTCCAACACACATAGGCCTATATGGTCTTGCAGACAATATTTATAATGCAATTAGTATTTAAGACCGTACCCCAAATTTCCTTTACCTAAATTTAAAAAGAAAAATATGTGAAAGTAGATATATTTTAATAAATAGGCCAAAAACATGAAAATGGCCAATTAAAAACATTTCACAGTCAGAGACCTTTAAAAAATGGACAATATGGCAACCCAGCCCAGAAGGGTGATTGGTGTGATGATGAAGTGGAATGGATTCTCATTTCTTTAATGTAGCATTGATTTATTTTCCTGCTATAATGGTTTATATTCTTTATATACCTAGCTCATATTTGATAAATTATTTCATCTTCAGAAATAAATATTTGTAAATGGTTTAATTAATAGTGCACCGTGGTGTCCAGGGGTGATCGGGCTGACAAATTAGCTATCTTCACCACCATAACAGATGGTCAGCCTATGGACCGAATAGACATACTCACTGCCCGTCGTAAGTCCGCACGATCAAAAGATTTTGATATAAATGAGCTCAACGGGAATCAATATTAAGAATACACAATTTGGGGCTTAGAATTGGCGTGGTCCGCAGAGAACACTTAACAAAGATTTCAAATAGAGCACTGAGCCAACAGAGACCCGAAACAATCAGTCTTCTGACCCTGAGAAATTTACTGAAGCGGACATCTGAGCACCTATGGACATGTGCGAGGAAGAAAATCAACTTACCTAAACCTGTTTTACGTGGAACCGCAAGGTACTAAGATATTTTCCCGCGAAATCCAAGTTTCTGCTTAATCAAAATGTACTATTGTAAATTTCACCATCACGTGACTGGAAAATAGTTCCGTAGAAGACACATTTCTGTTTGATAGAGAGTCTGCTTAAGATAAATTTTACTGTATGTTTTTATGTTACTATTAAAAGTGTCCTTTAAATCTTAATTCATGTTTACCTTATTTGATACAATGTCATTTGTCTGCAGTGATGTTGCTATGTCTGCTGTCTTTTATCTGTTTTCTGCTATAAAAATGTCCTTCCATCATCAATCCCTGCTCACCAGTGAAGTAGCGTCAATAGATGCCAGAATACTCGGCGTCCCATCCAATTATTAAACAGCTTGTAGGACAGACATTGCATCAGCAAGAAACTCCACTAGTAAACATTGGCTTGTGGTTTTTAATTATTTATGCAGCAAGAGCACACAAATATACAGTTATTTACTATAAACATTACAGAAAAATGAACTTTCTTGACGCCAAACAGTTTTAGCGTATATATCCCATCAGAGCGAAAACGTTCATTGGCTGCTTAACACCTGACCTTTTATCTTGTAATTACAATTGTATTGTGCGTTCAGACGCTGACTTCAGACCAATCATACGCTTAGAAATGATTTATGATGTTAATTCTCAGAAAACGGAAATATAATAAAAGAACAGACACTTGGAGCTGCATTAAAAGATTATATAAGGATGTTCTCCTTTAACGTCGGTTTCACATCTGCCATCATTTGTGATTATTTATCCAAGATATTGATAATGTCCTACTTTAAGTTTAGCACCCGTTCTTCTGTTATTTTTGCTGATTAGGGGCCTATCATGTTTTAAATGTTTTTGTTAATGTTTCTTCTTCTTCGTTCGTTCTCAAACTCCTGCAGGATGTAGTCCGGAGAACGGAATGCGTTGTTCCATGGTTTACAGAATTGCTGCGATATCTGCGCCTTTCGACATGACACATCCGACTTCAGCATGGCTTTGGGACACTGACCCTATATGGGATGGGACAGCCAACCCCATTCCATAACCTCCTTAGTTGCCTTTTACGACATGCGTGGAAGGTAAATAGTGTTGCTATTCTTTGCTCCCCTTTCGGTCCTTGGCAACACACGGGTGAAATCCATTCAGTCCATATTCTTTACTTGATTTATCGACTTGATCTATAATTTAAAAAATAATATATCTTCCAAAACGACATCTCCATCTTCTCGGTGCTCACAGCTACGCTAAGAGCAATAGAGCTGGTGGCAGAGAACTCACCCGAACAAATCACAATCTTTACGGAATCACTATCATCGAGTCTGGCGCTTCGACCACGTCTTTCCTCAATTATACAGTCCTGCGGGCTCATCTGGATCATCCTTCTAAAGTGACGCATTTTATTTTACAGTGATTTTCGTTGGTTACTTTGTATATACTGGGTCGACAGCCAATTAAATAACGGAAAAGTCAAAATTGTCACGTTGAAAGAACTATTCCATATTTAACCGGTAGATCCAGGACAAAGGTAACTTAGTTTTGCTAATACTAGATAACACACACAATGACACACACAAGTCAACGTTTCGACCAAAAGGCCTTTGTCAAGACAGACAGTAAACTTAAAACATATAATAGAAAGCGAACAGTAATAATATCAACGGTCACATAAGTATGGGTAGTCTGGATTGACCGGAAGAGGTGAAAAGACACCGGACAATGAAAATACAAAAATGACAACAAACATGTGACACGAAACAAACAAAAACTATGGATAGACTGTTTTAATTTTTCACTGTTATATATTTGTTGATATATTTGTTGATAAATTTATCAACAAACATGTGGCACGAAACAAACAGAAACTATGGAAAGACGAAAGTCATACAAGAGACAGGCGGTCATTAATGTCGTCGGGTTTCAGAGTGCTATATTGATAAATGTAGTGGTTCTCAAGCGCCAGACGAGCCCGGTCATCGAAGAAGCACGACTTAATGGCAGTAACCTGAATTTCCTGGGCGCCCCGATGGCCCGTGCCATTAAAGTGGACGTCAACAGGCAATCCCGAATGGTTTTTTATGCTGTACAGATGTTCGCAGATCGGTCTGCGAGCCTCCTACCAGTTTCACCTATATATGTCATGGCGCAACGCTTGCATATGATGGCGTAGATGACGTTGCGGGACACACATGTGAAGATCTCCTCAATGGTGAAGGTGGCTTTAGGAAATGTGACAGACCGAATCTGGGTGACATAGGCACAAGTGTAGCATTTGCTGCGTTTACATCTGATGGTGCCAAAATGGTTGGGAACGTCAGGCTGAAGGTGACTCCGGACCAGCAGATCCCTGAGTTCTTGTCACGTCTGTAAGCAACAAGAGGGGGGGGGGGTTACAGAACACTTCCCGCGTCTCGGGGTCAGAGTGGAGAAGGGTAAGGTGACGAAGCAGGGCATGGCGAACGGCAGCGCTATGGGGGTGGAAAGTGAGAACAAGCTTAGTCCGGTTAGACGAGGAAGCCTTACGAGTGGTCGAGAGGGTGTCCTGACGGGAGAGACTGCACACACGAATGTCACCCAGATTCGGTCTGTCACATTCCCTAAAGCCACCTTCACCATTGAGGAGAGCTTCACATGTGTGTCCCGCAACGTCATCTACGCCATCATATGCAAGCGTTGCGCCATGACATATATAGGTGAAACTGGTAGGCGGCTCGCAGACCGATTCTGCGAACATCTGTACAGCATAAAAAACCATTCGGGTTTGCCTGTTGACGTCCACTTTAATGGCACGGGCCATCGGGGCGCCCAGGACATTCAGGTTACTGCCATTAAGTCGTGCTTCACCGATGACCGGGCTCGTCTGGCGCTTGAGAACCGCTACATTTATCAATATGGCACTCTGAAACCCGACGGCATTAATGAGCGCCTGTCTCTTGTATGACTTTCGTCTTTCCATAGTTTCTGTTTGTTCGTGCCACATGCATGTTGATAAATTTAGTCTATCCATAGTTTTTGTTTGTTTCGTGTCACATGTTTGTTGTCATTTTTTGTATTTTCCTTGTCCGGTGTCTTTTCACCTCTTCCGGTCAATCCAGACTACCCATACATATGTGACCGTTGATATTATTACTGTTCGCTTTCTATTATATGTTTTAAGTTTACTGTCTGTCTTGACAAAGGCCTTTTGGTCGAAACGTTGACTTGTGTGTGTCATTGTGTGTGTTATCTAGTGTTAGCAAAACTAAGTTACCTTTGTCCTGGATCTACCTGGTGGATATTTGTTTTGCGCAGTAAGTACAATTTTTCGATTTTCCTCCATATTTAACCCACAGGCCTTTTCGTCATTGGGCACAGTCCACGTTGACATACGTAATTGTGAAATCAGTATTACTGCCCTTGTTGACCTACTTATTTTTGAACACTGTGGCCAGTTTGCAAACATGTCAGCTAGTGAAGTAAGGTAAACATGTATTGTTTACTCAATGACCTCAAGGATGGTACAAACTCTGCGATAAGATAAAACTAGAGGTTGCATTTAGTCCAGAAGTTGGAGTACTTAGAATGAGACATACTTGTTTGTGGTATATACGTCACTGCATCCCCCTCCTAACTGAATTTAGCTTGATTCTTGATTAAAAACCAGCATCTTGGCACACCAGACGTTCCTATCATTGTTCCACCAAGCTCGGTTCCTTCAGGAGAATTCTAAAACTAAAAGCCAGCTACGTAATTTATGAACTTACACCAATTTTGAAACACAAATACATCCCGCGCGATGGATATCATCATCATCATTTTTCTCTTCTGCCAAACTTGGCACATAGGGCAGATGCTCTCCATGCTTGTCTATCAACAGCCAGTTGCTCCTGATCGTAGGTTTTCATACCAGCTGTTGTGGTTTCCTTTTCGATAGTTCTTTTCAGTGTTGTTTTTGGTCTTCCCCCTTTTCTCTTGCCACTCGGTGACCATGTAAAGACTTGACGTGGTATTCTGTTTTCATTCATTCTGAATGCTTGATCGATGTATGCCTGCCTTTTTCTAATAACGTCTGTGATGTATTCCTGTTTTGGTCTCTTCTCAGTGTCTCGTTTGGCTTAAAGTCTTTCCAGTTTGTGTTTGTGATTTTTCAGACATTTATTTTCGAATGCAATTAGTTTGTTTTCTAAAGATGTAGCTGATTTCCAGCTTTCACATCCCGTATGTTAGACCGAAATAACGCATGCGTTGTACAGATAGCTTCGTATTAATGGACACCAAAAGGAAAATACTAAATTCGATCTTCATACCAACATTGTGTTATCTATGTCAGACATGGACACTAACAAAAGAACAAGAGAAAAAGTTTACTACGTGTGAAATGAGATGTCTAAGAAAAGCAGCAAATATAACAAGAAGAGATCATGTGAGAAATGAGGAGATTGCAAGAACTGTTGGAACAACATCTGTGGTCAAATATATTGAAAAAGACATTTACAGCTCGAATAGGGCTCATTAGCCATCTAGGAACTCATAATCAAGGACATAACTCTAATTGAATTTTCAAAAGTGGATGTAACAAATGGTCATCATCACTTGTGATGGACGAACAACAACAACAGTCCATAGAATGGAATGCGACGTGTCGTGGTTTACAACTTAGCTGCCATATCTGCTCTTTTTGTACTGACACATCCGACTTCAGCATGAGACACTATCTAAATATGGTATTAACGCATGTGGTTGCATCTGTGGGTCTCACCAATGGCCCACTAGACAAACCACCCATGCAACAGAAAACCTTAGTTGATGACATGCCGTTATATTGAGGTTATCTTCTTATAGAAGCTTCATGGCACGTCATTCATACAATTGTGCTTTTATTTTGTTGTTGAAATGTGTTTCATGTTTACTTGAATATATGTATGCACCCTCTGTGGTTGGGAGGGAGCCAGAGATGTACTGTGCAGCACTGGGGAGGAGGAAACTAACAGCACTGCTTTTTCCTATGGCTGAGACCCATCATAGAGGCACAGTGATTCAGGACGTGACAATCCTTTTGACTTGAACATTTGGTTGCGTGCCTAGAGCAATAGAAAAGTTCGGCATAACCAGTAGTCATTTGGTGGCAGGGAATGAGCACAGTGAACCCTATCTTGGCTACAGTGGCTCGGAGTAGTGCATAGGTTGAAACCTATCTTCCTGGAGGTGTGATAATTATTCTCTGGCTCTGTCCTGGGGTGGGACGAAAATCTTCAGACTTCCCAGCAATATAATGCCATTTAATGGCATTGGGTCAAAGGGCATGAGCCCATGGACCGCTGGATCAGCAACCAACCAACCAACCAAATATGGTATTACATTTGTATTTGTTTGATTATAAAGTGTGATTATATTTAATTATTTTGAATTTTATGCGATGGTATAATTTACTTCAGTATCAACTCGCTGAATCGTTCGCTATGTAGATACACCAATTTAACGAATCGTGTGGATACACTCACCAGTGGAGAGCCTGTGAAGCGTTTAGGCTCAACACTCGACTGACAGCCTGTTAGGCAGTCATAAAGTAGGTGATGTGTGCTGAGACTATCTCCAAAATCATGACGGAATTATCAACCACTACACGTAAAGTCTGATATTTGATGAATTTACGCGTATGAGGCACGATAATTTATCAGCCCACTGGCTAATATAGGTGAACTTCAGCAAAAGGGCGTGGAACGCATCGAGTATGGTGAGACACGTAGAAAACCGTGGTCATCCACTGCATCGAATCTCATTTCCAGTCGTCTGAATTCGTCTTGCCATTGGTTTCAAATCAGGCCCGACAAGAGATCAGACCGACGCTTTGCACAACTCTTTCTCGCTTAAATCTGAATCTCCAGTGCAAGTATTTTTCAAACGTTATAAACATCAGATGGCAAGACCAGATTCCGAATACCACTGTCTTTGACAAATCTGGTATCCCTAGCATTGACAGTATTCTGATGTAGACACAGATTCGTTGGGCAGGTCATCTGTTACGTATGTCAAATCATCAAAAGCCAAAGATATGTCCCTATGGTGAGTTGCAGAAGGGTATACAATCTCAAAGTGACCAAAAGAAGCGCGACAAGGATGATTTAAAGACCTCACTGAAAGGCTTTGAAATAGAGCTGCATGGCGATCCACAGTTTTAAAAAAAGAAGAAAGGAACAGCATATTTGGAAAAAAAAAGAAGTGCAGCAGTAATAGCAACGGAGAGTTGCTAGAAAGTCACAGGTAGACAAAAACCGACCACAGTGGTCATTCCATGCCCGAACTGTTTAAGGACATTTCCGACCCGAATAAGGCTTATTAGCCATTTACATTTTTTTAAAATTGGTAGCATATCCTATTCATGACGTGGCTATCAACCCAGCATTTTTTATTTTCTAGGCAATATAAATACATTCAGTAGTTTGCCACTGCTTTCTGACCGACCCGGATGCACATTTGCCTGTGATGGCGATCGAACTTAGTACCTTGGTCGTCACAGACGGACATTGGCCTTTTACGAACTCATAATCAAGGACGTAACCCTAAGTGAATTTTCAATAGTGGATGTAATAAATGGTCATCATCATCATGTGATGGACGAACAATAATATATTATACATAACACATGCCTGCCAACCAGTAAGGGTGTTCACACTGCTTTCTCTAGTAGCAGACCTTTCGACTCCGTGTAAAAGTATAATCCGTGTTTTCCATTGGCTAGTGACAAAATGAATACAGAATATGATCAATAGAAACAATAGAAAGATTCTATTAACCTCGAACATTTATGCAGTTGGAATACTTATTGTCGAAGAAAATTGTAATGTTTCGTTACAATGTAATCTTTTCAGCAATAGTTGACCATCTTTGATGTAATCTTTTCAGCAATATTTGACCATCTTTGATGTAATCTTTTCAGCAATATTTGACCATCTTTGATGTAATCTTTTCAGCAATATTTGACCATCTTTGATGTAATTTATTCAGCAATATTTGACCATCTTTGCTGTAATCTTTTCAGCAATATTTGACCAACTTTGCTGTAAGCTTTTCAGCAATATTTGACCATCTTTGATATAATTTTTTCAGCAATTATTGACAATCTTTGATGTAACTTTTTCAGCAATATTTGACCATCTTTGATGTAATCTTTTCGGCAATATTTGACAATCTTTGATGTAGCTTTTTCAGCAATATTTTACAATCTGTGATGTAATCTTTTCAGCAATATTTGACCATCTTTGATGTAACTTTTTCAGCAATATTTGACCATCTTTGATGTAATCTTTTCAGCAATATTTGACCATCTTTGATGTAATCTTTTCAGCAATATTTGCCAATCT
The DNA here is from genome assembly GCA_034231615.1 of Meghimatium bilineatum. NCBI lineage: Eukaryota > Metazoa > Mollusca > Gastropoda > Stylommatophora > Philomycidae > Meghimatium > Meghimatium bilineatum. The sequence goes on along the minus strand of CM067319.1, from coordinate 10,942,273 downwards.
TTGATGTAACTTTTTCAGCAATTTTAGACCATCTTTGATGTAACTTTTCAGCAATATTTGACAATCTTTGATGTAACTTTTCCCCATTAAAAAAAATTAATGTCTTACTATGCACTATTCGTGTGTTCTAAAGCAGGAAATACCTACAATTTCATAACTTTTATAACCTACAGAATGTTTCAAGAAAATAAGTTAGTAAATGTAACAGATTTTATTTTAACATGTAGTTTATATTTATTTATGTATTCCTCTTGTGGTGAATTATCATACCGCCGACAATGGATGTGTCGGACCATTGACGTTAATACAACGGCGACATAACGCATTACCGTTCTTGGGCTACATCCTGCTGGAAATCTAATTAAATCATTGTCTTGCGACAATAGAGATCATGCGGGAGTTTGAGAACTAACACAGATAACGAAGAATTAATTTATAAATATATTTATCTGCTCTCATCAGGTTTTTGTTTTTTTACTAAATATTTAAAATATGGTGTTTTTTTAAACATTTTCGTTCATTCTCACACTCCCATCGTATCTCACATGTAACAGAACAACTCTACTAGATTTCCAGTAGGATGTAGTCCAGAGAACAGAAATGTGTTAGGTCGCGGTTTTCTTTGTCTTTGCGCCAATGACCCGAAACATTCAACTTTTACGGAAATACGGGATTTAATTTCAAAAGGTAGACAGGTATGGCAGCAACATTCCTTCTAAGTTTTGCAGCCGCACACTTTGTTAAAATTACCGCACACAGAACATAAGTCTGAATCATAAAATAGACCCTCAATGGTAACTTCCATGTGCTGTTTTTGTGGTTGCCCAAACTATTTTATGATCTTCGGACACTATACATTTTATTGCAGGGAACAATTTATAATGGAATTTTTTATTAATGTCCCGAAATTCATTTATTGAGATGGGGGGGGGGGCGCTAGCCATAAATTACGTCGACAATAATTTTGATAACTTTTTTCCATTCAACGGTTCTAAAAAATTATTTTGCAAGAAACAGTCGAGGGTGGAAGGAGGAGAGTAGGAAAGAGAAAATCTTGAATTGATAACATCAAAGAAATGTCTGAGCGTGATTTTATACACTTCTTTGAATGGATGAGGATAAAGTTGTTTGAAGAGCTTTTTGTGATGATGCATCCACTGCGATCCCGTATAACACTGGCGAGCTATGGGTCTAATTACAGTGTATTAGTATGTTCCAATGGTTTTCCAACTCTTCTTTATCCTGTGGGTTCCATTTCAGAAGATGTCTGGTTATGTTACCAGGTTTCTTTCTGAAGTTGTTTCCTGTCCATGTCCAATTTCTATCTTGTATCTGTACCTCCAACAGGCACTGGTGTGTTCTCTTCCACAACTCGTCATGTCATTGCTACCAACTCTGGACATCTAATGTGAAGGAAAGGAGAGAGACATTTATACATACACTTCTGCACTTTTGATGAAGCTGCCTATAAGGTAAAAAATATTTCAACCAGAAGAAAATATATTCAATTAATATAAAAAAAAAATATTAAAAAAAATTGATGGTTGGTTGGTTGGTTGGTTGCTGATCCAGCGGTTCATGGGCTCATGCCCTTTGACCTAATGCCATTAGATGGCATTATATTGCTGGGAAGTCTGTGGATTTTCGGCCCACCCCGGGATTGAGCCAGAGAATAACTATCACACCTCCAGGAAGGTAGGTTTAAACCTATGCACTGCTCCTAGCCACTGTAGCCAAGATAGGGTTCACTGTGCTCATTCCCCGCCACCAGTTGACTACTGGTTATGCCGAACTTCTCTATTGCTCCAGGCATGCAACCAAATGTTCAAGTCAAAAGGATTGTCACGTCCTGAGTCACTGTGTCTCTATGATGGGCCTCAGCCATAGGAAAAACAGTGATGTCAGTTTCCTCCTCCTCAGTGCTGCACAGTACATCTCTGGCTCCCTCCCAACCACAGAGGGTGCATACATATATATTCTGGCAAACATGTAAAACATTTCAACAACAAAACAAAATCATAATTATATAGATGACGTGCCATGAAGCTTCTATAAGAAGATCACCTCAATGTAACGGCATGTCATCCACTAAGTTTTTCTGTTGCATGGATGGTATGTCTAGTGGGCCATTGGTGAGACCCACAGACGCAACCACATGCGTGAAAAAAAAAAAACCATTGATAGACAAGAATTGGTCTGAAATTCACAAGGAAAGAAAAAAACAGAGAAATGTCAAATGTCAAGAGTTAGATACATTTACATAAAGGATTGGTAGGAGATGGAATAAACTGGGAGTATTAGGTAAGGTTAGACCAAGATGATGGAGGAGTTTGTCGAGAGTACATCTTCCACGTGAACTTGAAATATGAATATATAAGTGAAGTGAGTTTCCATAGAAGTGAGTTTCTCACGTGGACATTGCAAGACAACAGCGCAAAAATAAGAATTTTTAAATAATATTCAAAGCTACCAATTAAAAGCAAGGCTCCTGATCTCGTAGCACATGTGCTATTGACCTTTGACCAACTGAAAGTGTTTGGTTTTGGTTGGTTCCTGATCCAGCAGACCATGGACTTATGCAACATGGCCACTTCGAAGTGTTGGTTGATATCTGAACCAGCGGCCCATGTATTTATGAGGTTTGGTCAATTGAAAGTTTTGGTTGATTGCTGAACCAGTGGCCCATAGGGTATGCCCTCTGACCAACTGAAAGTGTTAATTTGCTGATTTATAGCTGATCCATCAGCTTTGAGCTTCTGACATTTGGTCAACTAAAAGTCCCACTTGAAAAAATCTTGCAATACATTGTTAAACATAATTGAAATGTTGACATTGTTAAACATAATTGAAATGTTGACATTGTTAAACATAATTGAAATGTTGACATTGTTAAACATAATTGAAATGTTGACATTGTTAAACATAATTGAAATGTTGACATTGTTAAACATAATTGAAATGATCTGAAGAAACATGTTAATAATGTATATGTTATAGGTTCCGCGTCTTGATTTATGTTTGTTTTCTAGCCGCAGTATTACATTTGGTGATGATCAGTTGATTGTTACCAAATCTTGTTTGGTGCATATAACATTCAACGTCTACGTGTGCCGATCATGTGCCAACATCACAATACAGCCATACGTGTTGTTGATTCGATCATGTTACTGTATCACAATACAACCTCGTGTGTTGTTGATTCGATCATGTGAGAGTATCACAATACAACCTCGTGTGTTGTTGATTCGATCATGTGACAGTATCACAATACAACCTTGTGTGTTGTTGATTCGATCATGTGAGAGTATCACAATACAACCGTGTATGTTGTTGATTCGATCATGTGACAGTATCACAATACAACCTTGTGTGTTGTTGATTCGATCATGTGACAGTATCACAATACAACCTTGTGTGTTGTTGATTCGATCATGTGACAGTATCACAATACAACCTCGTGTGTTGTTGATTCGATCATGTGACAGTATCACAATACAACCTTGTGTGTTGTTGATTCGATCATGTGAGAGTATCACAATACAACCGTGTATGTTGTTGATTCGATCATGTGACAGTATCACAATACAACCTTGTGTGTTGTTGATTCGATCATGTGACAGTATCACAATATAACCTTGTATGTTGTTGATTCGATCGTGTGACAGTATCACAATACAACCGTGTATGTTGTTGATTCGATCATGTGAGAGTATCACAATACAACCGTGTATGTTGTTGATTCGATCATGTGACAGTATCACAATACAACCTTGTGTGTTGTTGATTCGATCATGTGACAGTATCACAAAACAACCTTGTATGTTGTTGATTCATATTTCATGATATGAAAACTGTGCAAGAGTTATTACAATTTTTCATGACATGAAAACTGCAGGAGTTAGCGCGTAGTGTATATTTGTAAGACGTGTAATCCATCGCGTGTTGTTTTTTTATTTTCATATTGATTGGTATTTTTTGTGAAACACAATAATATTTTCTGTTGTGTGTTTCCAGGCAATATATTCATTATAGGCCTATGTGTTTGTGAATGTTAGAAAACTAGAGTCCTGAATACACGCATTAATCATGAACAGATGTGAATGTTAGAAAACTAGAATCCTGATTAAATGCCATAATTGTGCTATAACATGTAAATATTAATTGTGCTATAACAGATGTAAATATTAGAAATCTAAAACCCCTGAATAAATGCATTAATTGTGCTATAAACAGATGTAAATATTAGAAATCTAAAACCCCTGAATAAATGCATTAATTGTGCTATAAACAGATGTAAATATTAGAAATCTAAAACCCCTGAATAAATGCATTAATTGTGCTATAAACAGATGTAAATATTAGAAATCTAAAACCCCTGAATAAATGCATTAAAAGTGCTATAACAGATGTAAATATTAGAAATCTAAAACCCCTGAATAAATGCATTAATTGTGCTATAACATGTAAATATTAATTGTGCTATAACATGTAAATATTAATTGTGCTATAACAGATGTAAATATTAATTGTGCTATAATAGATATTCATGTTAGAAAACTAATATCCTGATTAAATGTATGCTATAGTTCGTTCAGTAATTAATGTTACTCAGTTACAATTATCTTCCTTCGAAGCTACTTCCTAGATCGAAAAGATCTTTTGCATACAACTTGAGATTCTTCATGACCCTTTGAAACTATTTATTCCCTGTAAAAATATAACTGGATGAAAACATGTTCTCTATAAATTATACATTTTGAAAGGTTTTGTGAATGAACGTAATTTGTCATTTTTTTACAGTATTACACACGAGTCTTTCGACAGTCCCGGTGGATGAGGGAAAATATACCTTATTTGTTTATTGGTTTTTTTTTTCTCTCCAACTCTTCACTTGCAGCGACATTTTTTTATTAAAAGCACGATAAAATAAGCAGTCGTCATGAGTGAGTGAATTATACTGCTGTTAAATGCAACTGATTTTGCATAAGTTGAGTCGCTATGATATGAAATCAAGTCTTCCAAGAGTGCAAAATGTGTCGTTTAATTAGAGATTTCAATGTTATTGACTAGAAACTTTAAGAAAATTTGTCAATGTTAATATTGAAGAAAATTTATTTTGCATGAATATTTTTCTGATTCTCATTGATAATTTTGATGTGATATCAAGATTGCTACCAATGAAAATCACGGAAATACTGAATTATGCTTTGGAAGAGACATTTAATGTAAGTTTTGCAATATTTTTGGTTGGGTAACGTAATTATGTGTATTATGGTAAACAGTAAAATGTGAGTACCATATTGTGCTGGTTATTCAATATTATATAGCGAAAAACGTTTTGTGCATTTTTCAATCTACCTATCAATGTGTAAAATATCAATTACTAAGGTCGTGATGTGTATAAGACTAACTGCGAAATATGGTTGCTATGCACCATGTAGTTTTCGTGAAAATTAGGCTCAAGTGAGTAACATAAATTAAGGAATGAACTATAGAACAGATGTGAATGTTAGAAAATTAGAATCCAGAATAAATATATTAATTTTGAACAGATGTGAATGTTAGAAACTAGAATTATGAATAAATAAATTAACCATGAGCATTTGTGAATGTTAGAAAACTAAAATACTAAATAAATATATTCTTCTTCTTCTTCTTCAGCGTTCGCTCTCAAATAATCATAACGAATATTTCTTATGATTTCCGCCAGGGAGCGTGAAGTACGTTGTGCTGCAAGTTTCACAGTAGAACTGTGATTATTTGCACCCCGGTTGGCCACTTGTGGTCAGGACGTCCGAGGTCCAGCACATCCGTTTTCGTCATTCCTTTATATCGGGTTTGGTCCCTAGTCCGAGATAGCCTGTCTATCTGTCGCCGGGCACGCTGGTGTGTAGTGCATCTTCGCCAAGACGTTTGTCGAGCGCGTCTATCTGGTACGATGTGTTCCACAATCTATGAACTCATCTCGTGCATTTGGACAAACTGTGCCTGTGCCCATCGGGTACTGAACCGTTTCTCATCCGCGAGCCTGGTTCCGTTTGAGGAGGAACTCACCAGAAGAGTTGGACCCTGGTTCGTTCGCCCTCCTACCCGAGGCGTCGTTCACGGACATCGTGGTTCCCTCGTCCAAGTTCGAGTCTCACACCACGCGTTTGGGAGCAAGGCGTTCTCGAGCTGAACAACCTGCCCTTATAGCGTCTTAGCCCATCAGATACTGAACCCTTTCTCTCTGCAAGTGTGTTTCCGGTATAGGAAGCTTGGCAGTAGAGTTGGTCATGGGCTAAACCGTTGTCCCTTTTGTGCCTGAGCCCATCTGGTACTGAACCCTTTCTCTCTGCAAGTGTATTTCCGGTAAGGAAATCTTGACAGTAGAGTTGGACCAGGACTGCCATCGTTGTCCCTATTTTGCCTAAGCCCACTGCGTACGACACCCTTTCTCTTCGCGAGCATATTTCCGGTTTAGGAAGGCTCTACATTAGAGTTGGGTTAGGTCTTCTTGCTTTCCGAACGCTCGTGATTGGGTCTGGGTCTCTGCCTATAAGGAGTACAGGTAACTAGAACAGAGCTTGTAGTTTCCCTTTCCTATGAACTTTTTACTTTCTATTTGCAGTTCTCGCTGCCCTCTGGCGCTGTTCTGCCCGTTCATTGTGTCATTGTACTCATTATAGCATTATTTATTTCTCGCCATGCATCCACCTTTACGTGCCTTTTACATTGGCCGCCCCTCCAATGTATTTACTGGACTAACTGGCGTCACTGTATATCGACAGTGTCGCTGTATGTGGTGATGCAAATAGTGTCGGAGATATTGTCTGTCTCTATTGCAGTCAAATCTCTTTCCATCTGCTACCTCCACATTCCCGGACACGATCCCCAAATGATTTGGCCAGAATTAGCTCGAGCTGCTGTTTTCTGTTACCAGAGTGCACCGCGAGGAGGTACATTTGAGATCTTGGTTATCTGCTAACCCTGGCTCCGTCTAGAGCAATGCGTTCCCTTTGCACCCCAATAAATATATTAATCATGAACAGATGTGAATGTTAGAAAACTAAAATACTGAATAAATTCATTAGTCATGTTTTTAAAAAAACAGTTTAAGTTTAAAAGCCGCAGAAGATTGACTTCACTGTGCTCGGTTTCCCATATGTACTCCGTCACTCTCAACGAAGCGACATACCGCCTGCCGAGAGTACCATTGATAGCACGTAACTCCGTAGCTTCAAGTGATAATCCACAGGGATCTCCGAAAAATCCACCTTATAAACAAGACAACACTAGCCGGAATTCGAACCTGTGACCTCTTGAACACAACGCCAGCTTAACCACTACGCCTGGGAGATCCTGTTAGCTTAAGAACAGTTGTGGAGATATCAGGAAAAATATTTTTTAAATTGAACAGAAATAAATGAAAGTTTGAATATTAATTCCATGGCTTTCTTCGGATTATTGAGGCCTTACGCCTGTTTGTTGATCCCTTGATTGATCAGTGCTTTTAATTAGAGGGTGGTACATTATATACATAAAATGACCAATGACAAATTGGAATTAACCACGATGGATGATGCGTGACTTTCGTAATTTACATGCCTGTTTGCTATCCCATAATACGTCAATTCGACAGACTACTCAGACTTTTCTTGTGCTTTCATGGGCTGGCGACACAAGGTGTACAGAAAATGACTATTCATAATCTAGGAAAAAGTCATAGTAGCCTATCGCAGTGGCAAAGCACACAGGCATGTTAACTGAAGAAGGACATGGATGATGGAAACCGGTAGTTTTTTTTTTTGGGGGGGGGTTTCTTTATTATTTTTTTTCAAAATAAAAGAACCCGTCCCCGTAAAAGATCTTATTAGAAAAAGAATTAAAAAACAACCACACGATTTCAAATAAATGTTACAATTTCAAGCAATTTAATTAGTGTATTTAAAAAAATTTATTATTGGCGTCAACTTTTGTTAAACTTTTTGTTAAACTCCCTTGTCAACAACATACTTTTTCAGACACCCCCCCCCTCTCCTCTTATTGCTTATGTAATTTATGAACAGAACTAATAAATGAACATACAACTAATGTCGTGGTTTCTGCAGTAAAAATAAAAACAAATAAGATTTACTCCTTATAATTGTTATTATCTACAAAGATGTGATCAGTGATCGATGACTCAAGTCTGTGGTGGAAAACAGAAACATAACTCAGGGGATCGTACTTTTTTTTAAAAATAAAAGGAAATTTATTTAGTTCAGTCAATCTGTAAGTTTAGTTCCGTCGATATGTAAGTTTTCTCTTGTTTAGTTCAGTCAATCTGTAAATTTCCTCTTGTTTAGCTCACTCAATCTATAAGTTTCCACTTGTTTAGTTCCGTCAATCTGTAAGTTTTCTCTTGTTTAGTTCAGTCAATCTGTAAGTTTAGTTCCGTCAATCTATAAGTTTCCACTTGTTTAGTTCAGTCAATCTGTAAGTTTTCTCTTGTTTAGTTCCGTCAATATGTAAGTTTTCTCTAGTTTAGTTCCGTCACTCTGCAAGTTTTCTCTTGTTTAGTTCCGTCAATATGTAAGTTTCCTCTTGTTTAGTTCCGTCAATATGTAAATTTTCTCCTGTTTAGTTCCGTCAATATGTAAATTTTCTCTTGTTTAGTTCCGTCAATATGTATACTTCTCTTATTTAGTTCCGTCAATCAACAAGTTTTCTCTTGTTTAGTTCCGTCAATCAACAAGTTTTCTCTTGTTTAGTTCCGTCAATCAACAAGTTTTCTCTTGTTTAGTTCCGTCGATATGTAAGTTTTCTCTTGTTTAGTTCCGTCAATCTGTAAATTTCCTCTTGTTTAGCTCACTCAATCTATAAGTTTCCACTTGTTTAGTTCCGTCAATCTGTAAGTTTTCTCTTGTCTAGTTCCACCAATATGTATACTTCTCTTATTTAGTTCCGTCAATCAACAAGTTTTCTCTTGTTTAGTTCCGTCAATCAACAAGTTTTCTCTTGTTTAGTTCCGTCAATCTGTAAGTTTCTTCTTGTTTAGTTGAGTCAATTTTTTAAGTTTAGTTCCGTCGATATGTAAGTTTTCTCTAGTTTAGTTCCGTCACTCTGCAAGTTTTCTCTTGTTTAGTTCCGTCAATATGTAAATTTTCTCTTATTTAGTTCCGTCAATCAACAAGTTTTCTCTTGTTTAGTTCCGTCAATCTGTAAGTTTCTTCTTGTTTAGTTGAGTCAATTTGTAAGTTTAGTTCCGTCGATATGTAAGTTTTCTCTTGTTTAGTTCCGTCAATATGTAAGTTTTCTCTTGTTTAGTTCCGTCAATATGTAAGTTTTCTCTTGTTTAGTTCCGTCAATATGTAAGTTTTCTCTTGTTTAGTTCCGTCAATATGTAAGTTTTCTCTTGTTTAGTTCCGTCAATATGTAAGTTTTCTCTTGTTTAGTTCCGTCAATCTGTAAGTTTTTGCTTGTTTATTTCCGTCAATCTGTAAGTTTCTTCTTGTAAAATTAACCATTGAAGCAATATTTGAAAATGTAACCTTTAATTGCATTGATGAAACATATTCTATAATTTTTAGCGTAAGCTTTTTTCCGGATATTGCATGTGTAATCTGTAACAATGATACGGATTCTTGGGAAGAGAAATACCAAGATCTTGTTGTATGGAGGATGTAACAATGATACGGATTCATGGGAAGAGAAATACCACGGATCTTGTTGTATGGAGGAGAACCATGAGAAGCAATATATACACAAAGGAGAACGTGATATGTCAAGGACAGCACGTTCACAAGCACACGATGGTATATGTACGCATGTGATGCCTTGTACATGCTGTGGAAGACTGTTCAAATACTGTCTCTCAATAACTAGAGACAGTCAAATCCCATTATAACAACAGGGCCCGGACCGACGACATGTTTATGTAATAACAGAAATTCGTTATACACAGTATAAATAATAAATAATAAATATAATTGGGGATTTTAAAAATTGTTGTTGAATAGGAAGATTTACTAACCTGTGTATCGTCTGGGCATGAAGGGGGCCACAGAATAGTGATACTATTTACCTTCCATGCACACGTCGTAAGAGGCGACTAAGAACTTCGGAGGGACGAGTTGGCTGTCCCATCTCATAGATAAAGAGTAAACGTGACCCAGATGTCATGCTGAAATTGGATGTGTCAGGCCGAAAGGTGCAGATTTTGCAGTCAAGCTGTAAACTATGATATATAGCCCTTTTCGTTCTCCGGACTACATCTTGTTAGTCTGCAGAAGTTTGAGAATGAACGCAGAAGAAGAAAAAGAATATCTACCATGTGATATGTCATGAATGTTTCAGAAACAATTAAGGAGGGTTACATGTGATTTTGGATATCCATCCTTCAGATGGTCAAATTGGCCCCAAGATTTAATGATAAAGTGAAAGGCGCTTATATCACAGCACGACTCTACTCGTTTTTAGCAATCGATCTCAAACTCTTGCTATGTATCTCGTGTGGAACATTTGTCGTACTAGATTTCCTTCAGAAACCCTGAAGGGTTCCAGAGACCCTGACAAAGACGGATATGGCAGGTTGTGTCATGTGACGTATTCCTTCCAGAACGTTGTCTTCCCAATGAACTCTCTGAACCTCTCTCTGTCTTGGGCGATGTGGCTTGCATTTTCTAGCGAAGTATTCATATTATCTTTAATGTCGTCAGTCCATCGTCTTCTTGGTCTGCCCCTTCTCCTCTCCCAGGTACTCTTCCCTTCATTATTTGTCTTTCTAAACAGCTATCTCTCTTTATATGACCAAACAGGCGTAGTTTTCTTTTTGTTATTGTGTTTAGTAACCAACACTCTGGAATATTCAGTGTGTTTATAATATCTGAGTTTCTGATTTTATCCTTCCATGATATTCTAAGTATCTTCCTGTAGCATTTCAGCTGGAAGGCGTTGATCCTCTTTGCCGCTGTTTTACTTAGAGTCCATGTTTCACAGCCGTATGTTGCAACCGGAAAAATAAAAGTTCGTAACTTTAGCACTTTCAATAACAATAACATGGCAGGTTATTGACATAAATAAAAGGTTGATAAAGCGCATTTGTGGGTCAAATGGCATGAGCCCATGGACCGCTGGATCAGCAACCAACCATAAAGCGCATTTATATTATTTGGATTGCATCCTGCTGGAAATCTAGAAGAACCAATTTCCTGCTACAAGAGAAATCCAGTGGGAGTTTGAGAACATTGTCCTGCTGCAAGAGAGATCTAGTGGGAGTTTGAGAACATTGGCCTGCTGCAAGAGAGATCCAGTGGGAGTTTGAGAACATTGTCTTGCTACAAGAGAGATCCAGTGGGAGTTTGAGAACATTGTCTTGCTACAAGAGAGATCTAGTGGGAGTTTGAGAACATTGTCCTGCTACAAGAGAGATCCAGTGGGAGTTTGAGAACATTGTCTTGCTACAAGAGAGATCCAGTGGGAGTTTGAGAACATTGTCCTGCTACAAGAGAGATCCAGTGGGAGTTTGAGAACATTGTCCTGCTACAAGAGAGATCCAGTGGGAGTTTGAGAACATTGTCCTGCTACAAGAGAGATCCAGTGGGAGTTTGAGAACATTGTCGTGCTACAAGAGCGTCCCAGTGGGAGTTTGAGAATGAACACTGAATGAAGAAGTCCAGAGAACGAAGATGTATTGTGTCGCGGTTTTACTAGTTGGCTTGAAAAATCAGACTCCTACAGACAACGCATCTAATCATAAATCCTGGTAGCCCGCATGCCGTTTGCAAATGAAGGAAGAAAAAAGAATGAAGGAAGAAAAAAGAATAAAGGAAAAGAATGAAGGAAGAAAAAGAATGAAGGAAGAAAAAAGAATGAAGGAAGAAAAAAGAATGAAGGAAGAAAAAAGAATGAAGGAAGAAAAAAGAATAAAGGAAGAAAAAGAATGAAGGAAGAAAAAGAATGAAGGAAGAAAAAAGAATGAAGGAAGAAAAAAGATTGAAGGAAGAAAAAAGAATGAAGGAAGAAAAAAGAATGAAGGAAGAAAAAGAATGAAGGAAGAAAAAAGAATGAAGGAAGAAAAAAGAATGAAGGAAGAAAAAAGAATAAAGGAAGAAAAAGAATGAAGGAAGAAAAAAGAATGAAGGAAGAAAAAAGAATGAAGGAAGAAAAAAGAATGAAGGAAGAAAAAAGAATGAAGGAAGAAAAAAGAATAAAGGAAGAAAAAAGAATAAAGGTAGAAAAAAATGAAGGAAGAAAAAAGAATGAAGGAAGAAAAAAGAAGAAATGAAGAAAAAAGAATGAAGGAAGAAAAAAGAATAAAGGAAGAAAAAATAATAAAGGAAGAAAAAAGAATGAAGGAAGAAAAAAGAATGAAGGAAGAAAAAAAGAATAAAGGAAGAAAAAAAATGAAGGAAGAAAAAAGAATAAAGGAAGAAAAAAGAATGAAGGAAGAAAAAAGAAGAAAGGAAGAAAAAAGAATGAAGGAAGAAAAAAGAATGAAGGAAGAAAAAAGAATAAAGGAAGAAAAAAGAATGAAGGAAGAAAAAAGAATGAAGGAAGAAAAAAGAATGAAGGAAGAAGAGCAGAAGATGACTGATAGGATTGAAATCTAGATGAAAGGATGACCCACTTTTCAGATGAAAAAAAAAAAGCTGGTATCTGCTGCTTCGAGTCCTTTGTCAATTGGTTGGGCCTCTACAATGGAGACATCTTTTCAGTACCTTCGTTACTTATACAGTCCTGTGGTCTTGTCGGTTCCTTCAAACGTGACGATATTTGACTATTCCTATGATAATCATTAGCTATTGACGTGAAGTGACCAATAAAAATCTAGGAAACGTCAATTAGAGTAGTTCTTCAGGATTCATGGAATTATTCACGGGACTGTATATACGACAAGGGACTCGCCGTTCATTCACAAGAATCAGCAGAGAATGCCACAGTTGATAAAAGTTGACCTGTGTTTATATGTCTTTCGCCATGTTTTAGAATCAACTTTTCCGCAGTCATTGCACACACGATCGGGGTTGCCAAATAGTTCAAACTGGTTAATGCTAAATTTCAGGTTAACTAGCTAAAATTCTAAATTATGTTGTTTTTTTTTTTTAAATTATGGACACTTTATAAACTAGATTGCATTTATGGAAATGAAATATATATATAGAACTATAATTGGTTCAAAGGGCACGAGACCAAAAGACTGCTGGATCAGCAACCAACCAACCATAGAACTTTACTGAATGTATGTCATTAATGAATATACAACACTGATGATATTGTGATGGCTGGATTACCACAATCGTGACCTCCACTATTACTTTTATGGTTGTATAGCTCTGATACAATCAAATTGGACTAACATCAGAGATTGAAAGGAGCGTACATCATTATAAGATGTATATTCTCAATAAATCAAGTACCATGGCGTAGGCGACCATATTTCTCCATGACTCTCTGCCTCTTGTGTTGTCAATAAGCTCGGTTGGTAAGCTTCTATCATGCCACAATATACGTCCATCTAGCAACTTCTCTCTTTGTCGTTCCCTGTCTCTTCTACCATTGATATTTCCAGTGGTTATTAAGTGCTCAAGCTGTGCCTTTCTCAGCACAGACCCCAGAAACCCCGACTTTCTGGCCCCAATGTATGACCAATTTTTCCCCACGCCAGCATCAACGACATCTGCACCAGTGTTCTCAGCTGTTCATGGTACCTTCATTACTCCCCTCAGAAACCACATATCTGCAGCCTCCAGGTCGCTCCGAACCCTTTTGTTTACAGTCCATGCCTCACATCCATTCTACCTATAGTAATATTACTATAACAATTCAACTTATAACAATCTTAAATATGATAGCCATGTTCTGGCAGTCTCTCCACAACGCTCTATAAATAGTGCATTTACGTCACGGAATTCGATGCGGCATCCAATCATAATTGGTGTGACGTTATTTAAAGCAGACGACATTTGTGTATTTTGTTTATGTCCTGTTATTGATGCGCTAACAAGTAAACTGCTGTATCGGCCTGTGGTTAAAATTATCTAAAATACATAATATTTAAAATATAACATATAATTTGCTATAAATGATGGACGAAGATAATATACTCGTAATAGCAAGAAAGCGTAAAAAACAAAAGAGTGAAAAACTAGATGGTTGAGTCGTCAAAGTCAAGAGTTACTCGCTTTGATTCGTGCCGCAAATGCTGCAGATCAAGATGATAGACATATAATGGAAAAATAGATGCAAAGAATTGATCAAGAAAACCTTCAACTAAGAAAACCACGATTTGCTAAGCATGCCGATTTTCATCGGCGTCGAGCTAAGCTAGAATCACCAGCGCAAAGAGAAAATCGACAAGCTATGAATAGAGAATACTGACATCGTCACAGACAGCATGAAACTGTTGAGCAAACGTGGAGTCGTCGAGCTGGAGATGCTGAGGCTCATTCATTGTCACAAATTTGTTGAAGTCAAGCAATTTCAAATGAAGCAGCAAATTTTGCTGAGGATCGTATTGCTGCAGATAACTGTGGAGTTTTCGATATTTTATGTCAATTTTGTGGCGCTAAAAATTTTTTACAGTGTAAATTTTACAAGTTCTTGTCGAAAGGGAATGATCATGCTCCCCAAACCACAGGACATCCATGATAATGAAACACAAGACAAACCACAAGACATCCATGATAATGAGACACAGGACATCCATGATAATGAGACACAAGACAGCCATGGTAATGAGACACAAGACATCCATGGTAATGAGACACAAGACAAACCACAAGACATCCATGATAATGAGACACAAGACAAACCACAAGACATCCATGATAATGAGACACAAGACAAACCACAAGACACCCATGATAATGAGACACAAGACAAACCACAAGACACCCATGATAATGAGACACAAGACACCCATGGTAATGAGACACAAGACACCCATGATAATGAGACACAAGACATCCATGGTAATGAGACACAAGACATCCATGATAATGAGACACAAGACATCCATGGTAATGAGAGACACAAGACAAACCACAAGACATCCATGATAATGAGACACAAGACATCCATGATAATGAGACACAAGACATCCATGATAATGAGACACAAGACATCCATGATAATGAGACACAAGACATCCATGGTAATGAGAGACACAAGACAAACCACAAGACATCCATGGTAATGAGAGACACAAGACAAACCACAAGACACCCATGATAATGAGACACAAGACACCCATGATAATGAGACACAAGACATCCATGATAATGAGACACAAGACATCCATGGTAATGAGAGACACAAGACAAACCACAAGACATCCATGATAATGAGACACAAGACACCCATGATAATGAGACACAAGACATCCATGGTAATGAGACACAAGACATCCATGATAATGAGACACAAGACATCCATGGTAATGAGAGACACAAGACAAACCACAAGACATCCATGGTAATGAGAGACACAAGACAAACCACAAGACACCCATGATAATGAGACACAAGACACCCATGATAATGAGACACAAGACATCCATGATAATGAGACACAAGACATCCATGGTAATGAGAGACACAAGACAAACCACAAGACATCCATGATAATGAGACACAAGACATCCATGATAATGAGACACAAGACAAACCACAAGACACCCATGATAATGAGACACAAGACAAACCACAAGACATCCATGATAATGAGACACAAGACAAACCACAAGACACCCATGATAATGAGACACAAGACATCCATGATAATGAGACACAAGACATCCATGGTAATGAGACACAAGACATCCATGATAATGAGACACAAGACATCCATGATAATGAGACACAAGACATCCATGATAATGAGACACAAGACATCCATGATAATGAGACACAAGACATCCATGATAATGAGACACAAGACATCCATGATAATGAGACACAAGACATCCATGGTAATGAGAGACGCAAGACAAACCACAAGACATCCATGATAATGAGACACAAGACAAACCACAAGACATCCATGATAATGAGACACAAGACAAACCACAAGACACCCATGATAATGAGACACAAGACAAACCACAAGACATCCATGATAATGAGACACAAGATAACCACAAGACATCCATGGTAATGAGACACAAGACAAACCACAAGACATCCATGGTAATGAGACACAAGATAAACCACAAGACATCCATGATAATGAGACACAAGATAACCACAAGACATCCATGGTAATGAGAGACACAAGACAAACCACAAGACACCCATGATAATGAGACACAAGACACCCATGATAATGAGACACAAGACATCCATGATAATGAGACACAAGACATCCATGGTAATGAGAGACACAAGACAAACCACAAGACATCCATGATAATGAGACACAAGACATCCATGATAATGAGACACAAGACAAACCACAAGACACCCATGATAATGAGACACAAGACAAACCACAAGACATCCATGATAATGAGACACAAGACAAACCACAAGACACCCATGATAATGAGACACAAGACATCCATGATAATGAGACACAAGACATCCATGGTAATGAGACACAAGACATCCATGATAATGAGACACAAGACATCCATGATAATGAGACACAAGACATCCATGATAATGAGACACAAGACATCCATGATAATGAGACACAAGACATCCATGATAATGAGACACAAGACATCCATGATAATGAGACACAAGACATCCATGGTAATGAGAGACGCAAGACAAACCACAAGACATCCATGATAATGAGACACAAGACATCCATGATAATGAGACACAAGACAAACCACAAGACACCCATGATAATGAGACACAAGACAAACCACAAGACATCCATGATAATGAGACACAAGATAACCACAAGACATCCATGGTAATGAGACACAAGACAAACCACAAGACATCCATGGTAATGAGACACAAGATAAACCACAAGACATCCATGATAATGAGACACAAGAGAAATCACAAGACATTCATGATAATATTCTGGAGTATTCCGAGTTCTAGCGCTTGATGTTCTCTGATAATACACACTCTAAATACACACTCTAAATACACACTCTAAATACACACTCTAAATACACACATTTTCGCGAGAATATTCGCTCTTATAATATCATTCTTTCTTTCGCGTCAATGGGAGCAAAAATTACTGATTGTCAAGGTCGAGGTCTATATGTTTTGAAAGTTCATTGACAAATTTATCATCGAACTTCTCATATACAACCGCCATACAACAAGTTCCACAGTTACCTCATTTGTATACTTTGGACAGTTCTCGGGCAACAGACGTTCGACAAGCACACGCTGCAAACTCTACATACGAAAGAGAAATTATGTATAATATATGTGATGAATAATAAGGGAGATAGAACACATCCTTGTCGAACTCCAGAGTGCATGTAGAATTTATCTGAAAACGCAACACGTTCTAACTGCGCATTGATTGCTTGTGTAACTAGTTCTACACAAGTTGATTAGATGTTGTGCAACCCCATATTTTGATAAGTATTTTCCAAAGTTGTTGCTTGTCTACTCTGTCAAAAGCTTTTTCTTGGTCGACAAACGCGATATACAATTTTATTTTTGATTTCAGTTGCTTTTTCTGCCATGTGTCTATCTATCTATCTATCTATCTATCTATCTATCTATCTATCTGTCTATCTATCTATCTGTCTATCTATCTATCTATCTGTCTGTCTGTCTACCTACCTATCTATCTATCTAATCTATCTATCTATTCGCTAAACATTTTGTTGCCTTTCAGCATCAGGGATTAAAATGTCTGAGTTGTCTGAGTGAAAAATGGCATCTGTACAGCTCTTGTTCTACGTTTGTTTGTTTGTTAGTTGGTGGGTTTCAGTTGGTTGGTGGAATGACACGCCCTTTCAATCTTGGATGGTTTTCCTGTGGTTACATCAGGGCGTACACTGTGGCCTAATGGCCTGGGTTGCCCTGATAGGGACTGGTGGTTTGACCTAGGGTCTGATCGGCGTGTGTCCCGATAAGGACAAAAGTATATTGAAGGATTATGATGTAGCTCTGAGAAGGACTGTTTGATTATGTAATTGGTGTTTTTGGCCATGAGCTTGTGTTCTTCGTTCTCCTCCTGGAAATAGATGGTTGTGGATCTTTTGTTACTTGGCATCCTATGCTTTGGATGGTCTCGTAGTATCTCGTAGTATCTCGTAGTATCTCGTAGTATCTGTGCAGGAAGTTTGTATTTCAATTTTATTATTTAAATTATTTTTGGTTAAATTAAATAAATGTAAATTATAAAACTACTTCAATGTTTATATAAATATATAGAATTTTTCCTACATTAAGTACTGAGTTCTTTCGTATACTCATAATCATATATATATACCTGCTCTCGTATGTTTAGAACATAAGCACCCATATACTTATCATAAATACGCATCTAAGCTAAGCTGTGGTTGTCCAGAAGAGTTAGACCCTGGCTCGTTCGCCCTCCTACCCGAGGCGTCGTTCACAGACATTGTGAACCCCTCGCACAAGTTTGAGTCTCACACCACGCGTTTGAGAGCAAGGCGTTCTCGAGCTGAGCGACCTTGTCCCAAGAGCGCCTGAGCCCATCAGGTACTGAACCCTTTCTCTCTGCAAGTGTATTTCCGGTATAGGAAATCTTGACAGTAGAGTTGGGCCAGGACTGCTATCGTTGTCCCCTTCTTGCCTAAGCTCATCGGGTTCGGAACCCTTTCTCTTCGCGAGCATATTTCCGGTATAGGAAGGCTCGACATTTGAGTTCGTTTAGGTCTTCTTGCTTTTCCGAGCGCCCACACTTGGATCTGGGTCTCTGCTTATAAGGATCACAGATAACTAGAAGCTCGTCTCGAGCTAACAGAGCTTATAGTTCCCCTTTCCTAGGGACTTATTCACTTTTCATTTGCAGTTCGCGCTGCCCTCTGGCGCTGTCCTCTGGCGCTGTTCTGCCCTTTCATTGTGTCATTGTACTCATTATAACATATATTTGTTTCTCTCCAGTCAACCACCTTTACGTGCCTTTTACATTGGCCGCCCCTCCAATGTTCTGACAGGACTAACAGGCGTCACTGTATGTCGACAGTGTCGCTGTATGTGGTGATGCAAATAGTGTCGGAGATATTGCCTGTCTCTTTTGCAGTCAAATCTATTTCCATCTGCTTCCTCCACATTCTCGGACACGATCCCCAAATGATTGGGCCAGAATCAGCTGGAGCTGCTGTTTTCTGTTACCAGGGTGCACCGCGAGGAGGTACATTTGGGATCTTGGTTATCTGCTAACCCTGGGTCCGCCTAGAGCATTGCGTTCCCTGTGCACCCCGAATTTTGTATTGATTAAGCTGACCTGTACTCGATATAATGTTCGTGCGCTTTGATTGCAGCCCATTTCTTGAGTCTTTGTTTCTCAAATATTACTGCACCTTTGACTTCCTCATTCCATCATTGTGTTACTTTGGGTTTTCTACCTTTATGTTTCACATATTCACAAGTTTCTCTCGCTATTTGCATTATTGTTTTCTGGAATATTTCCCATTCTTCTTCATTTGACCTGGTAGTTATTAGTGGCTTTTCAAATTCTTCAAAGAATTGTTGTTTATATTGTTCTCATATATTAGTATCCATGAGGAGTTTTAGTTTAACTTGCATGTTGGTTTTAGCTAGTTTGTTGTGTCCCTCGTTCTTTTTATTTTAACGGATGATATCACTGCTTTGTGGTCGGCGCACATATTTGGTATGACTCTTGTATCTCTTATAATTCATCTACTATTTCTTTTTTTAGAATAAAGTCTATTTGATTATTGCAATTAAGGTTGTTTCATTTGTACTATGTGTATTATCTGGGACTCTCTGTCTTTTTTCTTTATTCTTCGTCGTTCTTCAGTCAGATATCAGGTTACAGCACCAATAGCTTCAATGAATTGTGTGATTCGCTTCAGGTCATCCATGGAAGCCCTCAAGTCTGGAAGAGTGCCGTCTCAGTAGGCCATATTTACTCCCGCTCTTCTTGGTAGAGTTGACAGGCATGAAGAATGTTCTGCCCGTGTTAAACCCATTTCAGACTATGGTCGCATACTTCCGCCAGTTAAATGCATGTCAGACAATGATCTCAAAGTTTCCCGTGTTAAACCCATTTCAGACTGTGATCTTATACTTCCCTGTGTTAATCCCATGTCAGACAATGATCTCAAATTTCGCGTTAAACCCATTTCAGACTATGATCTTATACTTTCCCGTGTTAATCCCATGTCAGACATTGATTTCATACTTCCAGGTGTTAAACTAACCTCAGACTGTGAGCTCATACTTCCTTGTTTTAAACCCATCTCAAACTTTGATCTCATACTTTCTAGTGTTAAACACATCTCAGACTTTGATCTAATGCGTCATGGAGTTAAACACATCTCAGACTTTGATCTAATGCGTCATGGAGTTAAACACATCTCAGACTTTGATCTAATGCGTCATGGAGTTAAACACATCTCAGACCATTGTTTCATACTTCAAGGATAAATCTACCATAGACTATTGTCTTATAGTTTCTCGAGATAAACCTTCTAATATACCTAGATGCACGTGGTTAAATTCAACATAGACTAATGTCTCGGGTTTGGCATGTACAAGGACCTCTGGTTAAATTCAACTTAGACTAATGTCTCGGGTTCGGCATGTACAAGGACCTCTGGTTAAATTCAACTTAGACTAATGTCTCGGGTTCGGCATGTACAAGGACCTCTGGTTAAATTCAACTTAGACTAATGTCTCGGGTTTGGCATGTACAAGGACCTCTGCGGTCAAAAGAGACTATTAACCATCAGCAAACTCATTCTCACGGACATAATTCGAATTAGTTTTTCATAAAATAGGCATAAGATATGGTCATTATCACTTGTGATGTACGTACAACAACAACAATAACAACAGCAACAACAACACCAACAACAGCAGCATCAACAATAACAGCACCCGCAGCAACAACAACAGCACCATAAGCACCTGCAACGATAACAACAGCACCATCAACAACAACAACAGTTCCAACAATAACAGCAGCTGCAAAAAGAGCAGTAACAACAGCAGTAACAACAGCAGTAACAACAACAACATGTGCAACAACATCAACATTAACAACAATAACAGCATCATCAACAACAGCAGGATTAACAACAATAACAGCATCAACAACAACAGCGACAACAACATCTGCACCAATAACAACATCACCAACAGCAGTAACAACAACATCTGAAACAATAACAATAACATCATCAACAGTAGCAACAACAACAACAATAACGACACTGTTTATGGCATATGTCTAATTTGAGACATGGCACGGGTTAAACCATCTGGGACTAGACTATTGCCCCGTGTTAAACTCACGTGGGACTATTATCCTGTGTTAAACTCATCTCTGACTATTGCCTCATAGTAACCACAGTAGAAGCATGGGTGCTTCTACGAAACCACCTCCACCACACGTGACCCAGTTCTATGAGATCTGTGTTCAACAACTGCTTTTCATCTCACCAAATAGGGTCACTACCTCTCGTTTCATTTCTCTTCTACTCTTCAACTATAGCCTCCTCTTCATGCCTCCCTCCCTCCACACACACACACTCTCTCACACACGCATGCACGCACAATCAAACACACAGTGCCTTTCTAAATAGTACAACCACCGCCTTCTTTACATTATTTCATCTTCCCTTCCCATCCACCATTTTTTACTACACGCCCAGATGGTTGCCATACTGGTCTGTTTTAAAACTAATTCCAGAAGTCTAGCTTTCTAATATTGCATTTTGCGTCGGAAGATTGAAAGTTTTTCATACTTTAAAAAAAATTATTAGTATAAAAGTAACTTATCACTCCATTTTTTCATAAGGGAACAGGAGATTCCAGTTAACAGCAATTATCATCATTAAATTCCTTCTCCGCAACGAAAGTTGGCTGCAACAGACCTCCGGTTCTTTCTTTGGTAGTGCACTCTGATAGACTGTAACCTGTCAATCTTGTGATATTTCCCAGCTACTTATATTTCTGCATACTACTTTTTGCCCATCATGTGTCAAGAGCTGCCTGCTCACAACTACAGGTATTATTTCATATTATCCCTAACATGCAGGACAATTTTACGGTTACAATAAATTGAATTCAGTGTAGTCAAAGCTAGAAATGGGAGCAACGAATAGAGACACTTACCTATCAGAGATGGTATAAGAGGTGACTAATAAGAGGTTTAGACGGTTCAGTTGGCTGTTCTTTCCCGTGAGTCGTCAAAGTGACCAATAGGTCATGTTGAAGTTGAATGTGTCAGGACGTAAGGCACACATACCGCAATACACATACTGAGATGTAAATCATGACACAACGCATTCAGTGCATATGGATTGCATTATGTTAGTCTTCATGAGTTTGAGAGCGAACGAACAAAGAAAGTTTGGAAACAGTGTCATCCATAACGGCTTCTTTAAATGTGTCAAAGTATTAAACATCTTTCAATGTGTCAAAGTATTAAAAATCTTGTAACGTGTCAAAGTATTAAACATTTTTCAATGTGTCAAAGTATTAAACATTTTTCAATGTGTCAAAGTATTAAAAATCTTTCAATATGTTAATGTATTAAACATTTTTCAATGTGTCAAAGTACTAAAAATCTTTTAATGTGTCAAAGTGCTAAAATATTTCGATGTGTCAAAGTATTAAAAATCTTTCAATGTGTTGAATTACTACACATCTTTCAATTTGTCAAAGTACTACAAATCTATTAAAACAAGAAAAATCCTTAAAATATAGTATTTTTAAAAAATCCCTAAAAAATAGAAAAACAATTTAATGAGATAAAGAGTATCAGACAAGATAATTCCGCCGAAGACGGATGTGTCGGGCCATTGGCGCAAATAAAACGGCGACACAACGCATTTCCATTTTCTGGACTACATCCTGCTGGAAATCTAGCAGGACCATGATCCAGCTAGATCCAGTTGGAGTTTGAGAATGAACGCAGAAGAAGAAGAAGACAAGATAATGATCGAGTGAGAAAACAGTCGAACTGTGAGTATGAAGTGTCTAGAACTTGTCAATGTCATACGCAGGTCATCCTCATCATCATCATCATCATGTAGAATATCCTTGACAGGATGTGGCAATAATCACAGCCATTCGAAACTTCTGTCGATCCTAGGTCAATCTCCCTTATTCTAGGCATCACAGCTTTCGAAACTTCTTTCGATCTTAGGTTAATATCGTTTCTTCTAGTCATTCGAAACTTCTGTCGATTCTAGGTCAATCTCCCTTCTTCCAGTCATTCAAAGCTTCTGTTATCCTAGACCAATCTCTCTTCTTCATTATCAGAGTGTTATGCTCGGAGGTGGTCTTTAATATTGTGTTTCCATCTTCTTCGTGACTTACTATTTTGTGTTATACTGGTATCATTCCCTTAACTATAGCCTTTTCTAGGCAGCCATGTTTTTTGAACTGACCACAATATTGTCATTTTCAAAGGAGAATAGAACTGTATTGTTTATTTAATTTGGTTTTACTTTCAATTCTCTTTGGTCAGTCCAGATTTGTGATCTTTTTTCTCTCCATCGTATTCTGAGGATTCTTCTGTAACATTGTGTTTAAATGAAATTATGTTAAAATATTATTCAGTTTTATTTAGCTTTTTTTTGGGGGGGGGGGGGGGAACTATTATCTAGCTTTTTCCCTAGTATTGTTTGGCATTAACTGAGAATTAGAATATGGCAATCCTGACCACCAGTCACAACCAGGCCTGATAACTTCAAGTTCGTCTTTTCCGGAATCCGACCCAATTCTCGTGATAGTCCTCGACCCCCATCCTTTTATCGCTCTCTCGTCAAGAAACCTTATCTAATGGGATACTTTCCACTGTGCATTCGTAACATCAAAAGAGTAATCAAATTGTGAATAAGAGAAATACAGTGAGACTAGAGCGAGGGTGAAATGAGGGAATTATACGATGAGGGACAGAAATGAACATATTTTTATCACTAGCCCTAAAAAAATCATGTCGTGTTAGAGGTGGGCGGAAGTGTGTGCGCGTAGAATTGAACATGTGTGCTCGTCAGAGTGAGTAAGTGTGACTGTATTTGCTGGCAGTTTACCACTTTTGGCTCAACTATTCCTAAAAAACTGGGGTTTTTTTTTGTCGAACTTCTAAAAAAATGTAATACCAATCGTGTATTTTTACGGTGAAGTTTAAGGTAATCACACGCAGAATAAAAATAAAAATATCGCATTTTTTCTTCTTCATATGCGTTCATTCTCAAACTCATATAGATTAGCAGGATGTAGTCCGGAGAACGGATTGCGTTGTGCCATGGTGTACAGCTTAGCTGTGATATCTGCACCATTCGGACTATATTTTTACGTTTTTCTTTAGAATGATCATTATAATCTCATCAAATGCCAAATGATTAGCTTTTAAAAAAAAAACAAGGAACAATGACCTCTCGTCCCAAAATCCTCACTTAAATCGCATCTACGGCCCTGATCTTCCTGCATAGGAACACCAAGGACCTAATATGAAATACCAACTTCTAATTTTTTGCCTGCAAGTTTCTGCGGTTTAACAAAGGCAAGATGCAATAGTGACAAACAGCAAATTCTGAGGTCATTCAGAGTTCATCTGTCGTGAGTGACGCACACACACACACACTTGGTCGTTGCGTAGACACACAAAGAAAAATACAGATTGCGTTATAAAGGAACAAAATAATGAAGATTGAACAAAGAGAGGGATAGAAGAGTGGATAGAGAGAACGAGATGATCAAATGTAAAACAAAAGTTGAAAGATAAGGAGAGATAAATTATTGAAAGAATTAGAAGAAACGGGTAATGATCACAAGCTGAAAGAGGTCTTGATGAGAAACGTGTGCTCTGTATGACGTTGATAGTGAGACATATAGACAGACATATGGAATGATAGATGGATAAATTAGAAAGACAGATGGATGAATAGATTAGACAGATAGGTGAATAGATTAGACAGATGGATGGATATATTAGTTAGACAGACAGACAGGAAGACAGACAGATAGATAAATAGACAGACAGACAGACAGATAGATAGATAGATAGATAGATAGATAGATAGATAGATAGATAGATAGATAGATAGATAGATAGATAGATAGATAGATAGATAGATAGTGCTATCGATGGATGGATACAGTGTCATAGATAAGTCTTTAGTAAGTTTCAATATTTTGTAAAAACATATGATAATTTTTGTATAATTCCCACATTTTCGTGTGTAATTCCTTGATTTTGATGAGCAATTAGTTTGTTTTCGTGCGTAAAATCTTCATTTTCATGAGAATTTTGACTTTTTATAAATCGTTAAAGGGTGGGAAAAGGGAGGGTGGAGGTACCCACCTTTAGACTAAATTCCTATTACTAAAAACCGTATTCTGATTACTAAAAGTCGTATTCTGATTACTAAAAGCCGTATTCTGAATTACTAAAAGTCGTATTCTGATTTCTTAACAAGCTGTAGCATATCTTATACCCGACGTAGCAATCAACCCAGTTGTATTGATTTTCTAGGCAATATAAACATGTTCGGTAGTTTGCCATTGCTGTCTGGACGGCGCAGATGCACAATTGCCTGCGACGGGTTTCGAACCCGGTACCTTGACCGTCACGGACACTCGCTGTACCAATCCCCTACAGATCCGATCGGTTTCCTGTTTCCTGCAGGAAAACAAACTTGTTGCCGGGCCCGACGAAAGAGAAACAAAGATTAGCGGCAACGTTTCCTGTCAAGCATAACCTAAGAGGCTGCTAAGGGGGTTTTGAGATGAAGATGGTTGTGATATCCTATAAAGGGTCTAAGTGACCCAGAGGATATGCAGAAATCAGAAACGCAAGCTGTGAAAACGCAGCTATTACAACTAAGCTGTAAACCATGAGACGTTTCATCCTGAACTACATCCTGCTGATGTGTAAGAGTTTGAGAATGAACGCAGAAGCAGTAATGTAAAACAATTTCCTATTTCTGTTGTATCTCTAAAATCCTTCTGTTTATTTTCGCACGCGAAGCGCGGGTTTTTGCTAATGCACTGGTAATACACATAATAATGCACAAAAATAGACGTTTCGACAAAAATGCATTATTCAAGAACACATTCACACCATAGATATTCTTAGGACCTTTCTATAACATTTCGTTTCCAATGCCGAAATTTTCTTTTTCATTGTGCTCCAGCTGTCATTTCCCACGTATCACAACCGTATGTTGTCACTGGAAATATATAGCTTCATAATAGATGTAACTTTGTCTTTCTGTGTGCCCCTTGCCATGCATTTTTCATCCGTGATTTTTGTTGTTGTTAGGCTATCGCTAACCTCTTTCTGATCTTTACAGAGCAATCTCCTGTGGTGTTGATGATTCACTCGAGATATGCAAAGTTGCTGACATTTTCTAGTTCTTCTGTGTCATTGACTATTGTAACATTAAATAGTAACATCTAAACAAATTACAAACAAGTTAAAAATGAAAATTATAAAATGCTATATCTACTCTATATTAATGTTAGGCTCAGAAACATGGACACTAAATAAACAATTAGAAGACAGAATTGATGCCTTGGGGATGTGGGTATATAGAAGATTAGGGATGACATCATTGAAGGAGAAGAAATCAAATAAAGAGGTGCTAAAGACACTAAATATGAAGAAAGCTGGTATGCATAATGTTTTTTTGTTTTGTTTTTTTGGGGGGGGGGGGGGTTGTGCATTGAGGAAAAGATTTTGTGCCTTGCTAGGGATGTTTGACTGACATAATTATGTGTTCTAAACCCGTGGGACTCCTTGACATTAATGTGGAATCTCACACTAATCTCCACCCTAAATTCTTGTCAATATCATCACACACGATTGATCGTAAAATGGTCAGTGTGATTTTCGGTTTGATGAGAACCATCTAATTTTGTTTATATTTTTGTGTGGAAAGTTCGCCCCTCAATTAATCAATCTGACTTTTGGTTTGGTGAAAACCGTCTAATATTATAATTTTGTTTATATTTTTTGTGTGGAAAGTTGGCCTCTCAATGAATAAATTTATTAAAATTGCGAAATTGACGCACAACACCTCACCATTTTGATTGTTCTTGTCTTAGACCACATTCCCCCATAGTTAATTCGTACTTTGTGTGTGTAAAATACAAAGCCAGAGGCAGACAATGCAAAAGATGGATTACAGAAATAAAAGAATCAACAAAAACAAACATGTATGAAGCACATAAAAAGGCCCTCTCCAGATAACTTTTCTACTCCTGACGCTGCAAGGTATAAAGAGGTATTATAATAAACATCAGTGCCGTCTCCGCAACGAAGTTTCGCTGCAACAGACCTCCAACATCCACTGTCTCTTGTTTTGGTGGTGCACTCTGCTAGACTGTAACCTGTCCATCGTGTGATGTTACTCTCCCACTTGTATCTCTGTCTGCCTCCTCCCTTTGACTTTACCCTCAAGTAAGGTCTTCAATAAAGTCTTTTAATATTTACAAAATAATTTATTTCCCTGATCTTTATTTCTCTTAATAATTCTTTCTTCATATTAAGTGTTTTTAGAACCTCTTCGCTTGTTTTCTTTTTTTCCCATGATGCTCTCCCTATTCTCCTATATACCCACAAAGGGGTATAAAGCGGAAAAAAAGAGAAAAAATACAAAGAGCGTATTGTAATGTCAAAATCTTTTCTTATTTTTTTTTGCTGCGTCGCCATCTTGATGCGACCTGTACCAAATGATTGCAGAAGAAGAGGAAATTCGTAATTGTTGTTGGCCACTCTAACCTATGTGCTTATATTCCCCATTACTATTATTATATTGTGAATT